>CM052798.1:96662695-96690627 GCA_028533885.1 Nasua narica | reverse complement strand
ATAAGCCAAACTAATCCAAAAGAAAAGAAAGAGGAACCAAATTAACAAAATTATGAATGGAAGGGGAGTGATCACAACTAATCCAAAGGAAATAGAAACAATCATCAGAAATTATTTTCAACAGCTATATGCCAATAAGTTAAGAAACCTAGAAAGAATGGCTACATTCCAGGAAACATATAAACTTCCAAGACTGAAACAGGAAGAAATTGACAACCTGAATAGACCAATATCTAGTAATGAGACTGAAGCAGTGATCAAAAACTTCCCAAAAAACGAGAGTCCAGGACCAGACGGATTCCCTGGGCCATTCTACCAAACATTCAAGGAAGAAATAGTACCTATTCTCTTGAAACTGTTTCAAAAAATAGAAACAGAAGAATAACTTCCAGACTCCTTTCTATGAAGCCATTGTTACCCTGATCCCCAAACCAGGCAAAGACCCTATCAAAAAGGATAATTTCAGACCAATATCCCTGGTGAATATGGATGCCAAGATTCTCAACAAGATCCCAAGCTAATAGGATCCAACAGCACATTAAAAAGACTATTCACCATGACCAGGTGGGATTAATACCTGGGATGGTTCAACATTTGCAAATCAATCAATGTGACAGAACAAATCAATAAGAGAAGAGAGAAGAACCACATGGTCCTCTCAATTGATACAGAAAAAGCATTTGACAAAATTCAGCATCTGTTCCTGATTAAAACTATTCAAAGTATAGGGCTAGAAGGGACATTCCTCAACTTCATAAAATCTATCTATGAAAAGCCCACAGTGAATATCATTCTCATTGGGGAAAAGGTTACAGCCTTCCCTCTGAGATCAGGAACATGACAAGGATGCCCACTCTCATCAGTCTTGTTCAACATTGTACTAGAAGTCCTAGCAATAGCAATCAGACAGCAGAAAGAAATAAAACATATTCAAATTCGCAAAGAAGAAGTCAAATTCTCTCTCTTCGCAGATGACATGATACTTTATATGGAAAACCCAAAAGACTCCACCCCCCGACTACTAGAACTCATACAGCAATTCAATAATATGGCAGGGTAACAAAATCAGTGCACAGAAATCAGTTGCTTTCTTATACATTAAAAATGAAAATATAGAAAGGGAAATTAGAGAATTTATTCCATTTACTATAGAACCAAGAACCATAAGATACCTGGGAATAAATCTAACCAAAGAAGTAAAGGATCTGTACTCGAGGAACTACAGAATGCTCATGAAAGAAATTGAAGAAGACACAAAAAGGTGGAAAAGCATTCCATACCCATGGATCAGAAGAATAAACATTGTTAAAATGTCTATACTGCTCAGAGCAATCTGTACTTTCAATGCCATCCCAATCAAAATTCCACCAGCATTTTTCAAAATGCTGGAACAAACAATCCTAAAATTTGTATGGAACCAGAAAAGACCCGAATTGCTAAGGAAACATTGAAAAAGAAAAACAAAGGTGGGGGCATCACATTGCTTGATTTCAAGCTTTACTACAAAGCTGTGATCAACGAGATGGCATGGTACTGGCACAAAAACAAACACATAGACCAGTGGAACAGAGTAGAGAACCCAGATATGGACTTGTAACTCTATAGTCAAATAATCTTTGTCAAAGCAGAGAAAATACCCAGTGGAAAAAAGACAGTCTCTTCAATTAATGGTTCTGGGGAAATTGGACAGCTATATATAGAAGAAACAAACTTGACCATTCTCTTACACCATACACAAAGATAAACTTGATATGGATAAAAGACCTCAAAGTGAGGCAGGAATTCAACAAAATCTTAGAAGAGAATATACACAGTAACCTCTTTCACATCAGCCACAGCAACTTCTTTCAGGACATGTCTCCAAAGGCAAAGGAAACAAAAGCAAAAATGAACTTTTGGGACTTCATCAAGATAAAAATCTTCTGCACAGCAAAGGAAATAGTCAACAAAACAAACAGGAACCCACGGAATGGGAAAATATATTTGCAAACGACACTTCAAAGTTCTGATATCTAAGATCTATAAAGAGCTCCTCAAACTCAACACTCAAAAAATAGATAATCACGTCAAAAAATGGTCAGAAGACATGAAGAGACACTTCTCCAAAGACATACAAATGGCTAACAAACACATGAAAAAATGTTCATCATCATTAACCAGAAGGGAGTTTCAAATCAAAACCACACTGAGATACAACCTTACACCAGTTAGAATGGCCAAAATCAACAAGACAGGAAACAATAAGTGTTGGAGAGGATATGGAGAAAGGGGAACCCTCTTTCGCTGTTGGTGGGAATGCAAGTTGGTGCAGCCACTTTGGAAAACAGTTTGGAGATTCTGATTACAGTTGATATGTGTTAACAAACGATTTAACAGAAATCCCATTATATACTCTGACTAATGGTATTTCTTTGCATTACTTCAATTGACTTGCAGGTTTGATGTATTCATTTGCCCACTAAGTTTTCTGGTAAAGTGAAATAAGCAAACAAATAATCACTAAAAAAGGACACACATGAAAAAGTGCCTATATATTTGCAAAGCAATCACTCTTATTTTTTTTTGTAAACTATGATAGGCTTATTTATTCATAGTCTTAGAATCTCAAAATTATGTTATTCTCATAAAGATCAAATATTAATTAATTTGAATGTAAAGTCATAACATAATTCTAATTATAGTAGTAACTTTTTATTGTATTCCTATTGAGTTCAAGCCAATTCCTTTCATACAGATATAATTTTGCTTACCTTTTAGCTTAGTTTACTAAACGGCAATACATTTATTTTATGGCAATTAACTTTGCAAATATCAGTTGCTCAATTATAATTTTATGTATAAATTGCATTTCCCTGCTTTTGTCTTTTCTAAAACATTTTTTTTTTTGAGAGAGAGAGAGAGCACAAGTAGGGGGCCGGGAGGGAAAGAGGGAGAGAGAGACTCCTAAGCAGCCTCTATGCCCAGTCTAGAACCTAAAGAAGGGCTTGATCTTAAGGCTAAGCTCACGACCAGAGCTTAAGAGTTGGACACTTAACCAACTGAGCCACCCACGTGCCCCTAATGGTGTGGATTAATAGTGATTGTCCTGTCAATTAAAATATATTGAGTGTTTATATACATCAGGCCAGATTAAAAATTTATTTTTTTTTACAAAATAAGAAACTAAGACACAGGCACATTAGTTACTTACAACTTTCTTAGAAGACCCAGCTAGTAATTAACATTGCTGGTTTCAAACCCAGGTCTGTTTGACTTCAGAGTAGAAACATTAGCTAATTTAGTATATTCAGAAAGGAGTTGTGAACCATTGGAAACCAAGATAGGACTCTCCCACAAGTTGTGGTAAATTTTAGATTAAGGCCTTTTTAAATTTGAAATATACTTAAGATCCTATGCATCTTGAGTTACCTTGGGTTATATTCCCAATTGCCAAGTATACCATTTGCCTTCAATGAATGCTGGCTCCTGACTACATCTCTACATCCACAAACCATCTTTCCTGGAAATTCTATTCACATAAGAATATGTGATTGCATATTGTAGACCTGAAGTAGTTTATCAACAAATATACTTGAGGATAGAGTAACAAAAGGAATTGAAGAGAACAAGGAATAAATAGGAAAAGATAGTAAAGAAAGGGAAAAAAAGTAACAGAAATTAAAGAGTATAATTTTTCTGTTTTCTCCAATAAATTGATTATGTCACTTTGTATAAAACAAATTCTATTTTGGTGTGAAATCTTACAATCTATTTACATTTTCTTGTGATTTTGGTTAGTTAATAAATAATACCCCTTTTCCTTCTTCCAGCCCCCAATTTAGAAATCAGTGGAAAAATAGATGCAAAGACCTTATAGATGCAAAGAATAGCAACATATTTATTAGTAGGGCTGACTTTGGAATTTAGCCAAGAATCATGTCCTTAATGAGCTTCCTCATACTCTGCCTTTGAATTAAACACATTTTCTTCCCTAGTCACTGAAATGAACAGAGAATTCTGGGCTTTAGGGACAGACAGCCTATAGCACAGATACCAAAAAAGCAGAGATACACCCTGAAAATATACAGAGGAGGGAGGGACAGAAAAGGAGAGAATGGGTTGAGCCAAGCACACTCAGTTTTTTCTCCAAATAGGCCAGCCAGTTAAGATCAGGGATATATCCGGCAAATGAGGAGACAAACCAGTGTTAATGTTCAATTGACAACTTGTCATAGATATCTCTACTGAGGCTCAATAACTGAATTTCCCTTTCAACACATTCTATTTTAACATTAACCTATTAGAATCATATGATATTAATATATTTAGTAAGTTGGAAATACATGCTTTGTCATTTTCATAAGAAATTTCTGAGCTCGGGCACCTGGGTGGCGCAGTTGGTTGAGCAACTGCCTTCGGCTCAGGTCATGATCCCGGAGTCCCGGGATCGAGTCCCATATCGGGCTCCCAGCTCCATGGGGAGTCTGCTTCTCACTCTGACCTTCTCCCTTCTCATGCTCTCTCTCTCTCTTTCCTAATAAATAAATAAAATCTAAAAAAAAAAAAAAGACATTTCTGAGCTCAATTTAATAAACTGAATCACTTACAGCCAAGTTAATATTATTGTGAGTCATTTTTCATCAAGGATTTTGAGCACCATAATTCATAATTTTTAGCAAATAACTACTTTTTATTGAAGAGAACATAGTCTTCAATCACCCGAAACTAATATAACACTGTATGCTAACTAACTGAATTTAAGATAAAAACTTTAAAAATGAACACTGGGTGTTATATGCAACCAATGAATCATTGAACATTATATCAAACTGTAAAGATGTACTATGACTCTGAGCAACAAACTGAGGGGTTTGGGGGGGGTTGGGCAAGCCTAGTGGTGGGTATTGAGGAGGGCATGTATTGCATGGAGCCCTGGGTGTGGTGCATGAACAATCAATCTTGTAACACTGAAAAAATAAAATAAACATATTTGGGGGAAAATTAAAAAAATAAAGATGTATTATACGTTGACTAATTTAATTAAAATAAAAAATATAAATAAAGTAAAATAAACACAAAAAATATGGACTTCGATGGTCAAAATTATATGCTCAAGATTTTAAGTCAACATTGAAACTATTGTTTTTTTTTCTTTTAATAAACATAATCAATGTCTTTTTCATTGGATAGAAGTAGTCTGAAAATCAATATTATGCAAAGATATTGAATAACTGTAGACCACCCCACTTTTTTGGTAATATGCATATAAAAAGGTGCTAACCTATTTTCGTGTAACAAGATGTAATGGTCACCCTCAGCAATTGGGTTTTCAGTGCACCTGTTCAACAGTCACCTTCCAGGCACTTCATTAAGGACATTTTGTACTAACTCTTTTTAGAGACTACAAACCTCTGACTTTAGTTATTCCTGGTTTGCCAGGGCTAAATGAAGGAATATGAATGTCTAGGTCTGGGTTTCCCCAGAGTGGATATGGAGACAAGGATATGGAGAAACTAGAAGGAGGAAAAGCAAGGGGCACCTGTCATAATGCTTGTGGTAGCAAAAGGAAAAACAATTTGAGTTTACTTCTATTTAGAGTGCTCCCAGATCTAGGAACTTGACATTTTTACATATTATTTGTGCCTACTTCGCTCTGGCCAATAGAATCAAGAAAATGAAAGACTAGGGTCTTCGTGTGTCTTTGGCTTATGTTTCTCACATGCTACTGAGCTGAAGTAAGACTGGAAACCAAGAATTGTACTTTCATGATACTTGCAAGTAGCTAAACTAGAATGTGTTTGTTTTGTTTTCTTGCTTGTTTGCTTTCTTTTGCTGTAAGGCAGAGGCTTCTAAACTTGTCCTATTAAAGGTGAGGCACAAATATTTTAAGCTTTTCGGGAAACAAAGACCTCTGTTGTATTTTCTTTTTTAGAAAAACTACCTTTTAAATTGTTATATATATTTATTTATTTATTTATTTATTTATTTATTTATTTATTTATTTATTTATAATAGGGACTGCACAAAACAAATCATGAGCCAGATTTGGTCTGCAGGCAAAGATTTCTCAAAGGGAAGAAATAGCTAGCATGTATGGTCTTTGTATTTTAATGGAATTTAATTTATAGATAGCAGTTAAGTGAACTTTTTGAAAAGTATAAATATCTCAACCCCCCTGATGAAATTAAGCACAATTAATCAAGAATGCCTTAATGGGAAACCAGGACTTTCATTTCTGCTGGGTAGTAAAAAGACTAGCCTCACAGTTTCAACAGAGATCAAATGGGTGATGTGGACTATTACTCCAATCTGATGGAATGAGAAACTCTTCCCTGTCCCCAAAGGGTGATGTCAGAAAAGGCCTATTGTAAATCCAGGACTTTCACCACAACCCAGGTAAAATAAAGTCACATTCCTCCCACCATGACGTCAGTGGAGGCCACATGACCATAAGTAAGAAGAGATGTTCTTTGCAAGGGATAGCATCAATGAAACCTAATGGAAACCTTGAGCTTCTACCTCTGACCGTAATTAAAAATTTTGACCCATGAGTGTCAAAAGAGACCTAGGGGGAAGCCTGGACATCTACCTCTCCCTGGCAGCAACAAGGCAATACCCACCTTCCCCATCACAGCACTGTCAGACAAAGTCAAATGTAATGGGTTTAAATAAAATCCAGAATCTCGTAACATAGTACCCCAAATGTCCAGGTCTTCATCAAAAACACTTGGCATACCACAGTCTGGCAAAAATCTGTTTGAATAAGAAAAGACAATCAACATATGTTGACACAAAGATGATACTGATGATGAAATTATTAGACTATCACTTCAAATCAGTCATCAAAAGATGCTTCAATGAGCAATTATGAACTGAAATTAAAATGAAGTCATGAAAGTTATTTGATTGATCCAAAAGAAGTTAGACATAAGGGAAGACATGAACAAAATAGGTAAAGAGAAAAGATGTATAGTTTCCTTTGCAAGCATTAAGTTCCTTTGGAGTGTAAGTTAAACTCCATACTGAACTATAACACTCTAAATTATTTAGCTCTAGTCATTTCCCTGACCTCAAAAATCCTTCTCTGCCCCTCACTCCTCAAGGCACACTGGACTCTACTATTCTTCCAACACAGCAGGATCACCCTATCAGGGCCTTGGCATTGCTATTTGACCTGCATTGAACAGGTCTCAATTGGACAGGTCTGTCTCCCCAGACATTTGCACATGTTTCTTCCTCATTGTGCCTTCTCAGAAGCATTTTTTGGTGACTGCTCACTCTAAAATGCTCCATCCCACATCCCCATCCCTTTTCCTTGGTTTACACTTCTTCAAATCACTTGAAGTATCTGATAATATATTTTACTTGTATTTATGTGTTTTTAGTGTTCATTAGATTGTATATTTTTTATACTCTCGAGAAAGTAATGATTTTTAATCTAATTCAATTCTGAAACTACTTCAACTAAAAGTACTACTTCATTATTTTTAAATACTTTTTTTAATATTTAAATAATACTTCTTTATTTTTTTTTAAAGAAAGCATACAAGTAAATTTTATTTTCAAATTTATTTTGGGCAGGGGTGCCTAGGTGGCTCAGTCAGTTAAGTGTTCTACTCTTGGTTTTGGCTAAGATCATGATCTTGGGGTTATGAGCTCCAGCCCTGCATCAGTTCACTATCTACCATGTGGCCTTACTGATGACATTACATAAAACTACCCTTTAGCTAACACTAAGAGCTTGAGAGAGCTTGTATAATGTTCAAGGTCTCATGGCTAGTATGGGGAACACTTGGAATTAAAATCAATTATTTTCATTTCCTAGAAAGAATCTATATACATAATTGTTAGAAATATACATATTTATATAAATATGTATTAATATAGTAATATAGTTACTGTGTTAAATATTTAATACATTTTCATATTTAATAACTTTATTTTACATTTTATGAATGTTTCAGCATTTAATAATATTTTACAGAAATATTAGTTTTCTAAACATTTAATAAAACAAATATTAGCATAATATTGAATAACATATATATTTAATGTTAACTATTATATATACTTAATATATATTTCTAATATTTATTAATTAATACAAACAAAAAAGCTCATAAAAGGCATAAGTGAAATTGTTGTTTTGTTTTGTTTTTTTCATACTGGGGGAGTAGGTAAATTCCAAGCAGTTATTCATAAAGGCTTAAAACAGGAAAAAAATTTTGAACTTGACTTTTATAAATGAGAAGCAATCAATAGTGGCAATATTTATAAAGGATATCTATAAAAGTGTTCTAGAATGGATAAATTGGCAAGCCAGTGATGTATGGGCCAAACACTATGTCTGTAAGGACAAAAGAATGAGGTTAGGTAATGAATTGTGTTCATGTCAGTGGTGCCCAGTTCTAAACTGGGTGCCTCCTGAGTGCCTCACTCAGGAAATTATACTAATGTTGGTTTTCAGAGTGAAACAAAGAGGGTTTGAAAAGAAAATGTGTAGAAGCCCACAGAAGAAGAAAATTGAGGTCAAAAGAGATTAATGGTTCAAATGAGAGATTAAAACAAAATAAAACAAAAATAAGAACAGGAGCATGGGAAGCAGAGGTAGAATAGATTTGGAAATCATTAGGAAGCAGCTAGTGCTAAGGCCTGTATCACTCAGGGGCTTAGCTTCTTAGAATTGCTGTAGCCTGGGCCTCTGCATTAAATTTTTATGTGTAAAAAGGGAATAATAAAGGCGAACTGGATCAGTGTGTTAATTTAAATTACTGAGTCCTTAGTGGTATAATGTTTGATAGCTTGCTATAAAAATATTTTTTAAATGCCTATTCTTAGTACTTGCTGCTATTAGGTTAAGGGGATTATAGAAAACAGGTAAGACCATAACAGTGGGCATGTGTGGATTCCAGAAAACTCAATAAATAATTATTCTACAAACAAATTTATAATCAATTCGGGACAAGAAATTGAGCAAGCAGAAATTAAACATGTGGAGAGAGAGAAAGAACCTAACTGAGGAACAGGTGTGTTTTTCTGTCACTGTACCACAGAGGGCTACAAGAAAAAGTTGTAGAAGCAACACGAAAGTGATTGGAAATGGAGATGGTAGCTAACTAGTGTTCTGTAGTTTACATTCCCCATTTCCATGCTGTCATATAAACAGACTGATGGAAAATAAGAATGTTAATACTGGTATAAACAAAGAAGTGCCATTATAGGTGTGAAACGAGAAGTAGGTTCAGGTAGGAAGGATGTAGGCAATTACCACTCACTGCCCCTTTGCATATTCCAACCATAGTAATACAGAGACCAGAAGTCCAGATGTCAACTTATTATTGTTTGGGAGGTAGTAGGCAAATGACTACAGGAATATATTTTAAGGGGTGCCTGGGTGGCTCAGTGGGTTAAAGCCTCTGCCTTCGGCTCAGGTCATGATCTCAGAGTCCTGGGATCAGCCCCAAATGGGGCTCTCTTCTCAGCAGGGAGCCTGCTTCCCTCCTCTCTCTGCCTGCCTCTCTGCTTACTTGTGATCTCTCTCTCTCTGTCAAATAAATAAATAAAATCTTTTTTAAAAAAGAAATATATTTTAAGTTATTGAATGATTGGGAAATATACTATGAAAAAATATTTTTGGGGAAAGTGTGAAATATATTACAACAAAGAGGGAAAAGATGAAAATGAAGAAATCAAGATTAAATTTTTATTATAAAATAATTGGAATACTCACTAAATATTTAAATAATAATAAAATGGTTATACATAATTGAAATTTAATATATATTTATTCCATTGTGATATTCAATGTATAAGATGGCTGACAATGTTGACAATAGGAATTTTACTTTATTTCTGTCCTGCTTTTTGTTAAAAATAATTTTATTTTAGAATAGTTTTATATTTATATTATATCAAATAGTATGGACTAGTTTCTATTTGCACAAAATTTGCAAAGTCTGTAGAATTCCCATTATGCTCTTACTCAGTTTCCCCGATTAACATTTTACATTACCATGTTCCATTTGTCCAAACTAAGAAACTGATTTCGGTACATTATTATTTCCTAAACTCTAGAATCCTTAACACTTTCTTAGTTTTTACCTAATGTCCTGTTTTTGTTCCAGGATTCCATTCAGGGCCTCACATTAACTCTTAGTCATCATGTCAGTTTCTCAGACTTTCTTGGGTTTCGATGACCTTAAGAGATTTGAGAAGTACTGGTCAAAAATTTTGTAGAAATACCCATGAGTAGTAGTTTGTAGTGTTTTTCTCATATTCAGATTGGTATATACCTTTTTTGTTAAGAAGAACTCAGAGGTAAATAGTTATTTCCATCACATCATGTCAAGAGTATATCCTCTCAAAATAATGTATCACTGTTGTTGTTACTCTTGACCATATATGGCGGAGGGGTTATTTACCAGATTTCTCTGCCTTACATACTCTGATCTCCTTTTCATACTATCCTTTTTGGATGAAGTCCCAAGTGCAATCTGTACTTACGGGAGTTATGCTGCCCATTCTTGAGGGGGAAAATCTGTGTGAGTTATTTGTAATTCTGCAGAGCTTTGTCCCCTCTCCCCTATTTTGTTATTCATTCGACCATTTATTTATATCGGTATGTGTCTTAGTACGTTGGGCTGCCATAACAAAATACCATACACTGAGTGGTTTAAACAACAAATATTTGTTTCTTGTAGTCGTGGCAGCTGGGAAGTCCAACATCACGGTCCAGAAAGATTCAGTTCTCTGGTGAGGGCTCTCTTCCTGACTTAATACAGCCCACGTTCTCTCTGTTTCTTCACTTGGCAGAGAGAGATAGAGGAGAAACCACCTCTCTTCTCAGAGTACTAATCCCTTCATGAGGACCCCATCTAAACCTGATTAGCTCCCAAGGGCCCTATCTTTAAACCCTATCACATTGGAGGTTAGGACTTCAATATATACATTTTAAAGGAACAAAATTCAGTCCATAGCAATATGGCTATAATCTATTATTACATTATTTACTTTTTTGTTCTCTAATTAATTATTCTACCTTTGGCTCCTGTGTCGCTTTGACATACCCTGTAGTTTTGGTTTTTGAATGTTTCCCTAATTACTGACACTACAAGCTGCTCTAGGCTCCTTGTACATCTCCTGCCCCAGCCTTACAATCAGTTTTTTTTCCCCATTTCCATGTTTTCTATTTTTAGTTTACTTGTGCTACATAAGAAAATTATTTGGAATTATACAATTATATAATAGGTAATTATTATTCTAGAAGCCCTATTTTGAACTAACATAATAAAATTGGAAAAAATTAAAAATACAATCTTAAAGCTGAAAATAACATCAGAAATTCATTAGCTTGGGTTTTGAATTCTACCTGAGAATTCATCCAAGTATTCACTTAAGATCTTCTGTTTCAATAGAGAGTATATATCTCAGATCTTCAAATTTCCTAGTTTTATTGAATTAATTTCCTTATGCCATGATATCTCAGTAGGCTTATATCGTACTCTTAGGAACTTCTTAGGAAGACATTTTAACCACCCAGTGATTTAAAATAAGCCTATTTGAACTTAAGTATTGAAACACCTCCAATTTGTGATATTTTATTTGATTTGGAGGAAAACTATACATATAGAGTTTATTTCAAAGCAACTTTGTATTATAAATAATATAACTACTTTAGTACAAGAAGTAATCCCATATTTCTAAAATATCCAAATTGATATTGATTTTTCTTACCTTTTAATACCTAGTAATTCAATCTTTATTTTCAGTCATTTTGGTCTTAATGAGTTCAAACGATTTTAAAACTATTTTCAATTCTTTTTTCCATCTTTTTTTCTCAAGAAAAATGTTAAAACATTAATGTTAGTTGCTCCATGATCTATTTGCCATAGAGATCATTTCTAAGATTAAACACCTGAGCAAATTTTCTTTTAGTTATCCTTTCCAAACACTCTTAAAATTTTCTGTTGAGACAGCTTGTGCATTTTATCTTAAAAATCTCAGTCTAAAATATAAAATATAATGGAATAAAGTTATAGTGTTATATCTGTACAAAGATTAAAATAGTATTCCTCAAAACCTTAAAAGCATTATTTTCAGAAGAGATGTTGAAGTAATAGTTCATTAACTTTCATTTGGATAGCATTTTTGTTCTAGTACTTTTTTAATAATCCGAAGTAAAATATTTTATGACATCTATTTCTAATGAAGAAGAATGTAATTTTAATTGGTTTAAAATTATCAGATTTGCTCATGTGATTTTTAAATTTCATTTTTAAAAGTACCTTTAGAATAAGACATATACTATCTCCCAAAACATATGCGATAAATATAAATATTATAAATAATGCCAAGAAAAATATAATCGAGTATGCAGTAAAACCACTTTTGTCTCTAAGAACATTAGCTATAAAACTTATACATTTTACTATAGCCAAAGCATCAGAAAGTGACAAGTTTCATCTGTCCAGCTCATGCAGTAAATCAAGTCATGAAAAGAGAAGGGCCTTGGGACACAGACTATGAATCAGATTCTCTGGTTTCCAGAGGAGTTTAGATCAGTTGAGAGTCTGTGTGGTCTGTAGGTGCCAAATGGAAGCCGGCTAAAGAAGGTCAGCTCCACTAATGTTGTTCTCTATCCTGAGAAACTACATCATTAAGAGAGAAAAATGTTATATTTTATGTATCTTAATTAGACATCGATGAAGTAGGCATAGGAAAGTTAATCTTTTATTTACATAATGCCACTTGCATGAGATTCATTGTCCTCATTTATTTTCACAGAATCCCTCTACTCTTGTATTACCATTTCTATTTTTTTTTTTTTTTTACCATTTCTATTTTCAATATCAAAACCTTCAGGGGCACCTGAGTGGCTCAGTCATTAAGCATCTGTCTTCAGCTGGGCTCCAGCCCCACATCAAGCTCCCTGCTCAGCAGGAAGCCCACTTCTCCCTCTCCCCGCCCCCCCTGCTTATGTTCCCTCTCACTGTGTCTCTCTCTGTCAAATAAATACATAAAATCTTAAAAAAAAACCTTCAAAGCAGTTATTAAGGACTTAAAGTCATGTAGCTTGTCACTGAAGAAGCACAACTCTTACTGCCTTGCATTTTATTTCTTGATTTCTTGTCCTTTCTTAATATTCCAGTTGTGTGCAGCAGAGCTTGCTGGAATCATATTTTTATACATCTATTAATAAAAGAAAAGTGAGTATAAGCAGAACGGGTTCATTATTTTTTTTTACCACATTTTACCACATTGACAGATGATTGATTAATTTTATAGTATTTTCATCAATATTCTTATTCATCTGTATAAATAAAAAGCAAGTTCTTTGAAGTCAAGAACCATATCTTTGACTTCTTGTTGCTACTATAGTACCAGCATAGAAATTTCTAAGGTCACAAAATGAATTTGGCATACTAAATGAAAATTATGTACTGTTGCCAACATCTTGTAAATCCTGGCTATTGGAAGATTGAGCACCATATACCAGTGCTGACTCAGTCTCCTAGAGTTGCCATCCAACAAGGGTCATTAATACTTCAAAAGGCCTAATTAATAATTAAATTAATTAAAAAATAATGAAATCCTAATAAAGTATAGATTTTAGTTAATAATAACATCAATATTGGTTCATTAACTATAAACAAATGTGCCATGTTAATAGAAGATGTTAATACTGGGGGAAATTGAATGTGGAGTATATGGGAGATATCTGTACTACCTTCTTGGTTTTTCTGCAAACCTATAATAATTTATCTAAAAATAAATTATACTTAAGAACTCAACATATATTAAAGGATAACACAAAACAAAACACCTTCCCTCATTCTACCTAGCTAGCTGTGCCACAGTAATAAAGAAAATGGTAAGACCAATGAATTCCATGAACATGTGTTTATGCTGCATTTCATTTGCTATAAAACCAGTTTATGTTCGGAATCAATCTAGTATGGATTACCATAACTTTGAATATGGTATTGGGTAAGATCACAGAGGAGAGTTATGTCAGAAACACTTTTATTAGGGAAAGAAAATATAGTCAGTTCTAGACTAAGTGCCTAGTCCAAACAGAAACAAAAACAAAAAACAAAACTTGTTCCTGTCGTGATGAAAATGTCCAGTGTAATCAACCTGTCAAGTGACAGGATTATCTCCTCAGATATTAGTGCCCTTGAAGGGTTATGATCTTGCTCTTGTTAAGCTAAGCAATCAGCAGTGGTGATTAGATTAGCCTGTATGAGTGGAAACTAATACTACTGTGCTCACTTGTAATGCCCATCTCTGTTGCCAGCCACAATTTTCTCATGAGACCATTGGGCAAGGATATGAGCAGCTGAAGGAAGTAGGTGCCTGACATCCTCTTAATACCTCATCTTGTCCACCTGACCATTGAGAGCATTTTATACTGACATTGCTCTTTAATAAGCATTTACATAAATTACAAATATTTTTGCTCTTTGTGCCCATTCGGAAAGGTTCATTTCTACCTTTTCTCAAGATCTGTTTTTTTACCAATTGTCTAATTATGTTGCCTCAAAGTCCCTGATCACTGAACCAGACATTTATGAATCCACATGGCTGTCTCTCTTTCCAGGTAACAAGAATGATCCAATGCCTGACTCAATATTCCACTCAAGGGGTGAAGATTGGGAGTAGGATTTTCCTTCATCACTGTCCTTCAGGATGATGCCTGAATGGGACTGTAGCCCTACAGCTGTCCATTATTGGCTGGTGACAGAATATTGTAGTAAACAATCTGAAAACCACAAGAACATTTGTTCTTCCTTAGTTCAGGGCTCACAAATAATATTTGATACAGGTTGTAAGAAGGAAAATAATGCCCCTGGAAGAGTATCCATAGGAAACTGAGTCTTGAAAATTACTTATGCTCAATCTTGGTCATAAGCTCTATTTGACAATGAAATGCTTAGTGAGTTGGAGAACATGCAATTTGTATGGACAGCCAAGTTTGCATAGCAATATGGTGCCCATCTTTAAGCATCTGGCTTATACCAGGCCCAGGAGTAAAGCAAAAGTTGTTTCTCAACCTGAGAATACTTAGTGGCAAAGTATAGCATAAGTTTATTCAGCCCTAAACAAACCAAATAATTTATTCTAACAAAAACAAAAATACTAGAAATATTGCAAAAAAAAATCAACCAGTTTTCCCAAAATGAAAAAGATTCATGACTGATATAAGTTGTGGATTGAAGGAATACAAAATTTAGTGGGAAGACACTTATCCAAATATTAGGTTTACAGTTTTAGATAGTAAAAAATAACTGAATGCTATATAGTAATGATGTGTAAAAAAACATATTGCTTATTCCACCCAATAAATATTTATTGAATTTATACTATTTTCCATGCAGTGTGAAAATACAGAGGTGATCAAAATAAGGGATATCTTCCCAGACTTTAAAGAGCTTTTAAGTGAGAAAGATGATAATAATAAAAAATAATCATCTAGATATATGTAAGTGAAACATTATGACAGCTAAAAATGCTATGGCCTAAATAAAGACATTGTAGCAATCAATAATAATAATAGTTTCATAAAATATTTATGCCAAAATATTTGCAATAGTGAATACTATTATGACTACGTACCAATATGAATATTAACAATAATAATTTAGGTTTTCAAATTCATCTTTGCCTGGTGTTAATGAGTCTTTGTAAATTATATTAATCATCATTCTAGATACTATGGCTACAAAATAAATTGCCAGAACAATGGTGTAAAACAATTACTCATTATTACAGATTGTGTGTGTCAGAAATTTGGCACAATAAGGATTATTTGTTTCCTTTTCACAATATCTGGGTTCTCATTTGAGAGTCTTAGTCAAAGGACTGAAATCAGTTGACCGTTTAGTCATTCATATATTAGGTGGTTATTCTGGTTGATAACTGAAATGTTCACTAGAGCTGTCTCAGACACTTCTATGTAGCTCCTCCTTGTAGCCTGAACCTTATCAAAACACAGGTTCCTTTGGCTGGGTTCCTCTACTGAATGCTTCTTTTGCCTCACTCTAAAAAAGAACAAATTCCTGCCATGTGTAACAACGTGCATGGACCTGGAGGAGGTTATGTTAAGTGAAATAAAGAAAAATACCATATGATTTCATTTAAATGTGGAATCTGAGAAACAAAACAAATGAATAAATCAAACTAAACTATAGGCCTAGGTACAGAGAACAAAACAGTGGCTACTAGAGGAGAAGATAATTGGGGAGTGGGAGAAATAGATGAAGGGAGTCAAGAGGTACAGACTGCCATTTAGAAAAAACATAAGTACGGGAGACAAAATGTATAGCATGGTGACTATAGTCAATAATATTGTAAAGCATATTTGAAAGTTGCCTAGAGTGTAAATCCTAAAATTTAATTCTGTATGCTGATGGATGTAAATAGACTTATTTTGGTGATTATTTCAAAATATAAACAAATATCAAATCATTATGTTGCACACCTGAAACCAATATAGTGTTATGTATCAATTACACCTCAATCAATTTTTTTAAAATGTGTCAGAAACCATACACATAGTCAGGAAAATTGCTTTGTTAATGAATAATCAATTTCTTTACTATTGTGAAAATAGAAAAGTCTAGTCTTTATTTGCTGTTTCCTGAGGAGAGTTTATTTTTTTGTTCTTTTTGAAATAAATTAAGATTGAGTTTTAAAAATGAATGCCCAAAGCTAGATGCTCTTTAGTCACTGAGAACTGACTGAAAGTATTACAAAGGAAATGAATTTGTCCTTATTTGAAAAGTATTTTGGTAAAGCAAAATTATTTGAAAAGCAAAAGCAAATGGGCCAAAATAACTCAGGTTGAAACCAGATAATATAATGATAGTCATTTTCTTTCTTTGAGAATTTGTTCTAATAATACATTGTTATCCTTTCCATTTGAGCAATAACGTTGTTGACTGCAATTATTCTCTGTGTGGGTGTTTGTGGAAAGACCAATGTGTGATGATCATTTCATTGCACACTGTTCATGTTTGAAAATACATCTTTGATTTTCAAATTCATCCATTTTGTTCCTGTTTTAGTTTTTCCATTCTTTCATCTTAAACTCATAATCCAATTGAAACATTAATTCAAAGGCACTTATCTCAAGCCATTTCTAAAGGCAGCAAACCCATGCCAGAGTTCTGTTGTCAGCAACATCATAGATAGCTGACTTCCTGAAGTGGCCAATATGGATGCCACTGTTATCCTCATAAGCCACCAATAAACACTCTAGGCATGTACACTGCTGTCTTCGTTCTATATCCACATTGAGTAAAAACTAATTGTGACGTATTTGTGAAGGGCATATATTCAACTCAGCCACTGTAGGTGTGTACCACTAGCACTTATTGCTGACTCAGACATTTCTTCAATTATTCAGAGAATTTAAAAATAAGGTACAAAGAAACATCAGCAAAAAGAACAAAGTAAGAACCATTAATAACCCTCTCCTCCACAAAAGCAAAGAACACTGGAAAAATTGCCAAATCAACTTTTTTAGAACCCTAGAAAGTATACAAGCTTGCAATGATCTGAGAAGTATTTATTCAAGAAAAATGGTTGCAACTCAGTAAGAATAGCCAGCTTTGTGGCATTTTAACTTGCCTTATTATTGTTGCTTTCTCCTCAGCTCCACAGTAGCCTGGAAATCCAACAGGCCTGTAATCATAGTGAAATCCATAGCCTAGGAGGAAATGGAGCAGACAGATAAATGCAGTGCTCCCCAAAAGCATCACTTACAGAGATTTATTACTGGACTTGTCCTCTGAGAACATTTGTCAAAAAAAAATTAATTGCAGCACTTGAAGCAGAAATAACAGTGTAGGCAAATAGGAAGCTGGCCAAAATTCTTAAAAGCAAAAAAATGGAATATAAGATATTCACAGGGAGTTTTGAAAATGTCAACTATATTCCCTGGAATATACAATATATGCATATACACAGAATTGTGAAAATATCCAAGAAAGACCTGAGAAAGCTCTTTATTTTATTTTATTTATTTATTTGAGAGAGAGAGAGAATGTGAGAGAGAGGATGAGAGGGGAGAAGGTCAGAGGGAGAAGCAGACCCCCTGTGGAGCCGGGAGCCTGACCCGGGACTCCAGGATCATGACCTGAGCTGAAGGCAGTTGCTTAACCAACTGAACCACCCAGGCACCCCCTGAGAAAGCTCTTAACTCTCACATATAACTGAGCTTGAAGCTCTGCATAAGCAGGAAGTGATGTCAATGTTGTAAAGAACCTGCCTGAGCACTGAGGCATGCTCTGTATGCATACAGAGCACCTCCAGAAAGGCTTGGAGACTTCTAGATTCAAGCTACTTAAGAAATTCATAATCAATCATTTACTGACTTCTAAGATAACTGAACAAAGGCTTCAGTGGACATACACAACAGAATATACTTATTTTTCAATAGGGTCACTAAATAAACAACCAGCACTAACAAAAATTAAGAATGTCAAGTGCCATATTGTCCATATTGTTGTAGCTATTATTGTGGGGTTGGGTTAGCATTGAGAGTTGCAAAATATTATTTAAAATTCTCAGTGATACCTAGGAATTATTAGTCATAAAAAAGAAAGAAGAAAGAAATAAAAAGAGAGAGAAAAAAAGGAAGAAAGGAAGGAAGGAAAGCAAGGGAAGGAAGGAAGGAAAGAAGAAAGAAAGAAGAAAAAAGAAAGAAAGAAAAGAAAGAAAGAAGAAAGAAAAGTGTGATTCTTTTACAAGAAAAATAAAAGGGCAAAATATATTGCTTGTGCTCTAGAGGGGCCAAATGTCAGATTTAATACTTCAGGTAGCTACTATAATTATATTCAAAGAACCACTTAAAGAAGTATTATGACAACGTCTCATCAAAAGAGACTATTAGTAAAGAGACAGAAATTGTGGGGAAAAAAAAGGAACCAAAGAGAATTCTGGAAAAGTAGAATAAATAAAATGAAAAATTCACCTGAGGGGCTCAATGGTAGATAGAACTGGAAAGAACCAGCAAATTTAAAGAGATCAATAGAGATTATGCAATCTGAAGGACATAGAGGAAAAAGAATGAAAAAAAAATGAGCAAAGTTTCAGAAATGTAGGTGACATTAAATGTGCCTTTATAACTTTATGTACCTATAATTAAAAAAAGAGAAAGCTCTCACGTCAATTACCTTACTTTCCACCTTGAGAAAGTACATAAAGAAGAATATGCTAAACACAAAGCTAGCAAAAGAAATAAAACAACAAATATTAAATCTGAAATAAATAGAGAATAGTAAAGCAATAGAGAAAATCAAAACATCAGAATTTGGTTGTTTGAGAAATCCAACAATACTGAGAAATTTAGACAGAGTGGACAAAAGAAGAGAGAAAACCCAAATGAATAAAATCAGGAAGAATGAAGGGACAATAACGCTGAGAAGTTGGACTCCTGGTTAAAAACCCACATGTGATCCTGCAACTCTCAGGCCTAACCACAGGCAACCACAAAGGCTTTAACCGGAAAGTCTCATGGAGGAAAGCTGTCTTCTCCCCACCAGGCATAGCACTACAGGAGAAGAAAAATGATCCCTTCTTTCCTTCTGTGTGGTTTGTCTAGTCTAATAATTAAATTGACAGGAGATAAACAGAAAAAAAAATTTTGTCTGCAGGATCCCCATAAGAAAAAAGAAATGACCAAAGAAGGAAGATTTTATGCCTTTTACATAAAGGAAACAATAAATTTCTGAAAAATTGACAAAACAAACACATTTATGCTTTGGGTATTGAATTAGTGAAAAAATAACAAGGTTTGCCTTCTTGGATCTAAATTTCCTATCTCTGGTGATAAAGATTCCTTGTAGCAATTATTCAAGTAAAAGTAGTAAAAAATATACATACTTAAAAGAAGAGTTAATTCTATTTGCCAAAAAAACATGCTCATTTATATAGAAATTTCTTTTTTTTAAGATTTTATTTATTTATTTGACAGAGAGAGAGAGAGATTACAAGTAGGCAGAGAGGCAGGCAGAGGCAGATGGGGAAGCAGGCTCCCCACTGAGCAGAGAGCTCAATGCAGGGCTAGATCCCAGGACCCTGAGATCATGACCTGAGCTGAAGGCAGAGGCTTAACCCACTGAGCCACCCAGGGCCCCCTATATAGAAATTTCTAATGAATTCAGATGCTCACACACAATTAAGAAATAAGTTCATTAACTTTTCAGGCTAAAAACTAATGTCCAAAAATAGAATATGTTTCTATACATATGCAATAAATATTTCAACAATTGTAAGTATGAAAATATACTACTTACAATAGCATTAAAATGTATAAAAAGGCACTTAAAATTTTTTTTTCACTTAAAATGTTTTTAAAATATAATTGCAATACTTGTGTGCTGAGAACTACAGAACTTTTCTGGAAGAAATTAAAGAGCTAAGTAGATAAAAAGAAATCCTATGTCCATGAATCAGAAAAATTTATTTGTTAAGATTCCAGTAATTGCCTAATTGATCTAGAGATTCATTTCAGTCACTAGAGAAATCTAAGATAACTTTTCATTTTTCAGAAACTTGAAATGCTCATCTTGAAGCTAATATGGAGATATAAGGGAACCAGAATACTCAATATAATCTTTAAAATGAACAAATTTTGAGGACTCACACTTTATGATTTTAAAAATTTTAAATTTAAAAATTTTAAAAATTACTGCAATAATACAGTAATATTAAGCCAGTGTAGTAATAATGTAAGTATAGGCACATAGTTTTTGGAATAGAATTGGGGTTCCAGAAAGGAACCCTTATATTTGCAGTCAATTGACTTGACAAGAGGGCCATAATAAGTCAATGGGAAAGTAATAAAATCCTAAATAACAGTAAGTGATTGATTTGAATAGACACTTCTTGAAAGAAGATGTAAAATTGGCAGATGAGCACCTGAAATGTATTTTCTACCAAAAGGTGGCAATTAAGATAGGTAAAATAAAAATATGGTCAATAACAATCAACGAGTTTGTGGAATATTTTGAAGCAATTACCTAATGGTGAGATTGCTCAAATGATGCAGCTACTTTGAAAATAGCTATTTCCTCAAAATATTAAAAATAGAGTTGTGAAAACCCAGTCGTTTTGTTCCTATGTATATACCCAAGGGAATTAAATGCATATGCTCATTTAAAAACTTGTACATGAATAATTATAGCAGCAGCATTCATAACAGCCAAAAAGTAAAAGCAATCCTAATATTCATGAGCTGACTAATAGGTGAATGAAATATTATATATTCATACATTGGAATTAAATGGGATGAAATACTGATACATGCTACATCATGGGTGAATCTTGAAAATATTATGCTAGATGAAAAAAGGAAATCACAAAGACCACTATTGTGTGAATCTGTATATTTGAAAATTCCAGAATATAAGACTGAAAGTAGATGAATTGTTGGCTAGTTGGCATGTTTCCTTGTCCTCTACTTTGTTTTAACATGAGTTACCAAGTAAGTAGTAACTCCACATTAGCAATAACTACTGCTCCTCATACAGGATTAATAATATTAGTTATACAGATGATGCCAGAGACCTTGAAAGTACTTTAGACAAGATCTCATTATAACTTCATATTGCTGTATAAAGTAGGCACTGTTATTACAAATCTACCAATGAGGAAATAGAGTAATAAATTGTGGAGTATTTTCCCAAGGTCACAGAGATAATAACAAATTGGGGTTGGTAATGCGAAAGTTTAATTCTAAGATCCTTCCCTTAAATATTTCTTGAAAGTTTAACTTCATTCTTATGTTATAGAAAATTTTTACATACTGCTAATACTAACTTCTTTCCACTGAGATCTGTAAAGAATTGAAAATCAGTAGACATTGTGGATTTTTCCTGACGAAAATGAGATCCTTGAGTTCTTTGTTTTCTAGTCCAAAAGTATCTATATTTTTTCAATCTCATACATAGCTATCAAACTTATAATTTTGTATATGATTATAATTTTATTATAGTTATCCTTATAGAGTGAATGCAAATTAGAAAGGTAATACGTATCATAAAAATACTTCTGATATAAGTATTTTTGACAATATCGGGCAAGCCATGCTCTCACCTATGAGCAACTCACAGTATTCAAGTACTTAAGCATAAAATCTCTTTCTAAATGACTATATATGATTTCTTATTAGTTTCCAGTCTTCTTTCAGGAATTTTTTTTTTTTTTTAAAGTAAGCTCCGTGCCCAGAATGAAACCCAATGCTGGGCTTGAACTCAAGACCCTGATATCAAGATTGAGAAGGAGGCAAACCATGAGAGACTCTTAATCTCTGGAATTTAAGACCATTATAGACATTCATTACTTTATTTCTACCACACTTCAAACACTAATCCATAATCTGTGGTTGTAAATTTAGAACTTGTTATGGTTGGTTTTATGTGTTAACTTGGCTATGATACGGTACCCAGTAGTTTAAGAAAACACTAATCCAGGTGCTGCCATGGAGCTATGTTGTAGATGTTGTTAATATCTATAGTCAATTGACATTAAATAAAAGAGATTATCCTCCATAATGCGGATGCACCTCCTCTAATCAGTTGAAAGGCCTTGAATGCAAACTCTGAGGTTTCCCAAAGAAGATATTCTTTGTCATGACTGCACTATTAATTGTGTCTAAGTTTCCAACTTGGCCTATGAATTTCAAACTTGCCATCCCAAAATCATGTGAACCAGTTCCATGCCATAAATATCTCATATACGTACATCTGTCTCATAAAGGTCTGCTTCTCCAGAAATCCCTAAAATGATATTCTTTTTGCTTCACTTCATTTCATCCTACACATTTCTGAAATCAAGAAAACATTTTCTTAATTGCAATTCTTGGTTAGCATTGCCTACATAATCTACTTGATGGGCTGTAATCTTTTAATTTCCTTTAAAATAACCCTGACATGGAAATAATTATTCACATTTATAAAATATCTATATGACACCTTAGCCAAAGTTCTGTAGGACTGAATTTTACTACAACTTTTAAAATACCTTGGGTTCCATGTTTATAGTACAATAAACTACCATCAAGACACAGCTGTCATTAATATGTAGGTGTTTTCTGTTGTCTGGGCTTGAAACCACATCAGTATAAACTCAAAGTTACAATACTGGCATTTTTTATCACATTTTCTTATATAATATAATAATGTTTTAATGTTTATTGTATATTTGGTTTTAATATTACTTTTCGTTTACCTCAAATGATCACAGCTATCATTTACTGTATTTAGTAACAAGAATGGCATAATATTGAGAGTGATTAATATTGAGAGTGATTAATATTGAGAGTCATTTCAATGCTGCCTTATCCATTTATTAGGTTTGTAACATTGAGGAAGTTTCTGAAACTCTTGACTTTTTTTTTCATGTGCAAAATAAGTACAAAAATAACTTATTCCATCGGATTGCTGAGGAAGTTAGTCAGTTTTTGAAAATCATGTAGAATAGTGGCTAGTCCAAAATAATTTCTCAATAAATATTAGTTATACTCATTATTGTCATCGCTTTTCCTTGAAACATGTTCTTTTTTCTATCACAGATTCTTTAGCTGCCTTGATGAGTGAAATTATCACTAAGAAATGGTACACTAAAACTTCAAACCTATAAACTACTAATCTATAAACCTATAAATATTGTTGTCAACTCCTAAGTCTCTTCAGATTTCTACTATATCTTTACATTCAAACAAAAATGTTATGGTACATTATACTCTTGTGTATATCTTGTAGGTAATAGATCTTTTTCAATACAGACATAGCCTGTTAATTGATGTTATCCAAGCTGTTGTGTTAATGCTCACTGATCCAGGGGTATAATAAACCAGAATATCAAGTGCCTGGGAGAAGCTGAGTCAGTGAACAAAAGTATGAATGCAAGATAATGATCAACAATTATGTCATTATAATTGTATCTGATTTATGAAAATGCTCATGTGAAATACTAATGCTAGGCTTTGGAGAAAATATGTATTTCCAAATAAAATAACAAATTATAAAATTATGTAGTTTTTTTTCTATGTATTAAATTATTGAGAAGATGTAACAGGGTGTGGACAGCATGTAAAAGAAACAGTTAATAAATATAAATTACAATAAAAAACAAAGTCAGAAGAGTTTGCTGTTTTCCTGAGAAAAATAGAAACTCTCCATATTATGAGATTATTAGTCATACAACAGTTTATTTTTTTATCTTCAATTCTCATATCATCCTTTGCTTTCTGTATCGGTATTTCTGTGTTTCATGTAACAAAGCTCATGCAATTAACACTAACAGCACATTATGAAAGGGTGTCAAGGAATGACAGGAGTGATATTAATCAACCTAGGCCTTAAAATATTCATTTCATTTTTCAACATAGACCCAACTATATATATAATATATAGTTTATATATATAAACTATAAAATAGAATGGTTTTACATGGCTATACTCATTTCTCTTCACTAAAGATATGATGAGATATTTAACAAATATTGAACACCTGCAAAGTGGTGGCTATGATTCTATTCAAATTATTACATTGTTTATTCTGGCCACTTTGCCTTTCCATATAAACTTTAGAATCAGTTTGTCTATATCTACAAGGTAATTTTCTTAGATTTTAATGGGGATTGCTTTGAATCTTTAGATCAAGTTGGGAATAACTGGTATCTTTAAAACACTGAGACTTCCTATTTAAAAAGTGGAATATCTTTCTCTTTATTTAGATAATCCTGGATTTTTTTCATCAGAATTTTAGTTTCATTCTGGAATTTTTTATCAGAATTTTTAGTCTCATCAATTGAACATATTTTGTTAGATTTACATGTAAGTATTTTTGGGTACTAATATAAATTGTGTATGTGTTTAGTTTTTAAATCCCAATTGCTCTTTCCTGATGTGCATGAAATTGATTGATTAATTTTGTATATTAACCTTGAATCTTGTTTATTAATTTCAAAAAAATTTTTTAATCTTTGGGATTTTCTATATAGGCAATGATATCATGTGAACAGAGACAGTTTTATATCTTCTTTTGCAATCTTCAAACCATTTATTTCTTTTTCTTGTCTTATTAAATTACCTTGGAATTATAGAACGTTGAATAGGTGTGGCAAGGGGGACATCCTTGCCTTGTTCCCTATCTTAAGCAGAAATTATCTTGTTTTTCACCATTAAATCTGATGTACTTTTTTTAACCATTAGATATGCTGTTTGAAGAGGTCCTTTTTTCAAGTTAAGAAGTTTCTCTCAAAAAAAAAAAAAGTTCCTCTCGATTCCTAGTTTGTTGAGTTGAGTTACAAGTTTTATTTATTTATTTATTTATTTATTTATTTATTTATTTATTTATTTATTTATTTATTTGACACAGAGAGAGAGAGATCTCAATTAGGCAGAGTGAGAGGGGGAAGCAGGCTCCCTGCTGAGCAGAGAGCCTGATAAGGGGCTTGATCCCAGACCCTAAGATCACCACTGGAGCTGAAGGCAGAGGCTTTAACCCGCTAAGCCACCCAGGCACCCCTGAGTTGTAAGTTTTAAAGAGAAAAAGCAAAAAGGAAAACTTTAACAAAGATTTTTTTAATTAGTATATTCTGTGAAATTCTCTATGAGAAGTAAATTTTGAATCCCAGATGAAATGAGAGAGAACGCTACATCAAGATATGGTGAAAGACAATTCCAGAAAAAAAAAAAGAAGTGGACATATAAAAATCCAAAGATGTAATGAACTTAATTGGGTACTGGGAAAATTTAATATTAATTTTTCATTTATATCTTTTGTTAAATTATTTTCTTTGAAATATCCTCTTCATTGGATTTGATGCTTCTCTCTCTCTATCTTTTTTTTTCAGTGTTTTGTAAGATTTTATTTATTTGAGAGAGGGCAAAAGCAGGGGGAGGGGCCGACTGAGAGGGAAATGGAGAAGCAGACTGCCTGCTGAGCACAGCCACATATAGGGCTTACTCTCAGGATGCTGAGATCAGAACCTGAGCTTCAGTCAGATGCTTAACTGACTGAGGTACCCAGGTGCCCCTTGGTGAGTTTTATTACAGTTTTTAGGTGAACAATTATGTCAATCTAGAATAATGATATTTTTATCATCTTTTTCTTTTTTTATTTTTAATGTCTAATCACATTGTTCCTATCTTCCAATAGAATGCTGAATAGATGAATTTTTTTAATATGTCTATCTATCTTTTTAAAGATTTATTTATTTAAAAAAGAGCTTGTACATGCTTGGAAGTAAGAGGGGGGGGGTAGAGGGAGTGGGAAAGAGAAAATCCGAAGTAAACTACCCACTGTGGCGGGAGCTTGATGCAACACTTGATCTCAGGGCCCTAAGATAACGACCTGACCTGAAATCAAGAGTCCAATACTCAACCTATTGAATCACCCAGGAACCCCTTTGGTGCTTCTCTTATATGTTCATTGTTTTCTGCAAATATTGGTCAGGACTAAAATCTAGATTCCATATTCAATCTAGATCTTTAAAAGAAATGCTCTGCAGTATGGGCATATTTGCTACATCTAATTGAGAAATTCTTGTTTTCTTGTGGTATATGCAGGGCCTTAATGTCTTTGTTAAATTCTCATGGTGGAGTGGGAGGATTGGATTTGAAACCAACTCAAGGGTTTCAAACTCAACAATGGAATATACTTTTGGTACAGACATCTCAGATATGCCCCCCGAAATAAATAGAGCACTATCCTGCCTCTCTCCTTTAACAAAGAAAAACAAAACTAAAACTTGTAGAACTAGCTGTACTGGGTATAGTGCATAAACAATGAATCTTGGAACCTGAAAAAATTAAATTAAATTAAAAAAAACATGTAGATGATGAACATTTTTTCATGTGTCTGTTAGCCATTTGTATGTCTTCTTTGGAGAAGTGTCTGTTCATGTCTTCTGCCCATTTTTTGATGTGATTATCTGTTTGGTGAGTGTTGAGTTTGAAGAGTTCTTTATAGATCTTAGATATCAGACCTTTGTCTGTAGTGTCATTTGCGAATATCTTCCATTCTGCGGGTTGCCTATTTGTTTTGTTGACTGTTTCTTTTGCTGTGCAGAAGCTTTTTATCTTGATGAAGTCCCAAAAGTTCATTTTCACTTTTGTTTCCTTTGCTTTTGGTGACATGTCCTGAAAGAAGTTGCTATGGCTAATGTCATAGAGGTTACTGCCTATGTTCTCTCTAGGGTTTTGATAGATTCCTGCCTCACATTGAGGTCTTTTATCCATTTTATCTTCATGTATGGTGTAAGAGAATGGTCAAGTTTCATTCTTCTACATACAGCTGCCTAGTTTTGCCAGCATCATTTATTGAAGAGACTGTCTTTTTTCCACGGGATATTTTTTCCTGTTTTGTCAAAGATTATTTGTCCATAGAGTTGCAGGTCCATCTCTGGGCTCTCTATTCTGTTCCATTGGTCTATGTGTCTCTTTTTGTGCCAGTTGTCTTGGTGCTGTCTTAGTGATCACAGCTTTGTAGTAAAGCTTGAAATCAGGCAATGTGATGCGCCCAGCTTTTTTTTTCTTTTTCAACATTTCCTTAGCAATTCAAGGTCTTTCTGGTTCCATATAAATTTTAGGATTGTTTGTTCCAGCTCTTTGAAAAAGACTGGTGGAATTTTGATCGGGATGGCATTGAAAGTATAGATTGCTCTGGGCAGTATAGACATTTTAACCATGTTTATTCTTCTGATCCATGAGCATTGAATGCTTTTCCAACTTTTTGTGTCTTCTTCAATTTCTCTCATGAGCGTTCTGTAGTTCCTCGAGTACAGATCCTTTACCTCTTTGGTTAGGTTTATTCCAAGTATCTAATGGTTCTTGGTGCTACAGTAAATGGAATCAATTCTCTAATTTCCCTTTCCATATTTTCTTTCTTTTTTTAAGATTTTATTTATTTATTTGACAGAGAGGAGAGAGATCACGAGC
>CM052798.1:96632021-96662595 GCA_028533885.1 Nasua narica | reverse complement strand
ATATTTTCTTTCTTTTTTTAAGATTTTATTTATTTATTTGACAGAGAGGAGAGAGATCACGAGCAGGCAGAGAGGCAGACGGGGGGGGGGGGGGAGGAAGCAGGCTCCCCGCTGAGCAGAGAGCCCGATATGGGGCTCAATCCCAGGACCCTGAGATCATGACCTGAGCTGAAGGCAGAGGCTTTAACCCACTGAGCCACCCAGGCACCCCTCCCTTTCCATATTTTCATTGTTAGTGTATAGGAAAGCAATTGATTTTTGTGCATTGATTTTGTATCCTGATACATTACTGAATTGCTGTATGAGTTCTAGTAATTTGGAGGTGGAGTCTTTTGGGTTTTCCATATAAAGTATCATGCCATCTGGGAAGAGAGAGAGTTTGACTTCTTCATTGCCAATTTGAATACCTTTTATTTCTTTTTGTTGTCTGATTGCTGTCGCTGAGACTTCTAGTACTATGTTGAACAAAAGTGGTGAGAGTTGGCATCCTTGATGTGTTCCTGACCTCAAAGGGAAGACTGTCAACTTTTCCCCATTGAGAATGATATTTGCTGTGGGCTTTTCATAGACAAACTTTATGATGTTGAGGAATGTTCCTTCTATCCCTATACTTTGGAGAGTTTTAATTGAGAACAGATGCTGAATTTTGTCAAATGATTTTTCTGCATCAATCAAAAGGACCATGTGGTTCTTTGCTCTTTTCTTGTTGACTTGTTCTATCACAAGGACTGATTTGCATCCTTGCATCCCAGGGATAAATCCCTCGTGGTCATGATGAATAATCTTTTGAATGTGCTGTTGGATCCTATTAGCTAGGATTTTGTTGAGAAACTTGGCATCCATATTCATCAGGGATATTTGTCTGAAATTCTCCTTTTTGATGGGGTCTTTGGCTGGCTTGGGGATTAGGGTAATGTGGGCTTCATAGAAAGAGTCTGGAAGTTTTCCTTCTGTTTCTATTTTTTGAAACCTTCTCAGAATAGGTATTATTTCTTCTTTGAGTGTTTGGTAGAATTCCCCAGGGAATCCATCAGGCCCTGGATTCTTGTTTTTTTGGAGGTTTTTGATCACTGCTTCAATCTCATTACTAGATATTCATCTTCAGAGAGATTCAAATCAAAACCACACTGAGATGCCCCCTTACACCAGTTACAATGACCAAAATCAATAAGACAGTAAACAACAAGTGTTGGAGAGGGTGAGGAGAAAGGGAAATCCTCCTCCATTGCTGGTGGGAATGCAAGTTAGTGCAGCCACTTTGGAAAACAGTATGGAGATTCCTCAAGAAATTAAAAATAGAGCTGCCCTACTCGGTATTTACCCCAAAGAAGCAGATGCAGTACAAAGAAGGGCCACATGTACCCACATGTTTGTAGCAGCAATGGCCACAATCGCCAAACTGTGGAAAGAACCAAAATGCCCTTCAACAGATGAGTGGATAAGGAAGATGTGGTACATCTATGCAATGGAATATTATGCTTCCATCAGGAAGGATGAATATCCAACTTTTGTATCAACACGGACAGGACTAGAAGAGATTATGCAGAGTGAAATAAGTCAAGTGGAGAGAGTCAATTATCTTATGGTCTCACTTATGTGTGAAGTATAAAAGAAATCATGGAGTGCATTGTGAGAAGGAAGGGAAGGGTAATGGGGGGAAATTGGAGAGGATGATGAACCAGGAGAGACTGTGGATTCTGAGCAACAAACTGAGTGGTTTGGAGGGGAGGAGGATGGGGGGTTGAGCAAGCCTGGTGGTGGGTATTGAGAAAGGCACATATTGCATGGAGCACTGGGTGTGGTACATGAACAATCAATCTTGTAACACTGAAAAAATAAAAGAAACATATTTGGGGGAAAAAATAGAGAAAACTGGAAAAAAAAAAAAAACATGTAGGGGCACCTGGGTGGCTCAGTGGGTTAAAGCCTCTGCCTTCAGCTCAGTTCATGATCTCAGGGTCCTGGGATCAAGCCTTGCATCTGGCTCTCTGCTCAGCAGGGAGCCTGCTTCCCCCTCTCTCTCTGCCTGCCTCTCTGCCTACTTGTGATCTCTTTTTCTGTCAAATAAATAAATAAAATCTTAAAAAAAATAAGAAAAAAAAAACCATGTAGAACTCTTTGTGATTAGAACTTCAACTTCAAGCATGATTTTTGTTGCTCAAGTGCAAAGATTAAAAATTCCTTTTTTGTGGTTTGTATTAGTTTCTTATTGCTGCTATAAAAATTACTCCAAATTAAGTGACTTAAAACAACACAAATTTATATACATATTTTTTTTTACTATTTTACATTTCTGGAGTTCAGAAGTCTGAAATAGGTTTTATGGAGGTAAAATCAAGGTGTTGGCAGAACTAAATTCCTTTTGCAGACTGAGGGAAAATATATTCTTTGCCCTTTCCAGTTTCCAGAGGCCACTTGAATTTATAGTCACATTACTACAACTTATACTTTAGTCATCACCTCCCTTCTGACACTCCTGCCTTTCCCATTTCACTAGAAGAACCCATAATTATGCAGGACTCATATGGATAATCTAAGATAATCTCTTCATTCTTATAAGTACTTTTCTATTTTTCTTTTTTCTTTTTTTCTATTTTTTCTATTCTATTTTTCTAAACTTTTCTATTTTTTTCCTTCATTTATTAACTGACCAACAGTGCATAGTTGACTCTTTTCCATGTTCTCTGCTGCTTCGTGTCTTGGTATTATTTCCAGACTTTACTTAAATGTGAACTTATTTTTATGTCCTTTCTTTTTCACCTGCTTTATTGAGTCCATTAATTCCTTACTGCTCAGATCTGGTGGTAGGGCTTCTAGTTTAAAATGGTGAAATAAATTAACTTTTTATTTTTATATGTAGTCATTTATCCCAATAGAACTTTGAAAGAGAAAGGTGCTAAAATGTGTATATAATAAACCATCTTGAGTGGAGAGATAGTAAATTTGATATGGAAAAAATGAGAGCTTTCTTTTAAAAAAAACCCAATTATCTTGAATATGACATTGAAAAGATTTCAGAGATTAGGTAAAAGTGTTATTTCAGAACTATGAATGAATTTACCTTAGATTATAAGGTAATTAATCTTCCACTAGATAATATCTACAACTTTTATTCTTATAACTAATGATGACTTTAAATGAATGTTATGGATTTCCACATAACATTTGCTGTTTCTGATTTTGAAATTAACATCGAGAGGGGCACGTACTGCATGGAGCACTGGGTGTGGTGCATGAACAATCAATCTTGTAACACTGAAAAATTAAAATAAAAACAAAACAAAACAAAACAAAAAAAGAAAAAGCATTATTCAGGGATACATTGCTATGGTCTCTGATGTATGAACACTTTACATACACACCCACACACACATCGTTCAGAAAGCTATATCATTTATATAGAGTTTCATGGATGATCTTTCATTTTTATTGCTTATAGAATTCAGTTTCCTTAAATGATATCTATAACTCTATGTGGCATGAACTGCTCTATCTCTATGAAATACCTTGTTAGTCTATTAATTTAAACAACTATTACCAACTGACAGGAACTATTTTTCAAGAACACTATTGTTTTGTGTCTTTGCCAATGTCTCAAAATAAAGTAACAAATAATCAAAGGAAGATTCAACACAGTATCAATATCTTTTCAACACTTTTTATATATTACTACTTTGAGAATCTATATATATTACTCTATCATAACACATTTTAAGTGAGATGAATAGAACAGTTATCATCAATTCATTCTATTTTTCTCTTCCATTCTTTTGATAGGAAAATACATAACTCAATTTTTGCCTTATCTCAGGGATATACATATGATTCAGTCCTCGCCAAAGAAATGATCCCATAATTCCAGACTCCGTAATTGGTTTGACAATCATTAGAAAACCTAATGAGAAATCGAGGGGAATGTCGAGGGCTTCTGTGGGATAATAAAGGAAATGTAGTTGGAAGACAATATAAATCAATAGGAACAATTGCCTTCTTTTTGTCTCATAGGATAGAGCTTTTGGGTAATTAATCCACGACTAAATAATGCAGAAAAAAGAGATAGTGAGACACAGATTCCTGGTTTTATCATTTGAAAGCCTAAATCCACCTCTTCATGAAAATTCACAACTTGAACGTCCTGATTTAATGATTTAATAAGTTTCCTCTTTGTGTGTGAGCTAGTTTGAAGATAAATTTCTCTCATTTGCATCTGAAATATAATTGTATAACAGAATTGATAGTAATAATTGTGGTTATAAGATTGACACTAAAATTGAGAATCAATTGAATTGAAATGTCATGGGTGGCAATAAGGATTCCCTCACCTTGGCTATGAGTTGGACATGATTTTTAGGTAATGGCAAAGCAGCTGGTAAAACTGATTGGCTTATGACTGAGCTAATGTGCAAATCTAGCCTAGAACTTTAATCCTAGATTGAGATTTCAATTTTATATTTAAATTCCATACGCTAGATTTGGATTTCAATTCTAGATCTATATTCTAGATCAATTTTAGATTTGAGCTAATTCTAGCTTGGAGCAAAGGACAAGTTAGCCCCACTGATTTGTGAAACAGAATGGGTATTATTAAGCTGACAACAAAGGAGATTAATGTGCATCCAGGAGCAGTACAACAAGGCATAAGGTAAAAGACTAAAACCCTTAGGGCCTGGATCCCTGGCTACAATTAAATTCGGTCTTTGTTATTGGATGACTAAAAACCATCCAATAGTTGTTTCAAATAAGAGACCTCAAAGCAGGGATAAAGCAAAGAACTCAGAAATGGCCATATAACATTCAACATTCAAGTCAATTCCATCACTTGAATTTTCCTACATTAAGTAATTTTAATAGTCCATACAGATATGAATATGGAATTTTTGAGCTTTCAATATTTTTTTCTATATTTCTCCAGTCTTAAGTATAAAATGAATCAAATACAATGGAAAGTGCATAAAAAATATTTTGTAATTTCTGAATTATAAAATATATGTCTCTTCTAGATAATTAGATCCTCTTTCTTTCTTTTCCTTTTACAGTTACTTTTTCTCCTTTGTCCTTCATTTTGTCTTCCTCATCTTTTAGTCATAGAATTGACTTTGTTGAATGGTCACTCAACAACCACCATATAGTCCTGATTTCTTCACTGTCTTCCATCAAAACAAGTTAATCTGAATTTTGAGTTTCCAAGACAGCTATAAACACCTAACTACCCAACTTTGGTCAGTGAAAGTAAGCATGTGTAGAGCTTCCCAGGGAGGACTTTTTTTTGTTTTTTTGTCGGTTTTTTTTTTTTTTTCTGGATTAAAGGATGAGAAATGTAAAAAGTATCACTGCCTCTTTTTAACTTTTCTGTCTTCTGCTTTTGACAACAGTTATGAATAAATGATGCCTGGAACATTAACAGCTAACTTGATACATGGAACAAGCTAGAGAATGATAAGTAAGCTGCCCAGGATGGTGCAGTAGTAGGATAGAGAGCTTTTATGTTGCTGAACCTACTCAAGCAACTTAATGAAGCCACACTTTTTTTTTTTACCATCTTGCTAATAACTTGTGAATAGTATGTTTTTATTTCAGTAAAGAAATTATAATTGATCTTCTGTTCCCTCTCATTTATAAATTTTTCTTGTACCAATAAAACATATTATTATTATTATTTACACACAAATAGTGTATAAAGGAATATATGGAAGTATATGATTCTTCACTATACCTGGTTTTTATGTATAGAAAATTGGAAAATTGAAACTTAAGCCCTAGATATAATTTTGTTCTTTTTTTTTTACCTCCATGGTGTATTTCCAATTCTTGGGAAAATCATATAATTTCATTATCTCAGGTTGCATTCCCACCCCTCCCACATGTTTCATCCAGATGAGGGTCACCACTTAGAGTGCCAGGCTAAATCAGAAAAACATGTAAATACAGATTATCATATTTTAGAAATTTATAATCTTTCTAACGTCAAAAAATCAATGATATAGATATACTTGATATCTCATGATTTACTTTAGGAAAGCTATTTTGATGCTTGTCTTGGTCAAAATAGTCCATTTTTTCCCCCATAATAAACAGGAGGAAAGGAGGCATTCAGTGTTATATTTCTTCTACAGGCTTATCTTCTATCTGGAATTTTTAGGTGATGTATAACATTGCCAATTATATTTTCATTATTTATTTTAATCTTATCCTTTCTGAAATCAAGGTAGGAATTTTGGTTTTCTAAATGTCAAGTTATCTAGTTTTTACAAAGCAGAATATTTGGGGATACTATATGAAGCCCATAAAATTCTGTATACATGTTTTGGAAAGTAGTAACATTTTTTGGAAATCTAAGGGAGTTCTGGAAAATATAAGAAATATAATAAAAAATTGTTTTATGCAAATAAATAGCTTTATTGTAAACAACTGAGCTCTAAATATACATATATAGAGAGAAAGTCAAATATCATATAGTTTTACTTATTTGTGGAACATAAGGAATAGCATGGAGAAGGGAAAAATGAAGGGGAAGAAATTCGGGTGGGAGATGAACCATGAGAGACTATGGACTCCAGGAAACAAATGGAGAGTTTCAGAAGGGAAGGGTGTGGGGGGGTGGGTAAGCCTGGTGGTGGGTTTTAAGGAGGAAATGGATTGCATGGAGCACTGAGTATTATATGCAAACAATGAATCATGGAACACTACATCAAAAACTAATGATGTACTGTATGGTGACGAACATACACACACACACACAAAACAAACAAGCAAAAAACAATATTAATTCTTCCAGTCCACTGGCATGGGATATTTTTCCATTTATTTATGTCATCTTCAATTTTTTTTAAGATTTTATTTATTTATTTGACAGAGAGAGAGAGAGAGATATTACAGGTAGGCAGAGAGGTAGGCAGAGAGAGGGAAGCAGGCTCCCTGTGGAGCAGAGAGTCAGATGCAGGGCTTGATCCCAGGACCCTGAGATCATGATCTGAGCTGAAGGCAGATGCTTTAACCTGCTGAGACACCCAGTTGCCCCCAATTTTTTTTGTTGATATCTTACAGTTTTCAGTGCATAGGTCTTTCACTTTTTTGCTTCTTTTCTTCTTTCTTTATTTATTTGAGAGAGAGAGAATGAGAGAGAGAAAGTATGAGAAGGGAGCGGTCAGAGGGAGAAACGGACTCCCCATCAAGCAGAAAGCCTGATGCAGGACTTGATTCTGGGACTCCAGGATCATGAACTGATCCCAAGGCAGTTGCCTAACCAACTGAGCCACCCAGGCACCCTGGGATTGTTTTCATGATTTCTTTTCTGGTTGGGCATTGTTAGTATATTGCAATACAGTAATTTTTATATTAATTTTGTATTATGCAATTTACTGAATTTGCTGACTTGTTCTAACAGTTTTTGGTGGTTTTTATAATTTTATTTATATATCATGTAATCTACAAATAAAGACAGTTTTACTTCTTCCTTTCCAGTTTGGAGGACTTATTAATTTTTCTTCTTTAATTCTTCTGGCTAGGATTTCCAGTAGTATGTTGAATAAAAGTGGAGAAAATGGGCATCTTTGTCTTCTTCCTCATCTTTCAAGATTTAAGGAAAATTTTTTTCAAGTTTTCATTGAATATAATGCTAGCTGTGGGTTTATCATATATGGACGTATTATGTTGAGGTAAATTCCCTTCAGTTGAGAGTTTTTGTCATGAAGAGCTTTTTCATGTATCTATTGAGATAATTATATGACTGTTATTTTACATTTTGCTTGTGTAGTATATCACATTGTTTGATTTACAGATGGTGAACCATTTTTGCATCCCTGGAATAAATTCCACTTGATAATGGTGAATGATTCTCTTAACATGTTGTTGAATTTGGGTTGCTAATATCTTGCTGAGAATTTTTAAATCTATATTTATCAGGGATATTGGCCTGTAGTAATCTTTTTTTTTTTTTTTTGAAGATTGTATTTATTTGACAGAGAGAGAAGATCACAAGTAGGCAGAGAGCTAGGCAGAGAGAGAGGGGGAAGCAGACTCCCTGCTGAGCAGAGAGCCTGATGCAGGGCTCTATCCCAGGACCCCAAAATCATGATCTGAGATGAAGGCAGATCCTACTGCGCCACCCAGACGTCCTACTGAGCCACCCAGACGTCCCATGCCTGTAGTAATCTTATCTTGTAGTGTCCTTGTCTGCTTCTAGTATCAAAATAATGTTAGCCTTATAAAATGAGTATCCTCTCCCTCCTTTTCTATTAGAAGTCTTTCCTTCTATTTTTTGTAAGACCTTGATTAAGTCTTGTTAAATGTTTGGTGGAATTCACCAGTGAAGATGGCTGGTTTGGGACATTTGTTTGTTGGGAGGTTTTTTTGATTTCTGATTCAATCTCCTTATTAATAATCGGTCTGTACAGATTTTCTATTTCTTCATGATTCAGTCATTGTAGGTTGTATGTTTCTATGAATTTATCCATTTGTTCAAGGTTGTGCTATTTTTTGTCATGTAATTATTCTTGGATCTCTTATGATTCTTTATATTTTTGTGGTATTTTGTGTAATGCTTCCTCTTTCATTTCTGATTTTATTTATTTTAGTACTCTCACTTTTTTCTTCTTTAGTCTAATAGCTTCCTAATTTTTGTATCTTTTCAAAAAGAAAACACTTCTGTTTTACTGATTTTTCTATTGACTTTTTAGTCTCATTTCTTTCTAATCGGATCTTTGTCATTTTCTTACTTCTACTAACTTTGGGATAAGTTGGTAATTTTTTTTAATAGTTTCTTAGGTGTAAATTAGGTTATTTGAGAGTTTTCTTTTTTTTAACTTAGGCATTTATTTCTATAAACTTTCCTCTTATAATTGGTTTTGCTGCATCCCATAAGTTTTGGTATGTGAGTTTCCATTTTCATTTGTCTCAACATATTTTTAAATTTCTCTTTTCGGTACCTGGGTGCCTCAGTGGGTTAAAGCCTCTGTCTTTGGCTCAGGTCATGATCTCAGGGTCCTGGGATAGAGCCCCACATTGGGCTCTCTGCTCAGTAGGGAGTCTGCTTCCCCCTCTCTCTCTACCTGGCTCTTTGCCTACTCATGATCTCTTTCTCTCTGTCAAATAGATAAATAAATTATTTTTAAAAAATTAAAAAATTAATTTCTCTTTTGACAACTTTTTTGACCTATTAGTTGTTCAGGAACATGTTTTTTAACCTCTACATATTTGTGTATTTTCTAGTTTTACTCTCATTATTGTTTTCTAGTTTCATATAGCTGTGGCCATAGTGATGCTTAATATGATTTAAGTCTTCTTGAATTTACTAAGTCTTGTTTTGTGACCTCGCATATGATCCATACTGGAGAATGTTTCATGGGCACTTGAAAAGAACATTTATTCTGCTGCTATTAGATGGAATGTTCTATAAATTTCTATCAAGTGTACTTGGTCATACATGTAGATTATGTCCAATGTTTCTTTACTGATTTTCTGTCTTCATTGTTTAAAATACGATGTTGAAATATCCTAGTATTTATTGTTGCCTATTTCTTTTTTATGTCTATTAATATTTACTTTATATATTTAGTTTCCCCTATAATGAGTGTATAAATATTTACAAACATTATATTATCTTGATGAATTGATCACTTTATTGTTATAAAATGATCTTGTTATGGTCTTTGGCTTGAGGTCTTTTTGGCTAATATATGTATAGCTACTTCTTCTTTCTCTTGGTTTCCATTTATTTGGATTATCTTTTTTCATCTCATTATTTTCAATCTCTGTGTGTCCTTAAAGCTGAAATGAATCTCATGTAGGTGGAATATAGTTGAGTCTTGTTTGTTTGTTTTTTAAATCATTCAACCACTCTATGTTTTTTGATTGGAGAATTTATTCCATTTACATGTAAGGTAATATTTGATAGGTCTGAATTCACTATTACCATTTTATTTTTTTTTTGGTTATTTTTAATCCTTTTGCTCTTTTATTCCTCTCTTGTTCTTCTCCTTTATGATTTAATGATTTTCTGGGGTAGTATATGTAGAGTCCTTTCTATTTTTTTGAGTGTATCTACTATAGTTTTCTGCTTTGTGGCTGCCATGAGGATTATACAAAACATCTTATATTTATAACAGTCTATTTTAAGGTAATAAAGGCTTAATTTCAAACACATTAAAAACTCTACATTTTTAACCCTTCCAACCACATTTCATGTTTTCAATACCAAAATTTACCTTTTTGTACATTGTATATCCATCAAGAAATCATTTTAGTTGTAGGTATTTTTTTAAAAGATTTTATTTATTTATTTATTATTTATTTATTTATTTGACAGAGAGATCACAAACAGGCAGAGAGGCAGGCAGAGAAAGGGGGGGGGAAGCAGACTCCCTGCTGAGCAGAGAGCTGAATGTGGGGCTCGATCCCAGGACCCTGGTCATGACCCAAGCCAAAGTCAGAGACTTTAACCCACTGAGCCACCCAGGCACCCCTGTTTTTAACTTTTGACTAGTTAATTATAACATGCTTTAGCATGGACTTCCTTAGATTTATCTTACTTGGAAATTTTGGACATCTTGGATCTACATGTCTGTTTCTTTCTCCTAGGTTTGGGAAGTATTCAGCCATGATTTCTAGAATAAGCTTTCTGCACTTTTTTCTCTCCCTTCTCCTAGTTTCCCTATGATGTATAGATTGCTCCATTTGATAGTGTCCCATATTAATCAACTTTCCTTTTTTTCTTTTTGCTTTTCTGATTGATAAATTCCACTGTCTTGTCTTCCAATTCACTGATCTTTTTGTCATCTTAATCTAGTCTACTGCTGAACCATTCTGCTCAAGTTTTTAGTTTTAAATCAAATATTGGATTCTTCAGCTCTGTGATTTCTGTTTGACATTTAAAAAAATATTTTCTATCTCTGTTGGAATTCTTACTTTGTTCTTGCATTATTCTGCTGACCTCAGTGAGCATTTTTATGACCATTATTTTGAATTCTCTGTTGGGTAAATCACTTATACCTGTTTTATTAAACTCTGCTTCTGGATTTCTACCTAGTTGTTTAATTTGGAAAATATTCCTCTGTTTCTTCATTTTCTTTGACTCTCTGTGTTGATTTCTGTGCATTAGATAAAATCTCCCAGTCTTGACAGAGTGATCTCATCCAGGAGATTAATCTCATCAACTATCCCAGTACATAGTTCTTACAATCTCTCAAATTGTTTTGATTATCTGAGCCACCTTCTTTGTTCTTAGTGACTCCTGGTAATTGATAGTGTGGTAACATCTCTCTGTGTCTCAAAGGGTAGGATTATAGTCTGTACCTAGATACTGGCCATTTGGAAGCCAGACAAACAGATAGCAGCTTCTGGGAAAGTATGAAATTAGGTCCTTATCAATGAAAAGTAGAGGTGAGGTTTTGTGTTTGCTCCATCTGTTCTGGCCCAGGTGTAAGCCATGAGGAAGGGGTGTCTTTCAGTCCACTAGATGCATTCTTATTTGTTTGCCACAGCCTTTGGGACTCCAGAGTGCATGCCCTATTGGCTACTAGGGCCAGGCAGTCCAGGAGCTTCTCCCTTAGGTGGCAGCTGCAAAATTTGGGCCTCCAGATTTGTGCATAAATCCCTTATAGGGAGATACCTGTGAGTTGGAGAGAACCAAAGGAAGGGAGCAGATAAAGTATCTGCAGGCTTTCTAGATCTTTCTTTGGAAGGGGTTGCTATCATCCCCTAGATATGTCCTATAGTTGATGATCAACCTTTAGGCAGCATCTTTTGAAGCATTCAAATTGACCCCTGCAAGAGAAAGACTGGGAACTGGGCATTTCTGTGCTGAGCTCTGTGGGGATGACCAATTAATAACTGTTTCTTTGTTTGCCACAGTCCTGTGTGACTCATGAGTGGAAGTTCTCTTGGATCTCAGAACCAAGTGATCTGGGGAACCCATCTCTTGTGTACGGACAGAAAGCTTGGGTGCAGACATGTGTATTTGCTCCTTGCAGGCAAATACTGGCAATGTGGAGTGGCCTAGAGAGAGAGGACAAGGGAATTGTCCATTGGCTTCCCTGGTCTCTGGACAGGATCACAGTTGGCTTTTGCTTCAGTGTTAGTATTTTCTCATTTACACAATGTGTAGAATTTGCTCAGCTAGTTTCTGGGTTTCTTTCAGAGGGAATAGCTATATGTGCATCAATCCATGTCTGGTTATAGGGAGGAAGGTTCAAGGAGCTTACTATGTAATTACCTTTAAAACCCTCTCAAAGCTTGCACTCTTACCCACTATGTTTACCTGAGATTGTGTGTGTGCGTATGTGTGTGTGTGGGGGGTGGGGGTGTGTGTGTGTTGGTGTGAACTACAGGTAACAAAGATTAGCAGCTATTGCTTTACTAAGCAATTGTGCTTTCTGTTCCTTCCTGTAATACTGATAGCCAAAAAAAAAAAAAAAAGAAGAAGAAAGAAGAAAAAAAATAAAGTCATGTGGAAAAGAACAAAAACTTAAATTATATTCAACTGAAAACAAAGATATGAGACTAAAAGAAGCCAGTTTAAGTTGAATAGAATCTGTATTCCTGAAGAAAAGAAAATAAATCTGAAAAAAATTATATGTATGATTCAAGAAAATTCTCTTGAAATAAACTTGCAATTTTAAATCAATAACCACATCCCAGTAACATGCCTGATTTTCAGAACAATCAAAAACATACTAGTCATCAGGGCAAAAACAAGTAATTCATTAACAGGACTAAACTGAGCTTAAATTTTAATTTCTTCATAATAACATGCCAAGCTAAAAAGCAGAGGAAGATCCTTCTGAGGTGCTTGTGGAAATGTGTGATTTCATGATCTCACATCCTTTTCTGGGTGTTCTCTTTTTGTGCTGACAGAAGGTGGCATCTGTTCTGCATCGATTTCCAGTGGAAAGATATCTGGCTTAAATTGTGACATCAGTTGTGACATGTTAGTGCTTCACCTAGACTTATTTACTTTTAAGTTTTTTCTGTTGCTATTTCATCTTTTAAGAATCACTTTTCTGCAGCTTCTTGTCTACAACCATCCTCCCTATCTTTAACTACTGCCCATAACCATCTTAGCTACCAGGTTTATCTCCATCCTTTCTACACAATTTTTCTCTTCCTCCTACTCCTTGATTACCATCTTTTTCCTCTTCTTGGAATGCTTCCTTGTCAGTCTCCCATTGCAAGTTTTCTCTCTACCATTCCCGTTAGCTGATATACCTCTATTTTTCTGACTATAGTACCTTCTTTTCCCCAGATTCCCCATTCCTGGAGTATGGGTCACTAAGGAGATTGACATTGCATCAAGGGATCTAAAGCCATGCATTAAAAAAGTATCAAGGTCTGAAGGCTCAGGCTAAAAATATACACTAATCATTGTAGAGGTTTCAACAGAATGTAAAGGAAAGAGACACGGGAAAAGTATGATGTCAAGGAACAGTGTAAGGAAAGAAACAATATATAATAACATCAATTTAAATAGATATGAGAATAAATGTTTACATTGTTGATGATTTTAAAATTATTTTTGGCTGAATATCTTGTAATTTAATTTAATATTGACCTTAGAAAGGACATAACTTTATAAGTAATATACTTATACAATCACTATTTTAGGAGTTATCATCTGGAATTTTTGGATATAAAATGTGTCTTCAGATGCCTCCTTTGATAAAATAATTACCTTCTATCTGGTTCTAAAATGTATTTTAAACCTGACAATCCAAAGTTAGGACTTATGGTGAAGTAACACATACAAAAAAGATTGGGATATATTTTATTGGACAGTTTTGAACCCTATAATCAAACAGAAATTTTGGTTTTGGGAAATATGTATTGTGGCAGTTGGAGAACCAGAGTCAAACAGACTTATATAATAATTTCACCAAAATGAGGTTTACAAAAAATTCCACTAAAATTGTTAATAGAGAATCTGTTTATTATTCTTTGTGGATAACCAATCTTCTAATAAATTGGGTGACATTTTTCATGTTCAAAAGAGGTTAATGCTGGGGTGCCTGGGTGGCTCAGTGGGTTAAAGCCTCTGCCTTCAGCTTGGGTCATGATCTTAAGGTCCTGGGTTCAAGCCCCACATCAGGCTCTTTGCTCAGCAGGGAGCCTGCTTCCCCCTCTCTCTGTCTGCCTCTCTGTCTACTTTTGATCTCTCTCTCTCTGTCAAATAAAGAAATAAAATATTTCAAATAAATAAATAAATAAGGTTAATGCCAAGAACACAATTCATTCAAATATGCTGCTTTGTAGGTTCATCCAAAAATTTAAATATGGTAATATTAACTTCTGTAATCAGAAAAAATAAGTGATTCCATCTGCCAGGACAAAGCAGGGCCCAGTAGCTCAGAACAGCAAGGCCATATTTAAAGGCCAGACCTGAGGGCGGTGTAACCTACCTTGAACAGAATATTAGCAAGCAGATTGCAGAATCTATTTGTTGACCTTCTACGAACCAAAGGTCTATTTGGGGCCAATGCCTCCAGTGTCCTGAAAATACAGTGTGGTACACCTTAAGTAGGACCACCTGTCTCATTTGGTCCCTCACAATCCTCTGGAATCTAAAAGACTCCAACATGGGGGATAATCACCCAGTTTAGGAGACTTGACCACCCATGTTTGTTCATATGTGGGAAAAATGTTCATTTGCCACCAGCTACCAAAGCTGTCTTAGAGGTAAAAAATAAATAAGCTGTTTGATGTTGAAAACCTGTACATTATTACTCGGCTATATTCTAAGAAGTGGGATAGAGTCAGCATAGTGGCAACTCCAGAGTCAAGAATGTCTTCTTTGACTCTCCAGAGTCAAAAAGTCTCACATCGCATTAGAGTGAACAAGCAGGGAGGATAAGTGAGCCTTATTTAACCTTGTTTCGCCAATGACAGACTCTTCTAGATGATACAGACCACTCCCAGGCATCTTTGATAATGGAGAATTATGAAATGGCAGCCCAGAACAAAAGTGTGCAGGAGGAAGGATAAAAATACAATGAAATTAGTCACCTTAATTTCAAAATTGTAGGAAAAACAAGAAAGAAACACACATGTTTGGGTAAGTAGATCAGAGAGGAAAATATTTTTCAAATTTCTGAGAAGGATGTTTCTCTCTCATGATGTTTGAGAAGCATAACTTTAAATTAATAGAAATCAATATAATTTCAAATAAAAACAATCAACTTGGATATATGTTTTGTGAAAATTAGTAAAGAGAAACCTCACTAAAATGGAGTGGGGAGGAAATAAGGGGAGTGCAGGAGGGGGAAGCATACCACTTATGTCAATTACAGAAAGAATTGTCAATTATGGACCCCCACAGAAGAATCCTCAACAGGACAGAATCATTAAGAATCATCATGAGAGGGCGCCTGGGTGGTGCAGTTGGTTAAGCAACTGCCTTTGGCTCAGGTCATGATCCCGGAGTCCCGGGATTGAGTCCCACATCGGGCTCCCAGCTCCATGGGGAGTCTGCTTCTCACTCTGACCTTCTCCCTTCTCATGCTCTCTCTCACTCTCTCCCTTTCCTAATAAATAAATAAATAAATAAAAATCTTTTTAAAAAAAAGAATCATCATGAGAGACCCCCAACAGGGAAAGATGTACATTGCACCTCCCCCTGTAATTCAGCCAATGAGAAACCATCATCATCTTGTAACTGGTGTGTCCCTCGGGCAGGTGGAAGCCTGGGTCAGCAGGAGTCCTCATAGAGCCTGGAACTTCTGGGGCTCATCTGGGATTGGTATAGGCCAGAAATATGGAGCTGGGTGAGTCTTCCTGGAGCCTGATACTGTAAGGGTAAGGGTTGGCATGGTGCCAGGGCAGGCTTGGAGCTGAATTTCCTGGAGCCAGTCTGGAGGTCTGTGAAAGCTGGCATGATGTTGATTGGGCTTGGTACTGATGTTGTGGTGAATTCAGGTGTTTACTTCTCTTTCCTTTCTTCATGGGGAAGATGTCTTCTTCTACACTAGGCTGCCCAGACATGGGCAAAGGTGATGGGCAAGTGAAACTGTCTTTCTCACCCTCTTCAATGTATCTTTTATTTGTGTGCTTTACCCAGATGTTGCAATCCCTTGTCTGGTATACTTTACTCTTATGAAAGTATTTTGGTATTGGAAAATTGTTCACATTGATGTTTCTGGAAGGGGACAAGTTCTTGAAATTCCTACATATCTATCTTGATGATGTCTCTTTTCATTTAAAAAAAGAGGTGTGGGGCACTCCTGGGTGGCTCAGTCAGTTAAGCTTGCAACTCTTGATTTCAGCTCTGGTCATGATATCAGAGTCTTGAGATCAAGCCCTGCATCAGGCTCAGCAAGGAGCCTGCTTAAGATTCTCTTCCTCTATCCCTCCCACATTTGCACCATTGCCTCTCAAACACACACATACACACACACACACACACACACACACACACACACACACACAACCTTTCTCTTATGTGAGAATCTCCAGCTACTGAGAGAAAAAATCCTTTTACAAATAGTCTAGAAAGCAATAAGAACTCTTGGCAATAACTCTAAAAATGAAAAGAATAAATTAATCTATTGTCCATAAAAGCTAAAATATTGGGAATAAAAGCATTTTTTGATAACACTTTTTAGAGAAGCATAATAAATTCCAGAATATGAAGAAAACATAAGAAAAAGAAACACAAATATTAAAAATATTAATAGCACTATAAGATGAGAAACATAAGATGGGACATGTTTATCATGGTTTTTATCAAATGAAACTATGGTATTATTTCCAATAGATAGAACATGTTTTAGGAACATATAAAATGTGACATTTTGAATTTCTTTCAAAGATGTCTATAGTGGGGCACCTGGGTGGCTCAGTGGGTTAAGACTCTGTCTTCGGCTCAGGTCATGATCTCAGGGTCCTGGGATCAAGCCCCTTATCAGGCCCTCTGCTCAGTGGGGAGCCTGCTTCCCCCTCTCTCTGCCTGCTTCTCTGCCTACTTGTGATCTCTCTCTCAGAGAGAAATAATAAGTTACTGAAATAATAAGGTACTGCTAAGAAAGAACTAAAAGGTTTTAAAATAGAAAACCAGGCTAAGAAGAAGTCACTGAAGTGTATTATACTTGGCTACAACAATGTACTTTTAGTAGAGGCCTTGGTTTATTTAAATTCAAATATAAGATGAAACAATCATATTATAAATGAACACTGTAACATGAGCAGCCTGAGACCCAACCAACATAAATATTGATAGTACCTCTGGGTACGCAAGGAAATGTTTTTGGTCATCAAGTATAAGGTTAAATGTTAGCTACAATATGGCTTTGTTTTTTTCCCCAAATATGTTTATTTTATTTTTTCAGTGTTACAAGATTAATTGTTCATGCATCACACCCAGGGCTCCATGAAGTACATCCCTTCTTCAATACCCATCACGAGGCTTGCCCATCCCTGCACCCCTTCCCCTCCAAAACTCTCAGTTTGTTGCACAGAGTCCACAGTCTCTCATGGTTAATCGCCCACTCTGATTTCCCCCCATTCACCCTTCCCTTCCTTCTCACAATGTCCTCCACATTTTTCCTTATGCTCCACACATATATGGGACCATACGATAATTGATGCTCTCCACTTGACTTATTTCACTCAGCATAATCTCTTCCAGGCCCGTCCATGTTGATACAAAAGTTGGATATTTATCCTTTCTGATGTAAGCATAATACTCCATTGTATATATGTACCATATCTTTATCCATTCATCTGTTGAAGGGCATTTTGGTTGTTTCCACAATTTGTCAAGACACATAGACCAGTGGAACAGAATAGAGAGTCCAGATATGGATCCACAACTCTATGGTCAACTAATCTTTGACAAAACAGGAAAAAAGACAGTCTCTTCAATAAATGGTGCTGGGAAAATTAGACAGCTATATGTAGAAGAATGAAACTTGACCATTTTCTTACACCATACACAAAGAGAAACTCGAAATGGATAAAAGACCTCAACGTGAGCCAGTAATCTATTAAATCTGTCAAAACCATAGAGAAGAACATAGGCAGTAATCTCTTCGACATTAGCCACAGCAACTTCTTTCAGGATATGTCTCCAAGGGCAAAGGAAATAAAAGCGAAAATAAACGTTTGGGACTTCATCAAGATAAAAAGCTTCTGCACAGCAAAGGAAACAGTCGACAAAACAAACAGGCAACCCACAGAATGGGGGAAGATATTCACAAATGACACTACAGACAAAGGTCTGATATCTAAGATCTATAAAGAACTCCTCAATCTCAACACTCACAAAACAATATGGCTTTAAATTGAGAAAGGAAAAGTTAATATTTTGTATCAACAAAATAAAATTTTATAAAACAAGTAACAATCTTAGCTTAAAAAAAAATGAAGGGGTTTTCCATTCCACATATCAAGTACATGGAAGTCAGCATTCTATCCTAACAAGAGAAAAGCTGAATAGAATGAAAAACAAAAACAAAAAACAGAGGAGGGGGGCAAGATGGCAGAGAAGTAGGACATCCTGTTGCAACATGTCCCTTAAAATGAGCTGGATATCTATGAGAACATGCTAAATACCCATGAAATCAGCCTGAGGAGCAAGATTTTTCACTTCTGGATCTCTAAAGGAGCAGAAGACAGCAGTGGAGAGGTAAAGTAAAGTGGGAACACTGGAACCTATATCGGAGGATAAAAAAAGGGGGAGGGAGCCACCAGAAGCAATCCAAGGACAGTAATACTCCAAAGGAAAGTGCCCAGTGGCTGGGGACCAGCATTAACTTACAGTCCAGTTAAAAATACTTAAAAAGAGTAAAAGGTTCTGAGGAGCAACTAGTGGAAGGGGTGGTCATGGTCACGGACCTAAGCCCACATTCCCAGGAAGGACACTACTCTCCTCAAAGAGAGACTGGTTGTGGGGGTGGGGTTAATCTGTGGTTCCTGAACCTGCAGCTTTCCACCAGTGGAAAATTAGATTTTAAGCTAAAGGCTATAGTCAGAGATACAGAAGGACACTACATCATTCTCAAAGGCTCTATCCTCGAAGAAGATCTAACAATTGTAAATATGTATGCCCCCAATATAGGAGCAGCCAACTACATAAGCCAACTGTTAATCAAAATAGAGAGTCATATTGATATGAATACATTAATGGGAGGAGATCTTAATACACCACTCTCAGTCACAGACAGATCATCCCAACAGAAAATCAATAAAGAAACAAGAGCTTTGGATAACACATTGGACCAGATGGACCTCATAGATATATAGAGAACATTCCACCTTTAAACAACAGAATACACATTCTTCTCAAGCACACATGGAACATTCTCCAGAACATACCACATACTGGGTCACAAATCAGGGCTCAACCAATACCAAAAGATTGAGATGATTCCCTGCATATTCTCAGACCACAATGCTTTAAAACTGGAACTCAACCACAAGAAAAAGTTTGGAAGGAATTCAAACATTTGGAGGCTAAAGACCAATTTGCTCAAGAATGCTGGGATCAACCAGGAAATCAAAGATGAACTTAAATAATTAATGGAGACTAATGAGAATGAAGACACATTGATCCAAAACCTACAGCATATGGCAAAAGTAATACTAAGGGGGAAATACATAGCCATCCAAGCCTCACTCAAAAAATTTGAAAACTCCCAAATACACCAGCTTTCTTTACACTTTAAACAACTGGAAAATCAACAACAATTAAGCCAACACACAAGAAGGGAAATAATCAAGATTAGAGCAGAGATCAATGAGTTAGAAACTAGAGAAACAGGAGAACACATTAGTGATTCTAGAAGGGGATTTTTTGAAAGAATCAATAAGATCGATAAGCCACTGGCCATACTAATCCAGAAGAAAAGAGAAAGGACCCTAATTAACAAAATTCTGAATGAAAGGGGAGAGATCATGACCGATCCAAAGAAAATAGAAAAAATCATCAAAAATTATTATCAAGAGCTATATGCCAATAAGCTAAACAACCTAGAAGAAATAGATGTATTCCTAGAAACCCATAATCTTCCAAGACTGAAACAGGAAGAAATTGACAACTTGAATAGAACAGTATCTAGTAATGAGATTGAAGCAGCGATCAAAAACCTCCAAAAAAACAAGAGTCCAGGACCTGACGAATTCCTAGGGGAATTCTACCAAACATCCAAGGAAGAAATAATACCTATTCTCCCGAGACTGTTTCAAAAAATAGAAACAGAAGGAAAACTTTTAGACTCTTTCTATGAAGCCAGCATTACCCTGATCCCCAAACCAGGCAAAGATCCCATCAAAAAGGAGAATTTCAGACCAATACCCCTGATGAATATGGATGCCAAGATTCTCAACAAGATCCTAGATAATAGGATCCAACAGCACATTAAAAAGATTATTCATCATGGCCAGGTGGGATTTATCCCTGGGATGCAAAGATGGTTCAACATTGACCAATCAAACAATGTGATAGAACAAACCAATAAGAGAAGAGAGAAAAACAACATGGTACTCTCAATTGATGCAGAAAGAGCATTTGACAAAATTCAGCATCCATTCCTGATTAAAACTCTTCACAGTATAGGGCTAGCAGAAACATTCTTCAACTTCATTAGATCTATGTATGAAAAGCCTACATTGAATATAATTCTTACTGGAGAAAAGGTGACAGCCTTCCTTTTGAGATCAGGAACATGACAAGGATGCTCACTCTTACCACTCTTGTTCAATATAGTACTAGAAGTCCTAGCAACAGCAATCAGACAACAAAAAGAAATAAAATGCATTCAAATTGGCAAAGAAGAAGTCAAATTCTCTCTCTTTGCAGATGACATGATATTTTAAATGAAAAACCCAAAAGACTCCACCCTCAAACTATTAGAACTCATACAGCAATTCAGTAATGTGGCAGGGTAAAAAATCAGTGCACAGAAATCTGTTGCTTTCCTATACACTAACAATAAAAATATGGAAAGGAAAATTAAAGTATCAATTCCATTTACTGTAGCATAAAGAAACATTAGATACCTGGGAATAAACCTAACCAAAAAGCTAAAGGATCTATACTTAAGGAACTACAGAACACTCATGAAAGAAACTGAAGAAGACACAAAAAGGTGGAAAAGCATTCCATGCTCATGGATCAGAAGAATAAATATTGTTAAAATGTCTATACTGCTCAGAGTAATCTATACTTTCATTGCCATCCCGATCAAAATTCCAACGGTTTGTTTCAAAGGGCTGGAACAAATAATCCTAAAATTTGTATGGAACCAGAAAAGACCCCGAATTGCTAAGGAAATGTTGAAAAAAATAAAAAAGAAAAGAAAAGAAAAGAAAGCTGGGGAATCACATTGCCTGATTTCAAACTTTACTACAAGGCTGTGATCACCAAGAGACCATGGTACTGGCACAAAAACAGACACACAGACCAGTGGAACAGAATAGAGAGCCCAGATATGGACCCGCAACTCTATGGTCAAATCACCTTTGACAAAACAGGAAAAAATATCCTGTGAAAAAAAGACAGTCTCTTCAATAAATGGTGCTGGGAAAACTGGGAAGCTATATGTAGAAGAATGAAACTTGACCATTCTCTTACACTATACACAAAGATAAACTTGAAATGGATAAAAGACCTCAACATGAGGCAGAAATCTATCAAAACCCTAGAGGAGAAAATAGGTTGCAACATCTATGACATTAGCCACAGCAACTTCTTTTAGGACATGTCTCCAAAGGCAAAGGAAACAAAAGTGAAAATGAACTTTTGGGACATCATCAAGATAAAATGGTTCTGCACAGTGAGGGAAACAGTCAACAAAACAAAACAGGGAACCCACAGAATGGGAGAAGATATTCGCAAATGACTACAGACAAAGGTCTGATATCTAAGATCTATAAAGAACACCTCAAACTCAACACTCACAAAACAGATAATCACATCAAAAATTGGGCAGAAAACATAAACAGACACTTCTTCAAAGAAGACATACAAATGGCTAACAGACACATGAATAGATGTTCATTATCTTTAGCCGTCAGAGAGATTCAAATCAAAACCACACTGAGATACCACCTTACACCAGTTAGAATGGCCAAAATCAACAAGACAGTAAACAACAAATGCTGGAAAGGATGTGGAGAAAGGGGAACCCTCTTCCACTGTTGGTGTGAATGCAAGTTGGTGCAGCCACTTTGGAAAAGAGTGTGGAGATTCCTCAAGAAATTAAAAATAGAGCATCTCTATGGCCCTGCAGTTGCACTATTGGATATTTACCCCAAAGAAACTGATGCAGTACAAAGAAGGGCCACATGTATCCCAGTGTTCATAGCAACAATGGCCACAATCACCAATCTGTGGGAAGAACCAAGATGCCCTTCAACAGATGAATGGATAAAGATGATGTGGTCCATATATAAAATGGAATATTATGCCTCCATCAGAAAGGATGAATATCCAACTTTTGTATCAACATGGACAGGACTGGAAGAGGTTATGCGGAACGAAATCAGTCCAGCAGAGAGAGTCAGTTATCTTATGGTCTCACTTATGTGTGGAGCATAAGGAAAACCATGGAGGGCATTGTGAGAAGAAAAAGAAGGGTGAGTTAGGGGTCATTGGAGAGGGAGATAAACCATGAGAGACTGTGGACTCTGAGTTACAAACTGAGGGTTTTGGAAGGCAGGGGTTGGGGTTTGGGCAAGCCTCGTGGTGGGTACTGAGGAGGGCATGTACTGCATGGAGCACTGGGTGTGATACATGAACAATTAATCTTCTAACACTGAAAAAATAAAATATTTATTTGGAAAAAAAATGAAAACAACTCCTCTTGGTTCTGTAAGAGAGAGAAAGACACAAGTCAAACAGCTGACCCCAAGATAAGAGAGACTAAGAGTGAATATGGGAGTTAAAACTTAGTAGAGCAAACTCACAAGCAGAAGCTAGTGTGGGAACCAGGGCCAGTGTAAGTAAACCCAAATTATAATTGACCAATTGCTGGAAGCTCATGGAAGGTCAAGTCTGAGAATTAAAAAAAAAAAATTCAGGGGTACCAAGTCAGTACAGTTTGGTGAGTTTGCTGTAGGAGCTCAGTCAGATCCTCATAATAAATATGGAGAAGAATCTCCTTATGCATCCAGCAGGGAAAAAAGAAAAGGAACTATCTTGAAATACATCAGATTGCTCTGTTCTTTCTTCTTCCTGTCTTCTTCCTCCTCCTCCTTCTCCTTCGCCTCGTTCTCCTCCTCCTCTTCCTCCTCCTCCTCCTTCTTCTTCCTTCTTCTTCTTCTTCTTAATTTATTTATTATTTGAGAGAGCGAGAGAAGAAAGAGCATGTGAGAGTGTGAGTAGGAGGAAGGGCAGAGGGAAAGAATCTTCAAATAGACTCCTTGCTGAATATGGAGCTAGATGTGGGGTTCAATCTCATGATCTATGAGATTCATAACTTATGAAATTTATGACCTGAGATAAAACCAAGAGTCGAATGCTTAACTGACTGAGCACACCAGGCACCCCCAATCTGTTCTTCTTCTTTTTTTTTTTTAAGATTTTATTTATTTGTTTGACAGAGAGACATACAGCAACAGAGGGAACAGGAGCAGGGGTAGTGGGAAAGGGAGAAGCGGGCTTCCTGCTGAGCAGAGAGCCCGATCCCACTCTGTTCTTCTTAACAATAACTGCCCACAGTAGAATCTAGTTAACTAGAACCTAACCTGTTGGGGTATTTTCAGAGCCTAACTGACCTGGGAAGGGAAATATTGATGCCCAGCCTACGCTAACCATCTTCTTCTACTGAAGTGGAAAGGGAAAAAAGCAAGAAATGCTTGTGAAGTTCACAGTCCAGACGCAATGACTAAAAGATAATCACAAGGCTATAGAACACTTCTCTTTCCCAACACTCACCACCACATTACTATAAGCCTATTTATATCAGTTCCAGACACCATATCTGTCTTTCAGGAAAAAAAAATTCCAAGGTGTACCAAAAGGCATAAACACGATTTGAAGAGATAGAACAAGCATCAACACCAGAAATGGCAGGAATGTTGGAATTATAAGGTAGGGAATTAAAACAACTGTGATTAGTATGCAAAAGTCTCTAATGAATAAAATAACAGCATGCAACAACATATGCACAATGTAAGCAGAGATATGAAAATCCTAAGAAACAACCACAACAAAATGTGAGAAATCAAAACACAGTGTAACAAAAATAGAATGTATTTGATGACTTTATTAGTAGACTGAACATGGATAAAGAGAGAGCCTTTAAGCCTGAGGATATACCAATAGAAACTTCCAGAACTGAAAATCAAAAGAATAAAGATTGAATAAAACAGAACAGAATATCCAAGGACTCAAGGATGTCTACAAAAAGTGGAACCACATGTATTCTAGGAAAGCCAAAAGGAGAAGAGAAAAAAAAAATAGAAGAAAGAAGAAATAGTGACTGAGAATTTCCCCCAAATTATTGTCAGACACCTAACCACAGATACAGAAACCTCAAGAACCTCAAGCAGAATAAATGCCAAAGGAAGAAAGGAAGGACGGAAGGAAGGAAGGAAGGAAGGAAGGAAGGAAGGAAGGAAGGAAGGAAAGAGAAAGAAAACAATTTTACCAAGTTTTATCATTTTAAAATTATAGAAGGCCAGAGTGCCTGGGTAGCTCAATCAGTTAAGTGTCTGACTCTTGATTTCAGCTTAGGTCATGATCTCAGGGTTGTGAGATCTAGCTCTGTGTGGGGCTCTGTGCTGAGCATGGAGCCCGTTTGGAATTCTCTCTCTCCCTTTCCCTCTGCCCTCCCTACCCAGAAACAAAGAAAAAAGAAAACTATAGAAAATCAAAGACAAAGAAAATAATCCTAAAGAAGCTACAGGGGCAAAAAAAAAATCTTACCTATTCAGGAATACAGTTAAGAATTACATCCAGTTTCTTCTCAGAAATCATGAAAGCAAGAGGAGAGTAAAGTGAAATATTTTAAGTGTCAAGAGGAAAAGACAATTCACCTAGAATTCTGTACCCTGAGAAATTATCCTTCAATGTAGAAATACTTTCTTAGAGAAACAAATATTGAGGGAATTTGTTGGCAGTAGACCTATCTTTTCAGAAATGTTAAAGGAAGTTCTTCAGAGAGAAGAAAAATAATAAACATCAGAAACTCAGATCAAAGAAAGAAGAATATCAAAGAAGTAATAAGAGAAAGTAAAATAAAACTCATATTTCTTTTATTCTTAATTGATCTAGCAGGTTAGATTTTGCCTAAAATAATGTGAACAATATATTCAATTATACATGCTTATGTTTATATCATACACATGTATATACACTTATGTATGTTTTTGTATATATAATTATGGATGCTTATGAATAGGTGAATTTATGACAGCAATGAAACAGCAATTAAAGGGAGAGAAGGAAGGAATTAGTACTGTTTTGTTATAAGGCACTCATACCACCCATGAAGTAGTACTGTTTTTTGAAAGTGACTCAGAATAATTGTAAATGTGTATTGCAAACCATAGGGCAATCACTACTGATCTGTCAAGAGGAAGAGAAAATAGAATCATATAAAATGTTCAATTAAAATCACAAAAAGCAGTAAAATAATGGAAGACAAAAATAAGAACAATGAATAAGGGCAAAAATTAGAAAACCATAACAAATAAGGTAAATATTAATCCAAGTATATGAATAATAACTTTGAACATCAGTCATCTAACAATGCCAATTAAGAGAAATTGTCAGAGTGGATCGGAAAACATGACTCAGCTATGTGTTGCTTACGAGAACCCACTATAATATGAAGACAGACATAGATTAAAAGTAAACAGATGGAGAAAAATAGACCATGATAACAGTAATTGAAAGAAAGCAGAAGGAACTATATTACTTTCAGACACAAAGCAGACTTCAAAGCAAGGAAAGTTGTCAGGGAAAAAGAAAGGCATTAAAAATGATAAAGGAATTAATCCTCCAAAATATATTTATAAATAAAGTTGTCTTAAAAAATGAACTGTGATTTGGGGAAAGACTATTTTGCAAAGAATCTAAAACATTTCACATGTTACAGATAAAAAAAAATTCATAAAGTTGTATTCCCAAAATGCCATGTCCAGGTTTTTCCTAGTCAGTGTTCTCTATATTATACTTTAGTTATAATTTGTCCCATCAATATACCACTCCCATTTTTACTAAGACAATTTTTGTTTTTGTTCTTCAGTCAATATTAACAATTAAGTTAATATATATGCAACCCTTGTTCCCCAGTTAACTGTCAACTCCATGAGGGTAGAATCTTGTCTGTCTTTGTAACTGCTATAACATTAGCACCTGCCAGAATCTGAGTCATATTTGTTACTTAGTATATGTTTGTAATGGAAAGATGTAATGGAAAGATGACAATTATATGGCTAGCAAATCCAGTAAAAATAACTTTAAAAAGATGAAAGCAATGAGCTTAGGCATTATTATGAAGTCAAAATATATTTGTGTTACTGATATTTCCTTGGAATAGATAGCAAAGGCAGGAAGTTTAATGTGTTTTGTGATTTATGTATGGATCAATTTTTATATGGATCTCCAGAATGTATATTTCATATCCAAAGTCTCAAAAATATTTATTTATTTGTTTGTTTGTTTGTTTATTTATTATCTTAGAAACAGAACACGAGAGAGAGAGGGAGTGTGCATGCATGAATGCAGGAGTGTAGCAGAAGGAGAGAAAATTCCAAATAGACTCTGTGTTGAGTGCAAAGATTGATGGGGGGGCTTGATCTTGGGACTCATGAGATCACCACCTGAATAGAAACCAAGAGTTGGTTGCTTAAATTATTGTGCCACCCAGGAGCCCTCATATCTAAGTTTTGTTTCATTTTTTTTGGAAAATGTTTTATTTATTTATTTGTTTGTTTATTTATTTGTTTGTTTATTTATTAGATAAAGAGAAGGAGCAGGGGGAGGGACAGAAGGAGAGGGAGAAGCAGACTCCCCTGCTGAGCAGGGAGTGATGACACAGGTTTGTAACCCAAGACCCTGGGATCATAACCTGAGCTGAAGGTAGGTGCTAAACCAACCAAGCCATATGGAGATGGCCCCATATCCAAGTTGTAGTATCATTTTTGTGGGACTTTAGAGAGCTTTTGCTACAGCTTCTTTGTCTAAGGGCTATAGAACACTTAAATTGTCTATAACAAACAGCTGTCTGTTTTTCTCACTTTCCAGGGATGGACATTTTATGAACTCTTGTTTATTTTGTCTTGCATTTTATCATACCTACAGTAAAAATGTTTCTTCTTTTGCTCCCATAAGATAGTTTCTTTAAATTAATTTATTTCTGATTATTTATTTTCATATTTTTAAATCTTACCATCATTCAGTTTTAACACATCTTAAAGTTGTATATAATTTATATGCTTCCTTAGAATTTAATGTGGTATTGGCTTTTTTCCTCTAAGAGAAGTGAAATACTAGTTTTTCTTTAGCCTGCAGGTTCAAGACAATTTCATGGCATTAATAACTTAAACAGTCTCCAGTCTATTTTGTTAGTGTTGATTAATTGCTTCATCATATTTACCTTTCCTAAATTTTAGTGTGTTTTAGAGAACTAGGTTTTCCCCATTCCATCAATATCATTTTATGTCATTTTGGTTTTCTGGTATATTAACAGCTACATATACAGTCTTTACCTAAATTTTTTTAACACAGTCTTAATTCTCCATCTAAGAAATAAACCACCAGACTGAGAGATCTGTTTTTATAAGACATATGTTAAAAAAACAGTGTCTATTATGGTCATTTTTTTTAAAGATTTTTATTTATTTATTAGATAGCGAGAGACTGAGAATGAGAGGGGAGAAGGTCAGAGGGAGAAGCAGACTTCCCGCAGAGCTGGGAGTCCGATGTGGGACTCGATCCCGAGACTCCGGGATCATGACCTGAGCCGAAGGCAGTTGCTCAACCAACTGAGCCACCCAGGCGCCCTATTATGGTCATTTTTATTAGGTCTGCAAGCTCTTTTAAAAACTATCCTAAAGAGGATTTCAATACCACCAGTTTTTTGGTTTTTGTTTTTAATAAACAAGGGAGTGCAGAGTTTGAATGAAATTTCAGAAGTCTGAAACATCACAAGGGAAGGGTTTTGCTTGGCGACTTGCATATTTATTGCTTGGGGAAGCAAGGTGGAGTCTCAGGAGCACGGAGCACAGTCTGAGGATCCACTGGGTCGCATTGGGAGAAGCAGTTTCCCTGCTTGGAGTGCATTTGGCAGAGAGGTATGGCCAGCTGTCAAGCAAAAGACCCTGCAGGCACCATTGAGCTGCCCTGTTAACCAGTACAGGAGGAAAGATTCAGATGTAGACTGAGGACAGCAAATCCTGGCAATGGCGGTGTAGTGTGATTTACCATAAACTACCAACTGCTGGGACAAGTCAGCAACAACCACAGCAAAGGGAGACCCTCCCCCAGAATATCAGTTTGGGTCTGCACTGTGGGAGCCTCCAAAGTGTGGTGCTTTGAAACACAACAATGCCTGAGATAAAGCACCAGAATGTTGCACCATTTGTCAGGCAGGTAGTTCCAACACAGCTAAGTTGAAGGTGGGGATATGAGGGAAACTGAGGATACAAGAGGGGTCATTGTTTGTGCATCATTGAATGCATCCTGAACAGTGGTGCCTGTGAACATCCAGCTCTGAAAATAGGGAAATGAGGTGCAGCTATTTTTACCCTTTGCACAGGAGCATTGATTGACCCCAGTCAGCTAAACAGTGCCACCAAGTGGAGAACAGGTTGACACACCAAGCCCTGCCCCTCATACCTCTGCAAGTGCATATCCACTAGGGCAAGTCCACCTGAGAATCAGTGTCAGGTCCCACTTCACAAGGCCAGCACAAATTCCTCCACACACTAAGTCTACTGATAATAGAGTGACGCTTTCTTTATTAAAAAAAAAAAAATACAGAGAGGAGAAGGAGCAAGATGGTGGAGAAGCAGGAGGTTGAGATAGAGTCGGATCCTAGAAGTTCATCTAGATAGTTATTAAATCATTCTAAAAGCCAGCATACTCAACAGGATAAAGAAGAGAGGAAGAAGAGCAATTTTAAGAACAGAAAATCGACCACTTTCCGAAAGGTAGGACATTTGGAAAAGTGATTCCAAAGCAACGGGAAGAGAGACCGTGGGGGGAGGGCACATCTCCCTGCAGCCGCAGAGCCGTGAAGCACAAAAACATAACTTTTAGAGTCTATTCCGCTGAGGGACATCCCCCCAGAGGCTAAGCTAGAGGTTTAGCCCTCGCGAGAACAGAATGGTTTCAGGACCCGTGAGATCAGAGAGACTGGGGGTGTCTGAGTGCAGCAGAGCTCCCAGATATCGGGGTGGAGGCAGAGAAAGAGTCACACAGTGCATTTTCAACTGGGTCTTACCCTAGACTGTGGCGCGGCCCATCGAGCGGGGACCACATAATGCATTCCAGAGAGACACCCTCCTTCCTTCTTGGGGAGGAGCAGCGTGGGAGCCTGCAGCAGGGATCTGCTGGGTTTGGAGACTCCAGACAGGGCCTCGTGCCAGAGATAGAAACTCGCCACCACCGGTGGCTGAGTTCAGAGCCTGGGCTGGGACCCAGGAGATGGGAGTGATTGACTGCTTTCCTCTGAGGGCACGCTGAGGAGTGGGGCGAGCACTCAGCTCCTCCATCCGGAGACTGGGAGCTGCCATTTGCATTCCTGGACTCCAGGGCAGTATGGAAAGTGCTAAGGGAACAAAGACTCCCAAGAGTGAACCTAAGCGAATTGTTGGGCCTCTCTGTGGGCAAGGGTGGGGCAATTCTGCCTCAGGCAAAGACATCTGAGAACCAAGTTGAAAATACCCCTCCCCCGAAGATCAGTGAGAATATCCAACCAAGCCCAATTTCATCAATCAGTGAGAACTGTGGAACTCCAGAGTACTTTACTCTCTCACTCATCTATTCTATAAAATGACAAGGTGGAAAAACTCACCACAAAAAAAAGAACAAGAGACAATACTGATGGCTAGAGACCTAGTTAATACAGACATCAGTAATATGTCAGAAATAGAGTTCAAAATGACAGTTATCAAGGTGCTAGCTGGGTTCAAAAAAAGCATGAAAGATTAAAGAATCCCTTTTAAGAGAAATAAAATCCCTTTCGGGAGAAATAAAAGAAATAAAATCTAACCAAGATGAAATCAAAAAAGCTATTAATGAGATTCAAACAAAAATGGAAGCCCTTAATGCTATAATAAATGAGACAGAAGAAAGAATTAGTGACATAGAAGACCAAATGACAAAGAATAAAGAAGCTGAGAAAAAGAGAGACAAACAACTATTGGACCAGGGGGGAAGAATTTGAGAGATAAGTGATACCAAAAGATGCAACAATATTAGAATAATTGGGATTCCAGAAGAAGAAAGAAAGAAAGGGGTGGAAGGTATATTGGAACAAATTATTGTAGAGAATTTCCCTAATCTGCTGAGGGGACCTAGCATCAAAATCTAGGAGGCACAGAGAACCCCCCTCAAAATCAATAAAAATAGATCTACACCAAAACATCTAATAGTAAAACTTACGAGTCTTAGTGACAAAGAGAAAATCCTGAAACCAGC
>CM052798.1:96603370-96631521 GCA_028533885.1 Nasua narica | reverse complement strand
ATATATTCTTAATTTTGCACATCAAATATTCATATTTAATATTCCAGGGAACTACAGTATTTAAAATTGTCATAATGAATAATAGTTTGTATCCTGAGGCAACTCTACCTTTTGTGACATGAAGTTAGTTTTGCTTTTTATTCTCATTTACTACACTAGAATATGATCAAGGATGTTACGACAACTGTTTATTGACAGAGCTGAATGGTAGGAAATAGTAGATTGAAGACATAAACTATGAGAAATGGAAAATCTCAGTGAAGAACTTTCTCTCTTCCTCAACTTTATCTTAGATTATTTTATACTTTTCCAAACCTGCAACATATTTGAGTAATGAGTAAGGTAGGAGTTATATTCTTCTCTTGAGGATCTATTTGTAGACTTTGGTTCTGAAATGATGTGCTATCAATTGAGCCTTAGGAAGATGATTTCATCTATTTTCAATATTATTAAAATAAGTAGAATTTAAAGTATGTATAATTATAAAATTAAATGTAAATTCATATATTGAAAAATAAGAGTTTGGATGTGTAAGATAAATGATGGGCAACATTGAAAATTAAGAACAAGGAACAATTTGAATATATGGCCTAAGATTTGTGAATAATAGGACTTGACAAAAAAATGATTAGATTGTCAATTTCATTAATCTAAAACAGTCACTGATACATTAGAGCTGTAGCATACATTATAGAAATGGATTCCAAGGACAGGAAACCTATGAGGCTGTACAGTGAATTCCATCAAGTCCATTCTTCCTCATGTACTGCTGAAACTTCTGCAGTTCCAAACAAAAGAAACTATTCTAGCTAATGAGCATAGGAAAGGAATTCTTAGATACATGCTAAGTAGTTCACAGATCAATATGAAGACAAAGAACCAAGCTTAAAAAAAAATGATAGAGAACAAGACAGCTCTGGGAGGCTCATGGCAAAAGGCAAATTTGAAGATATCCCTAGTAGAATCCATGATTTCTAACCATTATCTTATTCCTGGATCACTTAACTCATGACTGGAGGTCCTGTCAGAAGTATTAATTGTTTATCACCACTTGGCTAGAGGAAAATGGTGTACCTTGATTTTATGATGCTACTAGCTCAACCCGTGATGTGGAAAAAAATTAGGTATACCCAGAAAATAAGAGATGGATTCTGGGCAGCCAGGGCACTGAACCCTGTCCTCAACACCACTCACCTGGCATTTCTTTATCATCCTCACATCTGGGCTGCCCTTGCCCCCAGCCTCTTAAAGGCAGAAATATATACCTGTATAATGTATAATTATATACAATATATAATTTGTATATAATTAGTCAATATATACCTGTATAATGACTGTATATATACCAATATATACCTGTATAATGACTCTCATCATAATCTGCAAAATGCAAGTGGTTTCCACATTTGAAAAAATCCTTCTCCTCCTAATAAGCCTGTAAGAAAATGGTTTTACTTATGTCTTATATTTGAGCAAACTTACCACTAATCAACTTTAATATCTACTTGGTTTAGTTTATTTTCTATTTGTTTTTAGGACTAAAATTACAAACATCTCCATGTTCTTCTCTTCTTTATTTTGTCTTTAGCTATACCCTTAGCCTAAGAATAGAACCTAGCATACTAGAAATAAGTACTTGTTGAATAAATAAATCAATGCTATTATTTATATCTGAGGCTTATTTTCTTTGACTTGTTTTTCAAAAATAATTTCTACTCATCCTTTCATTTTAGCTCAAAAATTATATTATCCTGAACTCCTGGGCTAGTTTAGTGCCCTTTGTGTTTTTGTCCCATCTGGATTATCCTCTACCACTGTAGTTATCACATTCTACTAAAAGTCTGTCTGTAGATCTTTCTGCTTCTCCAGTCCATATGCTTCTTTAAGGCAGAATCTTAATATTTGTCTTTCATGTCTAGTTCCTATGGAAATATCACAAATGTAATTAGATCTTCAGGAGCCAAACTTCTTAGGTTCAAATCCTAACTTGGTCATTTGTCACTCTCAAACTTGTCACTCGGTTGCCTGAGCCAAACGTTGTTCACAGCTGTGAGCCTTGGCAGGGTAGCATGAGTGTGGAATGTTCCATGTTTCTTTTAGGAAGACCAACATCAACAAAATTCTTCTGAGGTGCAGGTGATTTGAGATTGGTAGCAGGTGGGCACAGAGTTTTAGAGCAAAGAGCCCACTTGCAGGCAAAGAGCTACAAGACCTGGGCAATGTGGGTCTGTATTGGGAGAGGTATGGTAAAATAGTTAACAGGCTAGGACCAGGACTATGAACTCACCAAGGAGATGTGTGTTCTAGATGCAAAATTGAACCAGACCACCAAGTTCTGTGAGGTCCCCACATACAAGCCTCTGGACGTAGCCAGAGTGTGTGGCAGTAGCCAGAATAGCAAAATCAAATTACATGAGAACTACAAATATTTTCTCCTGCAATGTTCCCACAGCTTTCTCAACTAGCAAAGCTAAGTGCCATGCTTTCTCCAAAGGAGAAATGCTCGAGAAATCCATCACTATTATCATATAGGCAATAAAAAAACAGATTTGGATTTGAGACACCATAAACTGATAATTGGCACAGTACAGCCAATTTCTACATGTGCTCTTCTATACACATTTAACCTCCTGTCCATCAACAGCATACTTACACGTTGTCACATAAGAGGATACAGCTGTCCTTCCTACAAGTGAAAAAGTTCTCATCATTTCCCAAAGTGAGGAGAAGGATAGCTCTGAGAATCTTTGTACCTGTCTGATTATATTAAATATGCCTCAGATTTGGTCATGTACCAACAAATATTATATTACTCTCATATGATATTATAAATTTAAGCTGTGTTAAATTGTAAATAAAATAAAAAAGGAGAGGGAAGAGGAGAAAGAAATGACTTACATACACAAATAGGCATACAAACATGACCACATGAAAATACAAGAGTCCTCCTATCTGCAATAGGCTAAGCAGTTGTAGTCAATGTTCATGGCTTCCTTCTTCCATATTTGCCTTACTCTCAGTCAGAACTTTTGCTGGTCTTGGCTTTATACATGGCAGAATGACCTAAACCTTCAGTCCTGAATGGTCTTTGTCTTCATTTTGCTTTGCCTTAGTTTCTTTCTTTCTACATTATATATGGAAATAATGAGAGGCATCTTAGAGAATCCCTGGAGTTCTTGATACATTTTTCCTACAGAATTTCACGATGGTGCACTGAACACATACTCTCATTCCAGAGTCTCACATCAGCTGCTAAATACATCAATCCAGAAAGAATATGTACTATTTCCTCTCATAACTGATTGGCCAGAACTAATTACATGGCTTTGCCTAAGAGCAAGATGGTATGAAATTATAATTATCCCATGTGCTGGGGCACCTGGATGGTTTAGTTCATTAAGTGTCCAACAGGTGGTTGCCATTATCTCAGGGGTTGTGGGATTGAGCCCTATGTCAACCTCTGCTCTCCTCAGTGGGGAGTATGCTTAAGATTCTCTCCTTCTCTCCCTCCCCCTGCTCATGCACATGTGTGTGCTCTCTCTCTCTTTCTTGCTCTAAAAATAATTAATTAAAAAAAACAATCAATCTTGTAACACTGAAAAAATAAACATATTTGGGAAAAAAATGATAATCCTATGTTTCTAGAAACACAGGAGAATTGTGTAGGGGCCACCCTAGAAATATCTACCAGAATAGACAAAATAAATTTTGAGCAGCAATAAGTATTACAATGGGATCAACAGTATTCATTGCCTCATCTCCCTTCAAATACAACTTTTTCTTTTCTTTGGGAGTACTTGTTAATACTTCTTATTAGAGTTCATTTTAATTTTTTTCTAATTTATTTCCCTTATAATAGTAATTTTTATAATTTTCTGAATATTTTTCCTAAAATAACATGTTTTAAAACAAATAACAAATCTACCCATGGGTATATATGAAACTAAAAAGAACAAATAATGAACAAATGCCTAGTAGTTTTTATTCATTAATATACAAATGAGAAAGTAATAACTTTTCCCTAGCTGATGTAATACATAATAAAATGAACAGTATGGAAGGGAATCAATGAGCCCAGTTTCTTTCATTTCTTGTCTTTGCCACAATCTCTGTGAAATTAGAAAAGTTATTTTTGCCCATGCTGGGTTTCCATTTCTTTGGGGAAAATGCTATTTTGAAGAGTTTGCAGACTTCTTAAAAGCCAACTATGAGGTTTGTACAGGACTAAGGGTCTTAAGTTAACAAGGCCTAGAACAAATAGTATTTTGATTATTATCATGTTCTGCTGATTGTTAAGAAGCCTGAGTACAGTGGCAGAAGCAAAAAAGACATTTTTCTTGTTTTTATCTCATTTAACAAGATTTGTGAATGTGAGTAACTCAGGGTTCAATGTGACAGTTTGATGGAATCAAAAATGCCATTAGGACTCAGTCCTTCAAGGACTTCCCTATCATTCCACTACCCAAATCAGCAGCTCTTTTCTTTTATGTTACTTATTGTTTTAATTGCATCTATTTTAGAAGAAAGAAGAATGTAAGGAATGCAAAGGGCAAGAATAAGATACAAAAAGGCTTAACTGGATTAACTGGCCTTAAGCTTATTCCTTCTTATCAAACAACTGCTTTCCTGAAAGTCCTGTAGCCTTCGACTGACAGATCACCGCCTGGAATATGGAACACAACCACGAATAGGTGCAGGGTCCTGACTCAAACATAATTTATATTCAGTTAGGAAGTCAGAAAAGAAGAATAAACATTGATTAGATAAGTGGTGGTTTCTGCAGTAGATAGTTATTTAAAGTCACTTTTCACCTCTTTTTCAGAGATTTAATTCTTTTAGTATCAAAAGAGCATCAATTTGTATTTATAATCGCTATTTTTCTCCAATTTAAATTAATATACACTAAAACAAACTTTTCATGAAGACAAAAAAGTATTTAGTACAGGGTATGGCCTAGATACTATTTTTGGCCCTAATGCTATATTAATATCCCGGTAAGATGTGGCATTACTTTCACTGAGAATATGTTCTTACTTCTGATAGACTGGCCTTTTTCAATGGAATCTCACTAAAAAGTCCTAAAATAGCATGAAATAAATTATATGTCATGTATTAACATTTTTCTATATATCTACATGGTTTTAGCTATGTAACATCTTTAGGAAAATGAGAAATTAGCAACAAATCATTTTGTATATTTAGATAAATAACTAGAGCTAAGAGGGGCATATAATTAAATTGATTTTTAAAGCAATGTCAGAGATTGATAATTGATGCTATATTTCAAAAGTGATTTGTGAAAGGAGTAGGAGAGCGTGAATTCTACCTTCACCCAAGCTGTTCTTTAAAAATGAAAAGGAGAGCATCTGGGTAGCTCAGTCAGCTAAGTGTCTGCCTTCGGCTCAGGTCATGATTCCAGAGTCTGGGGTTTGAGTCCCACATTGCTCAGCAGGGCAGCAGGGAAGCTGCTTCTCCCTCTGTCCTTCCCCCTGTTCATACTCTCTCTCAGATAAATAAATAAAGTCTTTAACAAATAAAATAAATAAAAATGAAAAAGAAATTAAAATAATTCCAGATAAACAAAAGCAGATGAAACCAGTCTTATAAAAAAATATTGAAGAAGTCCTTCCAGCTGGAACAAGAATGCATTAGACAGTAACTCAAATCCACATAAAGAAATAAAAAGCACTGGTAAAAATAACTATGGATAAATATAAGACAGTGTAAATGCACTTGGACCTGTAACACTTTCCTTTTCCTAACCGGTATAAAAGATGACTGAAAAAAGCAATAACTTTAAATGTGTGTTGATTGCTTTATATTATTAAACATATAATTTACATGAAAATAATAGCAATAATGAAGCAGTAAGGAACAAATTTATACTAGAAAAAATTTTTATGCATTCCTGAAGTTAATTTTATATTGACCTGAACTAGACTGATTTAAGCTAAGATGCTAATTATAATTTCCCAAAGCAATCCTTGTGATAACTCAAAAAGACAGTAAGAGGAAAAGAAGGAAATTGAAATGGTACACTAGAATATCTGTAAGAATTGAGGAACAAAGACATATATAGAATACATATAGCAACATGAACTTGTAAATCTTACCAATAATTATAGTAGTCACAAAACACTTAAGACTGATAAAAAACAAATATTGACAGAATGAATTAAAACCAACAGCAGAAAAAAGTATAATCCAATAACATATTTCATGTATAAAAATACTAAAAGTTTGAAAAAGGGTGAATGAAGACATGCCATGCAAAATGGAGTGGATACACCAGAGAAATATCAGAGAAAATAAACTTCCACGATGTTACTAGCAACAAAGATGTACATTTTATAATGCTAAAAGTTCAACACATCAAGAATATATAATAAGTATAAAAGTATCAAATGAAACAGACAAAAAAAACATAAAGCAACTACTAACAAATTTTAAGAATAAAATATAACATTCAACAATAGTACTGAAACTTCAAAACCTACATTCATTAATAGGTACAACAGCTAGTCAGAAGATAGCATGGTAAAAAAACAAAACAGTAAACCAATGAGACCTTACAGATATGTAAACAGCACACAACCCACAATAGCTGAAAATTTTCTTTGTAAGTTCACATGTAACATTATTGAACAATAAACTGAAAATAACTGAAACCACACAAAGCATGATCTATGACTAAAATATAATTAAACTAGAAAACAATAGCAGGAAGGAATTTGGAAAATTCAAATTTGTAGGAATCACATAGCAGTCTTTAATCAGTGAGTCAAAAATCAGAAGGAAAAGTAAAAAAAAAAGACTTTTGGATGAATGAACATGAAAACAAAGTGTGTCAAAATCATTAGTGTGTAACTAGAGAGCACCTAGAGGGAAATATATGTCTATGACATATACATTAAAAAAGAAAAATCTTGGAGCACCTGAGTGGCCCAGTTGGTTGAGTGACTGACTCCTGATTTCAGCTCAGGTCACGACCTCAGGGGAGTGGGATCAAGTCCTCTATAAGGCTCCGTGCTCGGTTCTTGACAAGGAATCTGCTTGAGATTCTTTTACCCTCTTCTTCTGCCCCTCCCGCACTCCCTCTCTCTCAAATAGATAGATCTTTTAAAAAAACAAAAAAAGAAAATCTCAAATTAATATTCTAAATTCCCACCAATTATGCAGCCTTCAGAAAGGATGAATACCCAACTTTTGTATCAACATGGACAGGACTAGAGGAGATTATGCTGAGCGAAATAAGTCAGGCAGAGAAAGTCAATTACCATATGGTTTCACTTACTTGTGGAGCATAAGGAATAACGTGGAGGACATTAGGAAAAGGAAAGAAAAAGTGAATTGGGGGAAATCAGAAGGGGAGATGAATCATGAGAGACTGTGGATTCTGAGAAAGAAAAGGAGGGTTTAGGAAGGGAGAGGAGTGGGAAGATGGGTGAATGTCGTAGTAGGTATTAAAGAGGGCATGTATTTCATGGAGCACTGGGTGTGGTGCTTAAACAATGAATCTCGGAACACTGAAAAAATAAAATAAAATTGAAAAAATAAATAAATACCCACCAACAGTGTAAGAATTCCCCTTTCTTCACATCCTCTCCAACATCTGTTTACTGTCTTGTTGATTTTGGTCATTCTAACTGGTGTAAGGTGATATCTCAGTGTGGTTTTGATTTGAATCTCCCTGACGGCTAATGATGATGAACATTTTTTTCATGTGTCTGTTAGTCATTTGTATGTCTTCTTTGGAGAAGTGTTTATTCCTGTCTTCTGTCCTTTTTTTTTTTTTTTTTTTTGATGTGACTATCAGGTTTTTGAGTGTTGAGTTTGAGGAGTCTTTTATGGATCTTAGATAACAGACCTTTGTCTGTAATGTCATTTGCAAATATCTTCTCCCATTAGGTTGGTTGCCTGTTTGTTTTGTTGACTGTTTCTTCTGCTGTGCAGAAACTTTTTACCTTGATAAAGTCCCAAAAGCTCATTTTCATTTTTGTTTCCTTTGCCCTTGGAGACGACATGTCTTGAAAGAAGTTGCTGTAGCTGATGTCAGAGAGGTTACTGCGTATGTTCTCCTCTAGGTTTTTGATAGATTCCTGCCTCATGTTGAGGACTTTTATCCCTTTCAAGTTTATCTTTGGTTATGGTATAAAAAAATGGTCAAGTTTCATTCTTCTGTATATAGCTGTCCAATTTTCCCAGCACCATTTATTGAAGAGACTGTCTTTTTTCCACTGGACATTTTTTCCTGCTTTGTCCAAGATTATTTGACCATAGATTTGCAGGTCCATATCTGGGCTCTCTACTCTTTTCCACTGGTCTATGTGTCTGTTTTTGTGCCAGTACCATGCTGTTCTGGTGATCATAGCTTTGTAGTAAAGCTTGAAATCAGGCAACGTGATGCCCTCAGCTTTGTTTTTCTTTTTCAACTTTTCCTTAAAATTCAGGGTCTTTTCATGGTTCCATACAAATTTTAGGATTATTTGTTCCAGCCCTTTGAAAAATGCTGGTGGAATTTTGACCGGGATGGCATTGAAAGTACAGATTGCTCTGGACAGTATAGACATTTTAAAAATGTTTATTCTTCAAATTCATGAGTGTGGGAATGCAAGTTGGCACAGCCACTTTGGAAAACAGTGTGGAGATTCCTCAAGAAATTAAAAATAGAGCTACCCTATGACCCTGCCATTGCACTACTGGATATTTACCCCAAAGATACATATGTAGTGCAAAGAAGGGCCACATGTACCCCAGTGTTCATAGCAACAATGGCCACAGTCACCAAACTGTGGAAAGAACCAAGATGCTCTTCAACAGATGAATGGATAAAGAAGATATAGTCCCTATATACGATAGAATGTTATGCATCCATCAAAAAGATGAATACCCAACTTTTCTATCAACATGGATGGGACTGGAAGAGATTATGCTGAGTGAAATAAGTCAAGCAGAGAGAGTCAATTATTATATGGTTTACTTATATGTGGAGCATAAGGAAAAATATGGAAGACATTGGCAGAAGGAAAGGAAGGGTGAATGGGGGGAAATCTGAGAGGAGATGAACCATGAGAGACTGTAGACTCTGAGCAACAAACCGAAGGTTTTGGAAGGGATGGAGTGGGGGGGTTGGGTGAGCCTGGTGGTGGGTATTGAGGAGGGAACCTATTGCATGGAACACTGGGTGTGGTGCATGAACAATGAATCTTGAAACACTGAAAAATAAAATAAAATTTAATAAGTAAATAAATAATAAATTCTTACCTACAAAAGTAGAAGAAAAGAGGAGAAAATTAAAGTAACAGAAAGAAGAAAACGATTATGCTTAAAGTGGAAATGAATGAAATAAAGAATATAAAAACAACAGAAAAATCAGTGAAACAAAATGTTCTTTTTTTGAAAAGATAATAAAATTAGTATATCTTTAGGTAGGATGACCAAGAAAAAAGGAAGATGATTCAAATTTTTAAATTAAGAATGGGAGAGAGGACACCACTAAAAAGTTTACTGAAACGGAAAATAAGGATTGCAAGGCAATATTGCAAATCACTGCATGGTGAACACATTAAAAATCTTGATGAAACGACAAATTCATAGAGAGATGCATAACCACCAAAACTGACTCAGGAAGAAATAAAAATCTCAAGAGATCTATAATATATAAAGAGGTCAAATTAGGCTTAATTTACCACAAACAAAAATCCATGCCAAGGTGGCTTACTGGTAAATTCTACTAAATACATAAAAAAGAACACAAATCACCATGAACTCTTCCTCAAAAGTGCTAGGGGATGGAACACCTCTTTTCTTATTTAATGAGGCCAGCATTCTTCTGATTACAAAATGAAAAAACAACAACAAAAAGATCAAAAGAAAACTACAGATCCACATCCCTTAGGAATATAGGCTCACAAATCCTCATTAAGTACTCGTAAACTGAATCTAAAAACATGTAATAAAGTTATTCACCACAGTCAATGGAAAAGTATATAGGAATGGAAGTTTACACAACTGAAAATAATCTGTTATACACAGTATTAACAGAAGACAAAAAGCACACTGTCACAGAACACACTGTCACATCTATAGACATAAAAAGGAGCTTAAAATCCAATAGATTTATCATAAAATAACACATTTTACATAAAATAACATACTTTTATAAAAATTTTATTGATAAAACATATTATTTTATATATTTATATAAAAGTAAAAATAAAACTCATTATCATATGTATATATACATAGATATACAAATTCAAGACATAACCTAATAATTAGGTTTTCTTTTTTTGTAATATAAATCTACCAATGAGAAGAATGGAGTCCTTTTGGAGGATATAATTTCATATAAGTATGATTACAAATTAATTTTCTCTAGCTTCAAAAGTCAATTGCTAATTGTTCATCTGTTATTGATAATGCTAATGTGGAATGAGATTTTACATTTCATATTTAATATATGTTTTCACACAAATAGACTGCCAAATACTGATATCAGTCTATGAGTGCATGATCTTAACTGAGTATTTTAGTTCTTTGGAAAGTATTTATTGGATCTATTATTCTCTTGATATTTTACTTTCAGCATGCCATTGCATCACAGATTAACTTCCCTTAAAGGTTAAATGGAAGCTCCTCAATTGCTCAATTCAATGGATTTTGAAATATAAATATGTCTTTTTCATTTGTATTGAAATGTGAATGTTGGAACTATAGTTTGAACATGGAACACATATCTATTTTGCAAACTGGCAAGGAAGCTGAGATCACTTTCTTGTTTTAACTTTGACAGCCCATGACATGTAGAAAACAGGTTACAATCCAATGACAAAGTTGTCTGCATGGGCATGTATCCTATGTATCAGTGCATGACTCCACACTTAGAAGTGCCCAGCACTTGGTGTAATGCATTGCTGTCATAACCTTGATTTTTTTAAATATTTTTTGAACTTGAGGTACATGCAATATGAATGGTCACCATTCCTTGTAACCCTGTTTTCATATAGTGTTTCTGATGCCCCAAGGGCACAGTGAACTCATGATGCATAAGAAATGAGTGAAATCAAAGTACAAGATAGGCATTTTATATCTATGACTGAATAAGTGGGAACACTGACAGCCTATAGAGGCTACACTTGTTCAGACCAGAACTGACTCTGAGACCATGGCATTCTGGGGAACCCTATCCTTACCCTTCTTGCTCATATCATTTCCCTATATTCACTAATGACTTATGCTGAAAAATGACACTGAAAGAAAGGGAAAGATACAGCCAACTGTATTTCCTTCCTCTATTGTGATTCCTCACTCATTGGTAAATTGAATGTAGAGTGTTAGTAGGACTGAATACATGAAAAAGTGAAATAAAACAGTTGAGTTAATTTCATATAGTGTTTCTACTGTGGTAAGAATAAAACATATATACATGTAAGAACTACAAAATTTGAAGTGTGTAATTTTAGAAATTCCACATATGAACTAAGCACTCTTACATTTGCATTTTGAACTGGCATCATATCATATATAGATGAATGGAAACATCCGTTCACAGTGTGCCAAGAAGCACTGTGGAGTTGTGGGAGCACTTAATATCCCCTTTGTTGCAGCTCCTCAGTGCAGTAGCAGCACTGTTAGTGCCACCATACATAATGCCTAAATGGAGTGTAGCAGTGTTCCAATGAAGCTTCATTTGTGGGCACTGAAATTTTATTTTCAGGTATAATGCAATGTGATTTTCTGTTTTTTTTTTTTTTTCCTCAGCCATTTAAAATGTAAAAACTATTCTCAACTCAGGGGCCATACGAAAACAGGTGGCAGGCTGAATTGGACTAGGGGCTCTATTTTAACAATCCTTGATCTAGAAAGAACGAATTAAAAGAGAAGGATGAAGCTCATGACCAAACCCTAGGGTGTTCAATACTGAGTGGTGTTTTAGAAGAAGTGGAGAGAGTTTAGGAGATGAAGAAATGAAGTCTAGAGAGATGGAAAGAAATCCAGCACATGTAGTGATTCATAGTTGTAAGGCAATTCTTTTGAGAAGCTTTAGTGTTTGTATCTTTCTTTCAATAGTAGCATGCTACTTGGAAGTTGCAGCTAATCAAAAACCAATGAAAAACACTTTATATACACACTTCTAAAAGCTATAGATTCTAGGAGAAATCGTCTCTAATCTGAGAACTTAAATTTGAGCTAGTAAATACCATATTCTATCTCTTCAGTGCACAAGTATTTACTACAATGCTATGTTTGTACAGTTTCCTTTGCTATCATTTCAGTAACTGCTTTCTTTAAAGATGTAATAAAGAGTGTAGCTCCATTTTTTGATGTTTGACTGCTAACAGCTTTTAAGCCTCATCTCTCCCCTTTCCCCTTATGCCCCATATCTGAGAAAGCTGATGAGAAAGCCTAGGTGGTCCCTTCTTTGGTGTCAGTGAGAGTTTCAAGCCATGCACATAAGTGTTTTCATTCTGATCCCACTCTTAATTATGATAAAGACCCCAAACCAGCCCCTTCTCTCTGCCTTTTCAACCCATTTACTACCTGCTCAAGAAGCTTACCATGCTACTCACTGGAGTCTTCATTATGTAAATAATAAATCTCATACCCTCTTGGTATGCATGGATGTCATCAATCTTGACATACAACCAAATTTTAAGGAGGATCTATCCTGCTCCTGCAGAGTGGTGTTGTGATGAGAATTCTTAGACTTTGACCAGCACCACTGAGGCTCTTTGGCTCTTGCTTTGGTTTGCTAACTCATTCTGCTACCTGCTAGCAGTGACTATAACATTATTATCTTGAGATTAGCTAGCTAGTCTAAGTTCTCCAGTTTTGTTCCTTGCAAGATTGAGTTGGCATTTGCATTTTCACATGACTACCAGAATCAACTTGCAAATTCTCAATTAAAAAAATAAATATTTTCTGTGATTTTCACTGGAGTGGCCTTGAATCTATAAAATAATTTTTAGAGAATTAATGTGTTGTTTGTACATCTTTTTGGACTGTGTTCAGAGAGCACAATGTGTTGTCTGCATTTGTATGTGACGTAGCTCATTCTTTTTTTTTTTAAAGATTTTATTTATGTATTTGAAGAGAGATCACAAGCAGGCAGAGAGAGAGAAGGAGAAGCAGGCTCCCCGCTGAGCAGAGAGCCTGATGTGGGGCTCGATCCCAGGACCCTGAGATCATGACCTGAGCTGAAGGCAGAGGCTTTAACTCACTGAGCCACCCAGGTGCCCCTGACGTAGCTCATTCTTGATTGGGAAGCACCCTCCTTCAGCTTCTACTTAGAAATGCAAGTTGGAACCACATTTGGGGTCAAGAGAGAGGAGGCACTGGTATACTGAGTCCTTAGCAAAAAGAGTCCTTGAAGCTTAAGACCAGTCCAACTAAGGATCAGAACACAAAAATTTGGTAATATATTCCTATGTACTAAGATAAAGCAATTCTATATGATGTATTTTACCAATTAAACATTTAAAATGATAGATATTTCTTGTAGGGATCACTTAATATTTAATGTTTAGGATTTGGAGCATTTCTTCTCATCAGGGGATATTAGAAATGGTCATAAAAGGGTCATATAAAGTCATAGGAGATATAGAATTCAGTAGCATACTATTTCACTATTCATAAATGTAATGTGGTTCTACAAAATAATTCTGTATTTCGGATTCCATCAGGTTCAAATGCCTTTAGATTAGGAAATAGAGTTAAATGTCTTTTTTTTTTTTTTTGGATATCAACAATTATCTCATTATTTTACACCTCAACTAAACCCAACACTATTGATCATCTGCCCCTTTCCTTGGCATCTTTTTTTTTTTAGATTTTATTATTTATTTATTTACTCTCTTTTTTGTTGCTTTGTTTATTTATTTGTTTTTATTTATTTTTTATTATGTTCAGTTAGCCACTGTATAGCACTTACATCATTGGTTTTTGTGGTAGTGTTCAATGATCCATTAGTTGCATATAACACCCAATGCCCATCACCACACATGCCCTCCTTAATAGTTATCACTTTGTTATCCCATCTTCCCACCCACTTCCCTTCTGTAAATCTCAGGGTTTTTTTCTAGAGTGCTTATCTTAAGAAAATATATTTATACCTCTTAAGAAATAAAGAATGATAAATTCAGAACCATTGATGTAGCAATGTAGTAAATTGTGTACCTGGAGATGGCCAAACAGTGTGTTGCAGTTGTGTGTCTGCATAGATGAAAGGTTTATGGCCAGTGAGGTACCAGCCCAGCTCTGTCCTAAGTGTGGAAGTTTGTGGATGATGACTATTGCAAAAAACAATAGGATTATCTCACTGATGAGATTTGCCCTCATATCTAAAGCTCTAGATCTTAATTCAACCAGAATTTCTGATACATAGCTCCATTAACCAAAAAGTTAGCTATCAATTATTTCTCCAGAATTTGTGGTGGGTATTAAGGAGGACATGTATTGCATAGAACCCTAGGTGTGGTGCATAAACAATGAATTGTGGAACACTGAAAAAATAAAATTAAATTAAAAAAGAATTTTAAAATAATATTAGTATTTAAAAGAATAAAAGTCACAGTATTAATATACTGATATTTAGAAATCTGTGAAAATTTGATATTTTACGTGATTAAAATTATAACAGAAATTAGCCTACTATAAAAAGAAATCAGATTTTAAATTAAATTTAGAATATACACATCAAAACTTGACTAAGGTTTACAATGTCAAGTTGAAGAGATTATACAGAGATTATATACAATTTAAAAATTTAATAACTTAATGTTTGAATTTAAAATTAGTTTTACCAAATATAAAGAATATGATCAATTTATAAGATTTCTATAAATACAAAGTATCTTTTCTTAGCTGTACTTAAAGAGAAAGTTATATTTTGTAAATACAGTTAAAATGGTAATTAAGTTTATAAGTAGAATAAAGGCCCAATTAAAACAATTGTTAAAAATTGATAGATTTATACCTAGACTAATATTTATAAGCTGAACCCAAAAGTTTAAAGAACTGAATTTCCAAATTGCAATTTTGAAAAGGTGAATATTAATTTTTACAAACCAAAGCAATTTTGTGAGTTGTCTTTGTTATACTGAAAAGTACTTTGAGGACATAAGAAAATTTAATTTTGATACTTTTTAGTTCCACCAGAGAAATAGTTAACAATGGTTATCTTCTCATATTGCTTGATTATACAGAGAACTTATTCTCATCCAGCTTATCCATGCTTCATCTCATACATCAGGGAGAATGCTCATTGTTATTATAAAAGGCATTAGCATTCTGGTTTCACACATTAGTTTAATTGCCTCCATTAGGAGCAATTGATGAAAAGGAAGGCATCCACCCTTACTTTCCTGCCAAATCCCATTTCAGAGCCTAAAGTCTGGATGGCCTGGTTCATATCCCATAACACCATGGGTGGCACCAGTTCAGCTGCATGGGAAATAGTCTATTGGCCTTCATAAGACAGAAATTTGTGCCTTTATAATCCTATACTGATTCATTTGGGGATTTTTCCATGTGGATATGTTATTTATAGCATTTTCTATCTATATATCAACTTATATCTTCTAAATAATACATAATATATTGTAAATAATTGCTTATTTCTTTATTAAATAAAAATTTCCAAATCTACAGCTTGTGGTCTGACTTGAGTAGTATTAGAATCTGTGTGCTAATTGAGAAACAGATGTACAACTGTGCCAGAATGTTCTTTGGGAATTCAAGACATAATCAATACCAAAATAATTCACAAAAGCAAAACCATTGAGCAAAGTGAGAAGAAAAATCAGCTTCCCCACTGAAAAGTTAAAGTGGTAAAAACAAAGTTAAGGAACTTAATTAAAAAAAAAAAAGTCACTGAGTTAAACTCTTAATGGCATGTTGCCCTTTTGCCCATGGAAAGAGGATAGAATAATAGGAAAAAAATAATTCATCAGGCAAGAATGGTGTCTCTTGGGGTGCTTGGGTGGCTCAGTGAGTTAAAGCCTATGCCTTCTGCTCAGGTCATGATCTCAGGGTCCCAGGATCAAGCTCAGCAGGGAGCCTGCTTCCCCCCTCCCTCTCTGCCTGGCTCTCTACCTACTTGTGATGTCTCTCCTCTCTGTCAAAATAAATAAATAAAATCTTTAAAAAAAAAAAAAAAAGAATGGTGTCTCTTACCATCATTTTGTCAGTATGTCATCCAGAGAAGGTCAGGATGATTTGAACTTTCCTATTTTGAGGCCTATGAAAACTCTCCTGACCTGCCCAACCTTATCATCTCCAACTGTTTCACATACGTTCCCTTGAAAGGTATGTCTATATGACTCAGGTCAGCCTTTGAAGTAAAATTTTTCCATTGCCACTGACACTTGATGGTAATGCACCAGAAAGTTTATTTTTGTTCATGTAATATATTTGGCAATGCAGTGGTAACACCAAATCAACAAATGCCTTTTGAGTAGCACTATATAATTAATAAATCATACATGCATGTAATTTTATATATAATTATAACTGTTTTTTTCCTAAACTAATAGAGGATGTAAGGGATGCTGCTATATACTTATAACCTATTTACAGTAAAGGTAGCAATATATATTTCCATAGAAAATAAAAAAGGAATGTTATACTATGTTTTGAATTTCTTAATATATAAAATAAAGTTACCAAATGTTATAATATTATAAGTAATCCTATACTCTGTACTTTTTTATTATTAATGTATAATGTATTACAGATTTCAGAAGTACAGTTCCATGATTCATCAGTCTTACAAAACACACAGTGCTTACCACAACACACACCCTCCACAATATCTATCAATTTGCTACCTCATCTTCCAACCCCCCTTCCCTCCAATAATCCTCAGTTTGTTTGCTGAGATTAAGAGTCCCTTATGGTTGTCTCCCTCTCTGGTTTCATTTTGTTTCATTTTTTCCTCTCTTCCTTCTATGATACTCTGTTTTATTTCTTAAATTCCACATATCAGTGAGATCATATAACTGTCTTTCTCTAATGGACTTATTTCAGTTTCAGTTGGCGTAACACCCTCTACTTCCATCTACTTCCATCCTTGCAAATGGCAAGATTTCTTTTTTTCCAAAGGCTGCATAGTAGTATTCCATTATATATATATATTTTTTTTCAATGTATATACAATGTATACTACCACATCCTCCTTATCCATTCATCTGTTGATGGACATCTGGGCTCTTTTCATAGTTTGGTTATTGGGGACATTGCTGCTATACACATTGGGGTGCACATGCCCCTTCAGATCAACACATTTGTGTCTTTGGGGTAAATACCCAGTGGTGCAATTGCTGGGTCATGGGGTAGCTCTATTTTCAACTTTTTGAGGAACCTGTTTCCTAGACTGGCTTCCCAGCTTGCATTCCCACCAATAGTATAGGAGGGTTCCCCTTTCTCTGCATCCTTCCCAACACCTGTTGTTTCCTGGCTCAATTTTAGCCATTCTGATTTGTTATGAGGTGGTATCTCATTGTAATTTGATTTGTATTTCCCAGCTGAGTGATGCTGTGCATTTTTTCTTGTGTCTGTTGGTCATTTGGATGTTTTCTTTGCAGAAATGCCTGTTCATGTCTTCTGCCCATTTCTTAATTGGATTCTTTTCTCTTTGGGTGTTGAGTTTAATAAGATCTTTATCGATTTTGGATACTAGCCCTGTATCTGATATGTCATTTGCAAATATCTTCTCCCATTCTGTGGGTTGTCTTTTGGTTTTGTTGACTTTTTCCTTTGCTGTGCAAAAGCCTTTTATTGATGAAGTCCCAATAGTTTATTTTTGCTTTGTTTCCCTTGCCTTTGGACATGTGTCTAGAAAGAAGTTGCTGTGGCAAAGGTCAAAGAGATTGCTGACTGTGTTCCCCTCTTGGATATTGATGGATTCCTGACTCACATTGAGGTTTTTTATCTATTTTGAATCTATATTTGTGTATGATGTAAGTCCAGTTTCATTTTTCTGCATGTACCTGTCCAATTTTCCACAAATCATTTTCTGAAGAGACTGCCTTCTTTACATTAGATATTCTTTCTTGCTTTGTTGAAGATGAGTTGACCATAGCATTGGGGGTTCGTTTCTGGACTCTCTATTTTGTTCCATTGATCTATGTGTCTGTTTTTGTTCCAGTACCATGCTGTCTTGATGACTACAGCTTTGTAATAGAGCTTGAGGTCCAGAATCATGATGCCTCCAGCTTTGGCTTTCTTTTTCAACATTCCTTTGGCTACTCAGGGTCTTTTCTCATTCTACACAAATTTTAAGATTGTTTAATCCAGCTCTGTTAAAAAAGTTGATGGTAGGGGCACCTGGGTGGCTCAGTTGGTTAAGCAACTACTTTGGCTCAGGTCATGGTCCCCGGGTCCTGGGATCAAGTCCCATTCTGGGCTCCCTGCTCAGCGGGTAGTCTGCTTCTCCCCTCACTCTGCCTGCTACTCTGCCTGCTTGTGCTGTCTATGTTAAATAAATAAATAAAATCTTTTTTTTAAAGTTGATGGTATTTTGATAGGAATTCCAATGAATGTTTAGATTGCTCTAGGTAACATAAACATTTTAACAATATTTGTTCTTCCAATCCATGAGCATGGAACGCTTTTTCATTTCTTTGTGTCTTCCTTAATTTCTTTCCTGAGTGTTCTATAGTTTTTGAGTATGGTTCCTTTGCCTCTTTGGTTAGGTTTAGTCCTAGGTATCTTATATTGGGTGCAACTGTAAATGCTATGGATTCCTTAATTTCTCTTTCTTCTGTGTCATTGTTAGTGTATAGAAATGCAACTGATTTCTATGCACTGCTTTTATATCCTGCCGCTTTACTGAATTCCTGTATGAGCTCTACCAGTTTTGGGGTACAGACTTGGGTTTTCCACCTAGAGTATCATATCACCTGCAAAGAGCAAGGGTTTGACTTCTTCTTTGCTGATTCGGATCCCTCTCATTTCTTTTTGTTGTCTTATTACGAAGGCTAGGACTTCTAATACTATGTTGAATAAGAGTGATAAGAGTGGACATCTTTGCCGTGTTCCTGATCTTAGGGGGAAAGCTCTCTGTTTTTCCCCATTGAGAATGATATTCCCTGTGGGTTTTTTCATGTATAGCTTTTATGATATTGATGTATATTCCCTCTATCTCTACACTGTGAAAAGTTTCAATCAAGAAAGAATGCTATACTTTGTGAAATATTTTTTCAACGTATATTAAGAAGATCATATGGTTCTTGTCATTTCTTTTATTAAAGTAGTGCATCGCATTGATGGATTTGTGTGTGTTGACCCAAACTTGCAGCCCAAGAATTAATCCCACTTGGTTGTGGTGAATAATCATTTAATGTACTGTTGGATTCTACTGACTAGTATTTTGGTGAGAATTTTTGCATCCACATTCATGAGGGATATTGGTCTTAATTCTCTTATTTGGTGAGGTCTTTATATGATTTTAGGATCAAGGTAATGCTAGTGCTTCATAGAATTCATTTGGAAGTTCTCTTTTCATTTCTATTTTTGAAACAGTTTCAGAAGAATAGCTATTAATTCTTTAAATGTTTGGTAGAATTCCCCAGGGAAGCCATCTGGCCCTAGGATCTTGTTTGTAGGGAGATTTTTGAATACTGCTTCAATTTCCTTGCTGGTTATGGGTCTGTTCAGGTTTTCTGTTTCTTCCTGTTTCTCAGTTTTAGTAGTTTAAACATCGCTAGGAATGCATCCATTTCTTACAGATTGTCTAATTTGTTGGCATATGATTGCACATAATATGTTCTTATAATTGTTTGTATTTCTTCAGTGTTGGTTGTGATGTCTCCTCTTTTATTCATGGTTTTATTTGTTTGGGTCCTTTCTCTTTTCTTTTTGATAAATCTGACCAGAAGTTTATCAATCTTATTAATTCTTTCAAAGAATCAACTCCTAATTCCAATGATCTGTTTAATTGTTCTTTTGGTGTCTGTTCCATTGGTTTCTGCTCTAATCTTTATTATTTCTCTTTTTCTGTTTGGTTTAGGCTTTAGTTGCTGTTCTTTCTCCAGCTCCTGTAGGTGTAGGGTTTCGTTTTGTATTTGAGACCTTTCTTGTTTCCTGGGAAAGGATTTTAATGCTGTATACCTCCCTTTTAGGACTGCCTTGGTTACATCCCAAAGATTTTGAACAATTGTTTTCATTTTCATTTGTTTCCATGAATCTTTTTTAAGATTTTTATTTATTTATTTGACAGAGAGACAGCAAGAGATGGAACACAAGGGAGAAGCAGACTTCCTGCTGAGCAGTGAGCCCGATGTGGGGATAGATCCCAGGACCCTGGCTGGGATCACAACCTGAGCTGATGGCAAACACTTAACAACTGAGCCATGCAGGAGCCACTGTTTCCATGATTTTTTTTAAAACTACTCTTTAATTTCCTGGTTGACCCATCCTTATTTAGAAGGATGGTCTTTAACCTCCATGGATTAGAATTCTTTCCAACTTTTCTCTTGTGATTGAGTTCTAGTTTCAAAGTGTTGTGGTTCAAAAATATGCAGGAAATTATCCCAGTCTTTTGGTACTGGTGGAGACCTGATTTATAAATTCAGACATGATCTATACTGGAAAAGAATATGTATTCTGTTGCTTTGGCATGGAATATACTGAATATATCTGTGAAGTCTATCTGGTCCAGTGTGTCATTAAAAGCCCTTATTTCCTTGTTGATCTTTTGCTTAGACAATCTGTCCATTGCAGTCAGGAGGATGTTAAAGTTCTCTACTATCACTGTATTATTGTCAATGTGTTTCTTTGATTTTGTTGTTAAATGATTTATATAGTTAACTGCTCCCATGTTAGGGGCATAAATATTTACAATTGTTACATCTTTTTGTTGGTATGACAGTTTAGTTATGATATAGTTTCCTTATCATCTCCTGTTACAGTCTTTGGTTGAAAGTCTAATTTGTCTGATTTAAGGATAGCCCCCCATCTTCCTTTTTTTAAGAATATTTTATTTTATTTATTTGACAGAGAGAGATCACAAGTAGGCAGAGAGGCAGGCAGAGAGAGAGAGAGGTAAGCAGGCTCCCTGCTGAGCTGAGAGCCTGATGTGGGGCTCCAACCTAGGACCCTGAGATCATGACCTGAGCTGAAGGCAGAGGCCTTAATCCACTGAGCCACCCAGGTGCCCACCCCTCACCATCTTTGGATGTCTATTAGCATGAGAAATAGTTCTCCACCTCCTCACTTTCAATCTGTTGGTATCTTTGGGTCTAAAATGAATCTCTTACAGACAGCATACCGATGGGTTTTGCTTTTTCGTCCAATCTGATACCCTGTTTCTTTTGATTGGGGTGTTTAACCCATTTACATTCAGGGCAACTATTGAAAGATATGAATTTATTGCTTGTAAGGTGACAGTTACTGTATATTGTTCCAATTCCTTTCTGGTCTAAATTACTTTGGGGCTCTCTCTTTGCTTGGAGGACCCCTTTCAATATTTCTTATAGGGCTGGTTTGGTGATCACAAATTCTTTTAATTTTGGTTTCCTGGAAGCATTTTATCACTCCTTCTATTTTGAAGAGCATCCTTGCTGGATAAAATATTTTTGGCTGCCTATTTTTCTTGTTTAGTGTTCTCATTATATCATGTCAGTCCTTTCTGGCCTGCCAGGTTTCTATGGCTAGTTCTGCCAATCTAATGTTTCTGCCTTTATATGTTACAGACATATTATCCTGAGCTGATTTCAGGATTTTCTCTTTGTCTCTAAGGTGGGTAAGTTTTACTATTAGATGTTGGGGTGTTGACCTATTTCTATTGATTTTGAAGGGGGTTCTCTTCTGGATTTTGATGGCTGTTTTCTTCCCAGGATTAGGGAAGTTCTCCACTATAATTTGCTCCAATATACGTCTTGCCTCTCTTTCTCTTTTTTCTTCTGGGATCCCAGTTATTTTAATATTGTTTTGCTTTATGGAATCATTTATCTCTTGAATTCCTCCCTCATGATCCAGTAGTTGTTTATCTCTTGTTTTCTCAGCTTCTTTATTCTCCATCGTTTGGTCTTATATCACTAATTTTCTCTTTTGCCTCATTTATACTAACAGGTAGAGCCTCCATTTTTGCTTGCATCTTATTAATAGCCTTTTTCATTTCAACCTGGTTAGAGTTTAGGTTTTTTTTTTTTTATTTCTCCAGAAAGGGATTCTCTAGTATCTTCTATTCTTTTTCAAGCCTAGCTGATCTTTATATAATCGTTATTCTGTACTGTAGTTCTGACACCTTACTAATGTCCTCATTGATCAGGTCCCTGACAGTACTGCTTCTTGTTCTCTTTTTTGAGGTGAGTTTTTCCATCTTATTATTCTGTCCAGAGAAGAACAGATGAATGAGAGAACAGAATACTAAAATGGCAACAGTAACCACAGAGAAATATACACCAAACAAATCAGAAGAGATCTGAAACTACAGGAAGGGGGAGGAGAGAGAGAGAGAGAGAATATGATCAGGTGGGTGAATAGAACAGAGCCATACACTAGATTTTGGGCATATTTTAGTCTTTTGGAAGAAACTGCATTCTAAAATTTTAAAGAAAGAAAAGCATATATACAAAAGAAAGGTTAAATGCAATGAAAGGATAGAATGTGACTTAAAAATTAAAATAAGGATTTTAGAAAAGGAATTGATAATATTAAAAGTTGGTTGAAAAAGGAAAGAATATTTAAAAAAAGGAAAACTAAAGAAAATTAAAAACAAAATTAAAGCTGAAAGACTGAGGAATCATGGGGGGAAGCTGTGAATTATTCATGTTGTATTCCCCTAGCATTGGAGTTTGCAGTTCTCATTGATTGGTAAACTTGGTCTTGACTGGATGTTATTGCTGTTCTTCTGGGAAGGGGCCTTGTTGCATTGATTCTCAGGTGTCTTTTCTGCGGGTGGAATTGCACCACCCTTGCCAGGAGTCCAGGCTAAGTAATCTGCTCTGGTTGGCTCTAGGTGTTTTTTGTTCCCCGAAGGCTTTCTGAGCAGTTTATAAGACGAGAATGAGAGCTGAGAGCTTGGGGCACACTACTCACTGAACCCTCAGAGAAAAGCAGTAAATCACTCTGGTCTCCCTAATCTCCACTCCATTCTGTGCTCACTCAGCCATGACTTAGGGTTTCTATCATGGGCATACAACCTTGTTTGGAATCTCCAAACCCAGCAGACTCCTGTGGCACATTCCCATGCCACTCCTCTCAGGGGAGTAAAGGGTATCTTCCTGGTTCTGCTGTTTCTTGGGCCCCTTCTTGAAGAGCAGTGACCTGACTGTGCCACAAGATCGTGGTTTATGGCAACCCTGATCTGAAAGACCACTCCTGAGCTCACTCTTTGCAGCTGGCTTCCCCACACTGATACATGGGAGCTCTGGCACACTCAGGCACCCCCATCTTCCTGGGACCCCAAGGATCCTGAGACCACACTGTCCCAGTGATGGTTCTACCCACGCTTAGCTGCCAGAGGGATGTCCTTCACTGAAGCAGACTTCTAAAAGTTCTCACTTTTTGTTCTTCTGCTCTATCATTGCTGGTATCTGGCTGATGGAGGTTCCCTCCCCCAGTGGTCTATCTTCCCATACATCATGTAGGATTCATTTCTCCACATCTCCTACCTTGCAGAAAGTGGTCACTTTTCTGGTCATAGAGTTACATCTGTCCCTTTCTTTGATCTCCTATTGAGATTAAAGATGTTCAAAGTGGTTTGATAGCTATCTAGCTGAATTTCTGAGACCAGACAAAATTAAAGTCTCCTACTCCACTGCTATCTTGGACCCTCTCCTATACTATGTACTTTTGAAGTATAAGTAGATTATATGGATTGCTAAGGACTTTATTTATTCAATTGTAACAATAAGCATAGTGTGACAGGACAAAATCATTTTTTTTCCCGAGTATCACCACTACATATGACCAGTATCTATCAGAGGAACATCATTCCTAATGGTCCAGCTGCATGCCAGCATAATTAAGTTTGGTGCTACAGCATCCAGCTACAGCCCAGAAGCCCTTTATATGGCTCTACAGAGCTACTAATGTAGAGGGTGAAAAGAAGCACAGGTCATCAAGAGAGTGCCCACGTGAGGGAACATGAGGCTTGATCTTCAGGAGTGGTCACCATCAATGGGCTCATTAAGGGAATTTTGACTGAGAAAGAATATAAAGTGCATCCTACAGAAGGTGGAAAATTTTGATGAATATGAATTAGGAAGAGGACATTTCTAGTGATGGATCTCAAATGATATCAAGGAAGTCTCAACAAATAAGCTCTCCTTCTGTAGCATCTAGTTTCCACAGTGGCTAGTGTGCATCTTCTGTAATGGAGGTAATGGGACGTGTATTTTGAAGGGCCTATATGCCAGAATGTGTAAATAGAATAATTTTATAGGAAACTGGTATGGGCTGTGATACCTAAGGTGTTTTGCAGGAAAGGTCCAGAGTCAGAATCTTGTTTATGAAGATTGAAGTGGCTGCAAAGCTTAGGATGCTGCTGAGCACTGGGAACACTCATGGGCTAAAAAAAACCCAAGAAGCTCATTCAATTATAGATATGAGAGCCTAATTGATATGAACATTCTATTTCCCAGTCAGTTGCCTGATTATTTAGCTGCCTAGCCAATGTTTTAAAGCTTTGTCTTTTTAAGTTCTAGTTTTTCAGCAAAATGAACAAAATGGTATTTGAACCTCTTGACTTGTGAATGTGCTCAAGTAGCTGGTTCTTCACATTTCTTGTGTATGATCTTAAATGTGGCCTTTCTCTCATCCTTAGACTTGATATTATAAAAACAATGAATTTCATCTGCACTAATTACTGTCACCTTGTCAATGTAGAGATATGTTAAGTTAAATTGATCAGATGAAATAATGAGGGCTAAAGACCAGAAGACTTTTGGTCTTTGTTTTGTTTTGTGCTGCTTTTTCCTGATAAAATTTGAATTGTGTCCCTCCAAATCCAATTAGTAATCTACTCAATTATTCAAACAAAAACAAAATTCTCTTCAAGCTTCTGAACAAGTATCCATACTCTATTTATACACTTTAGGTTTAAAGAGATAAGCAAAGCTCCATATTTTGTGTGACTAATTTTCTAAAGTTGGGGATGATGGTGGTTTAACAGGTAGCTTTAGAAAGTCTAATTAGGATAATAATATTTGTACTGAGAGAATATAAAGAAAAATACTAGTTTTTACTTTGTATTCTTTTATCCCATTTTCTCACAGATAAGTTCTGATCAAATCTAAAAGAGCATATTTGAGTCTGAGATAGTAGCTTCTATGACCCAGGCACAATATATTAGTCTAATTATTTGTAATGATCAGAAAGAAAGTCATTCTCAAAAGCTGAACAAGTACTTACTGTAAAATACGACTTATATTTTGCTGCCAAGCTAGGCAAGTGCTCATTTTTTTTACCTGAATTCATCCAGTTTTAAGGTCAATTAACTGACCTGTGACTATTTTGTAAAGATAGGCAACAAAAAAGAAATGTCTAATAGAAAGTTGTACAGAGAAGTCTGGAATTCAGGAAAGGGGTCATGCCTGAAGGTAAAAATCAGAGAACTAGCATGTAAATGATACTTAATGCCATGAGCCAGAATGAAATTTCCAGGGAGTAAATGTAGAAAATAAAGATGAAGTTTATATTTATGTATTTATGTATGTATGTATGTATTTATTTATTTATTTATTTATTTATTTATTTATTTAAAAGCTGTTGATATATGAATTTAAGAAGTTAGTTAAGACTGATAGTGATAAGTAGAAATATAAAACAAATAGAACTTACCCAGTAAATGATTTGTATCCATCACTTTCACCATCATCAATTTCTCATTAGGGTGAGTATAACATGTCACCAATTTCTCAGTATACCAATTTCTCTTGAATTCTGAACAGTATAGCAGCTATAGGATCTTCTTACCTAGCAGAAGGATGACTCAAAAATATATGACAGAGATGCTTGTGTGGTTCAGGTGGTTAAACATCTGGCTTCAGCTCAAGTCATGATCTCAGGGTCCTGGGATTGAGCCCCACATCATGGTCTGAGCTCAGTGGGGAGTGTGCTTGTCCCTCTCCCTCTCCCTCTGCTGGTGCTCTCTATCTCAAAAAATAAATAAAATATTTAAAAATTATATATATCTATACATATATAGATATATATAATAAAAATACATTTACTGTACTATTTGTAGCAAACTACCATGTGTTTTAGTCTGACATTTGCAAATCTATACTTAGCAATTTCTCTCAGGGTAGCAATAATGTACTGAAAAGGCTGAATTTGAGACAGATGTTCAAGTTAACTTTAAAGAATGGTGATGTCTACAACCATTATATCTCCATGTCAAGACATCTCAACCTCACACAAAACATGAAAATAACTCACTTTTTGATTAATCTCTTAAATAAAGAGGGAAAAAACAAACTATCTATCTAAAAAACACATATCTATCACTCACCAATTAATCAACTCCTAGAATTTCTGTTTACCTGGCACCAAATGAGCAATTGCCCAGTTTGGCAACAAAATATAAAATCATACTGATAAAAATATCCAATTTATAATCTTATTGTAAATGCTAAGGTAAGTTAGATTGATTTCATATGTGACAATATATACCTGGGCCTGGACATAATAAGTATTCAACATTATTATTTTTGCTTTTGTTTTTTTGTTTCTTATATTATGTTCTGGTGAAGTAAATATTAAGGGTATATAGATGTCAGAAGAAGATTTTATTACAGATATTACACAAATAAAGATATTTGTAATGCTATGTGAGCATTAAATGTTGAGTGATCATCCCAGGTGAAGAGTCAGGTGTTTAATCTTTCCCTGATTTTTAAATAAATTAGCTAACAAATAGTATACCTAGTCATAAAGAGATTGAAGGAACATAGATCTTATACATGGTTTTTTAATGTTTATTGTGTATATATCATTGATTAATATAAATTTAATAAAAACACATTTTTGAATTTTAACTCATTGCAAATGACCACAATTGCATCCATTATTCCTTTCTTTGGTTCAAAGAATTTTTAAGAATTCACATAAAAATGAGAGATGTTACATGTGAGTTGGTTAACAATATATTCATATAGGACAAAAGAGAACCTCACCTTAGAAAACACTGGAAGCATCTGTATATGGGCAGTGGTAGATAATGATGACAAGGATATGAGCATCTACATATTTGTTCTCATGTAATTTCAAACTAAGAGGAAATATGAATTAAATATGGAAAAAATGTTTTTGGTTATCAAAAAAACTCATTCTGTGTTTCTTTTGTTGGGAGCCAATTTTTTAAAAAATGAAATATAAATAAAAGAAGATAAAATATGAATGATATATCTGAGGAAATCAAAACTCTAACCAAAAATATAAACGCTCATTATTAAAAATTATAACTGAAACAATAATAAGCTTTAAAAACAAGAATAAGAAAGTATGAAATAGAGGAAAACAAACAATCTTGCGGCCTTGAAACATAATTTGCATTCAATAATGATTTTTAATACATACCAAACACCTAAAAGAGTGGATGGAATAAAGTGGGTATTAACTAGATATTAGTTGAATGGCCTTAGAGAATCCAGAGCTTTTGTTTTTTATCTGATCTTTTTACCAAATATGTTTTGAAAGCCTGAGACCAATGTGTATGTAAAACACTTTTTAGTCTGCACACTTAATGAATGTTAACATTCAATGTCAAAAGCATTCAATGAAAAGACTAAATATTTCTTTTTTTTCCCCCAAATTTATTTTAATTTCTCAGTGTTACAAGATTGATTGTTCATGCACCACACCCAGTGCTCCATGCAGTACGTGCCCCTCTCCATACCCACCACCAGGCTCACCCCCCCCCTCCAAAACCCTCAGTTTGTTGCTCAGAGTCCACAGTCTTTCCTGGTTCAACACCCCCTCTGATTTACCCCCATTCGCCCTTCCCTTCCTTCTCATGATGCCCTCCATGATTTTCTTTATACTCCACACGTAAGGGAGATCATAAGATAATTGCCTCTCTCCGCTTGACTTATTTCACTACGCATAATCTCTTCTAGTCCTGTCCATGTTGAAACAAAAGTTGGATATTCATCCTTTCTGATGGAGGCATAATATTCCATTGTATAGATGTACCACTTCTT
>CM052798.1:96580745-96602870 GCA_028533885.1 Nasua narica | reverse complement strand
ACAGAGGGATAAGATGGGAGGGTGGTTATAACTCCTCGCAGGCGATGGAGGTTATTTCAGGTCCTCCTGGGTTTATAGTTGTATTACACCTCTCGTTGTAATGTTACGTAGTTAATAAAGGATAAAAGAAAAAAGAAATGTGAAAGCAAGTGAAGACTAAAATAAAATAAAAAAGAGAGAGAATAAGAAAGAGAAAACAAAAACAAAAACTAAAACAAAAACAAACTTGTATCTATGAAATATACAGGTTTGAGGGTATTACCAGGAGCTTAATATATTGATTTCCCTTGGCTTTGGGGGTTTAAAATTTTATGGGGACCCTGTGGTTATAGTCCTTTTGTTCTTTGGCTGGTCTTCTGGGGGAGGGGCCTGCCGCGTTGTTTTCCAGTCAGTCTTGCTTGGGTTGAGTCACCCTGCCCCCCAGTCAAGGGGTTGAGCTCTTTGGAAACCGGTTTCTCAGTCTCTCGCTCTCTGAAGGTTTTTGGCTTTTTATAGCCTTTTCACCTTTTCAGGGAGTCCAATCAATGAATCTGCCCAGAAGCACTCAGACCTCTGAGTTGCAGGATGCCCGAGTCTCTGCTCCCCTCTCTGTGGTTCAGAACACACACTCCCCTCCGTGAAATTTCTGCTCCCAGTGCAGCCTGTCCAAGGTGGTGCGTACCCCAGCCGCCTTGCCTTTCTCGGCTCCCAAGTGCGGACCCGGGAGGCCTGCGGCCGGCCGGAAAGACGCGATCCCAGCTGCCTTTCTGCAGCTCCGTGAGGGGGGCCCGGGAGGTTAGACTGCTTGCCTGTGTTCTCTCTGCAGCCAGCGGGCATGCTCAGGCTCTGCAGTGCGCCGTGAATGTCGCAGTGGCGGGCGCACACCAGTAAAAACTGCAGTTCGTGAACCACCGCAGACTCTCAAAAGGCGCTTACCAGCCTGTTCGAGGTGGCGCGCGGCCCCATTCGCCTTGCCTTTCTGCGGCTCCACGAGGGGCTCTCCGGAGGTTAGGCCACTTGCCCGCGTTCTCTCCGCGGCCGGCGGGGATCGCTCAGGCTCTGCAGAGGGCCATGAATGTTGCGGTGGCCGGCGCACACCGGGAAAAACTGCGGCTCGTGAACCACCGCAGGCTCTCAAAAAAAGGTGCTTGCAGCTGTGCGCCCGTCCCACAGGTTGTTGCAGAGAGCGGAAAGCTGCAGGTTCAGGAATCGCGGACTGGATCCCCCCACCCGTCTCACTTTGCGGTGCTCCTTCCTGGGAGAGTGGGTCCAAGCGCCGGTGCCCGCGACCACCCCCTTCCACTAGTTACTCCTCCGAACTTTTTGCCCTTTTTAAGTGTTTTTAACGGGCTCTACGTTAATGCTGGTCCCCTGCCACCAGGCACTTTCCTTTGGGGTATTACTGTCCTTGGTTAGCTTCTGGTGGCTCCCTCCCCCTTTTGTTTATCTTCCGATATCAGCTCGAGTATTCCCACTTTGCTTTTACCTCTCCACTGCTGTCTTCTGCTCTCGGAGAGATCCCGGGGTTAGAAATCTTTCTCCTCAGGGTGATTTCATGGGTGTTCAGCATGTTCTGGTAGATTTCCAGCTCACTTTTGGGGATCGGTTGCTGCAGGATCTCTTACTTCTCCACCATCTTGCCCCCCTTCTCCCCTAAAACATAAGTTTTTAAAAAGAATTTGATAGTTGTCTTTTAGAAATAAAATCATACCAAAAATCATAATGGAAAATCTATTTTAAAAAAAACAGTTGAGCTTATTTACATGTCACTAAGCAGATTCACATTATTGTCTTATCAAATATAAGTTGGAGAGGATGACACAAAATGCTTCAGTGTTGAGGACTACTGACATCATTAACCTGATTCTGCTACTAGAAATCCTCTTTCCTCCTTTCTAGATCTGGTAAATGCCTTTTTCTTTATTATCTAATGGTACCCCACTATTAAAAATTCCCTGATTCCTGAGGATCTTCTCTGTCCCCTGTCCTCTCTGAGCCAACACATTTTGTCTATATCTTCTAGGAACAGTTACTTTGCTACTATGGCAGGACCCAATGACATTCATTGTCTATGGTAAACACAAGCTAGCACATGGTTTGAAAGTTATCAGTATTAGTAAATAAATGCTCTGGAATTGGAATGTCACATAGTCCTTTTTCTTTTATAAAGAGAAATAAATACCTACCCTACAACTCTTCAAGCAGTAAGACAAGTTTGCAGTTAACTGTCTTTCTGCTAGTTGAATGACTGCTCCTGCTTTTTTTTTTTAACCAGAATGTGTTAAATGAGTAAAATATAGTCAGAAACATTGCTACAAGTTTTTTTTCCCTTTAACTCAGCTATTTATTGACTAGATAGTGCAAGATGAAAATGGTGTAGAATCTAAGCTTAGTAAGTTTAATAGGAGCAAATCAATGACATTTTATTTACCTGCTTCATTTTTTTTGTTAATAATTCTACCCAAAAATAATTGTTAAGCCTTATTCCTTAGTGTATTTATCAAGCATTTTATTACAAATTTATCTATTCCTTCACAACAAAATCATTCACCATAGTCCAGATATTGTTGTATATACTGAGAATAAAACCATTAAAGTAATTAAATATAACCATTAAAGTAATTAAATATTACCTATATCACCCTTCTTTCAAGGGATCTTTGAACTTGAATTATGAGGTAGAAGCTAATAGATTTTTCCCCCAAATACGTTTATTTTATTTTTTCAGTGTTACAAGATTAATTTTTCATGCACCACACCCAGTGCTCCATGCAATACATGTCCTTCTCAATACCCACCACCAGGCTTTCCAACCCTCACCCTCTCCCCTCCAAAACCCTCAGTTTGTTGCTTAGAGTCCACAGTCTCTCATGGTTCATCGCCCCCTGCGATTTCCCCCATTCACCCTTCCTTTCCATCTCACAATGTCCTCCATGTTTTTCCTTATGCTCCACAGGTAAGTGAGATGATAGGATAATTGACTCTCTCTGCTTGACTTATTTCACTCTGCATAATCTCTTCTAGTCTTGTCCACGTTGATATAAAAGTTGGGTATTCATCCTTTCTGATGGAGGCATAATATTCCATTGTATACCGTATCTTCTTCATCCATTCATCTGTTGAAGGGCATCTTGGTTCTTTCCACAGTTTGGTGACTGTGGCCATTGCTGCTATGAACATTGGGGTACATGTGGCCCTTCTTTGTACTGCATCTGCTTCTTTGGGGTAAGTACCCAGCAGTGCAATTGCAGGGTCATAGGGTAGCTCTATTTTTAACTTCTCCACATTGTTTTCCAAAGTGGCTGCACTAACTTGCATTCCCACCAACAGTGGAGGAGGGTTCCCCTTTCTCCACATCCTCTCCAGCATTTGTTGTTTACTGTCTTGTTGATTTTGGCCATTCTAACTGCTGTAAGGTGGTATCTCAGTGTGATTTTGATTTGAATCTCCCTGAAAGCTAAAGATGACGAACATTTTTTTCATGTGTCTGTTATCCATTTGCATGTCTTCTTTGGAGAAGTGTCTGTTCATGTCTTCTGCCCAGTTTTTGATGTGATCATCTGTTTTGTGAGTGTTGAGTTTAAGTTAAGGAGTTTTTTATAGATCTTAGATATCAGACCTTTGTCTGTAGTGTCATTTGCAAATATCTTCTCCCATTCTGTAAGTTGCCTGTTTGTTTTGTGGATTGTTTCCTTCTCTATGCAGAAGCTTTTTATCTTGATGAAGTCCCAAAAGTTCATTTTTGCTTTTGTTTCCTTTGCCTTTGGAGACATGCTCTGAAAGAAGTTGCTGTGGCTGATGTCGAAGAATTGACCCTCTATGTTCTTCTCTAGGATTTTGATAGATTCCTGCTTCATGTTGAGGTCTTTTATCCATTTCAAGTTTATCTTTGTATTTGGTGTAAAAGAATGGTTGAGTTTCATTCTTCTATACAAAGCTGCCCAATTTTCCTAGCACCATTTATTGAAGAGACTGTCTTTTTTCCACTGGATATTTTTTTCTTGTTTTGTCAAATATTATTTGACCATAGAGTTGCGGGTCCGACAATACAGTTTTGTAAGTGCTGGGATGAAACTGGACAGAACAAAGGTAGAAAGGGAGAGAAGTGATGAAAATGGATTTCTTAAATGATATAGATGGTGCCTGAATTGATAATTGAAGAGTAAATTGGTGAATTGAAGATTTGGAGAAAGTAGACATTCTAGACAGGGCAGTGAGAGGAAATGATATGCATAAAGGAGAAAAAGAATATTCAAGGAATCAAAAGTACTGAAGTGGTTCCATTAATGTGAGCAAAAGAAACATGTCAGTAGACATGGTGGGAGGCAAGTAATGGGGCTCCATCACTAAACACCTGTATGCTTATGGAGTTTCTTCCTCATACTTTGTATTATTTCCCTATTGCTTCTGTAACAAATTACCACAAATTTCATGGCTTAAAATAAAACAAAATTATTTTCTTTACAGTTCTGGAGGATGGATTTCCAAAAATGGATCTTACAGGACTATCAGAATTCCATTCCTTCTGTTAGCTTTAGATGAGAATCTCTCCTTACCTTTTATAGCTTTTAAAGGCATCCATAGTCATATATTCTTGGACGCTTCTTCCTCCTTCTTCCTGTTATAAGGATCCTTATGATTTCACTGAGCCTACGCAATAATGAGGAATAATCTCCTCATTATTTTAATCACATTTATAAAGCTCCTTTTTGCCATACAAGGTATTAACAATTCATAACTTTTAGGAATTAGTAAGTGGCCATGATTGGGGCCATTATTATTCTTACCACAAGCTATCAGATATTAAGATAGTGGATAGGGTAATGCTTCAATAAAATTATCTTTAGACGGATATTTCATGTGAGGGTTTAGAGTATTGATTTTAGGCAGATAATTTAGAAGTTTCAGTCATCTGAGTCCTCCAAATTCCTCTTGATTTTCCACATGTGTTTTTTATTATAGGTCTAAAAATTGTAGTTGTGTGTTCTAGAAAAATAAAATACAGATATTTTATGATTGTCCCAGTGATGAGGGCAGGGAGTTATAAACCACTGGATTAAGTGTCACTGAATCACAGGAGCTGATCATCTGAGCTAAAGAAAAGGACTTGGAGTAAGATTCACAAACATGAAGCTAATGCAACAAATGTAATAGACTTATTTGCTTTATTTGACACATATGATACTTGTAATACATTCAAATTCCATTTTTTTATATTTATTCTTTGCAATTATGTATTAAAATCATTACTTTCAGGTTTTTTGGAGGGTTTTTGTATTTTTGTATTTTTTTTAACCTGTTCATTGTTTTTGATAACTGTGATACTCTACTGTGTGGATGAATTATAATTTATTTAGCTATTATGCTAGACAATCATTTAGGATTTTCTAATATTTTCCTATTATAATCAATGTCACAATTAACAACCTTTCACAAGGAAAAGAAAATGTTTGTTACATGAGTAGGCATGAGTAGATCTACAACAAGTACTAGTAGTTTTCCTTCATATGAGAATGTTTTGATTTCCCCTTTATTCTTGAAGAATATATATATATATATATATATATATATATATATATATATATATATATATGGAGCTGCAATTTCTTTTCTTTCATGCTTTGAAAAATGTTGTATCTTTTGTGTATTTCCTGTGTATTTTCTTATATGCTGTCCTTAGATTTCATTTCCTTTGTAGGAAAGGTGTTGTTTCTCTCACTGATTTAAAGATTTCCCTTTGTTTTCTGTCTCCAGTTTGACTTGGTGCACCTTGATCTGGATTTCTTGAATTTATACTCTTTGGTTTTCACTTAGCTTCTTGAATCTGTAGTTTTATAAATTTTTGAACAAATTTGAGGAGGTTTAGCAATTAATTTTTTAAAGGTTTTATTTATTTATTTGTCAGAGAGAGAGAGATCATAAGTAGGCCGAGAGGCAGGCGGGGGATGGAGGGAAAGCAGAGACCCCAATGCGGGGCTCGATCCCAGGACCCTGAGATCATGACCTGAGCCAAAGGCAGAGGCTTTAACCCACTGAGCCACCCAGGTGCCCCAGCAATTAATTTTTATAAATAATTTTTCAGCCCTATTGTCTTTCTTCTCTCCTCTTCAAAATTTAATGACAGAAATGTTAGATCTTTAATCAAATATCACATGTCCACAGAGTTTTATTTTTTAAATCTATTTACTTTTGTTGATCAGATTGAGTAATGTATATTGTTCTGGCTTTACCCTCACTTATTTTTTTCGTCTTTACTTTCCATTCTTTTGGACCCATACATTAAATTTCTATTTTTTTCCCAATTTCAAATTTTATTATTCAGTTCTAAAATTTCCACTTGGTTCTTTATCACTTCTGTCTCTTTTCTAAGACTATTTATTCAGTGAGACTTCACATTTTTTTCATTTGTTTCAAACATATTCTTAATTTCTTAAAGAAGTATTCCTATGATGGCATTAAAATTCTTGGCAGATGATTTCAGTGTCTTTGTCATCTCGGTATTGATGCCTCTTAACTGTCTATCTTCATTCAAGTTGAGGTTTTTGTGGTGTATAGTATGATACATTTTGATAACTGATTTTCTACTGGCCCTGAATATTTTGGATATTGTATTATGAGAATTTGGATGTTATTTAAATATTCTGTTGTAGTTTGATTCTGGTGACACCATTCTGGTAGAAGAAATGGAGGACAACCACTTGTTATTGCTCTGTGGGAATAGAAAACAAGGCTCCCTCCTCATCCCCTGTTGGCACTCAAGGAGTAGAGAGGTTGTGGTAGGAAGTCCTATGAAACCAGCCTACTGAGAGGAAGAGGAGTGTCTCATTACAGGTCCGTATGTGTCATCAACAGACATCAAGGTGATGATGTAACAGTGCTCATAGTTACCCAGTGGGGATAAAAGCACTGCCTTCTATTCAGTTTCCTATGATATCACTTCATCAAGAGGGTTGGAGTGCCTTGGTATAGTCAGGCAAAGGTAAAAATCTAGACTATTTATGGTTTAAAGTTTTTCTGTTGCTAGGCAGCTCCTTTTCTAGTCCTTTGGTTAGGAAGAGTTATGGTTTTAGGTCCTTCTGTGTGTGTGTGTGTGTGTGTGTGTCTTTTCCTTTTGTTTGTGACCAGGTTGTCAAATTTCTCTCAAACCTATTCTGGAATATAGGAAGAAAAAAGAAAATCCAGAGAATCCCCACTTTCACTTCACCCTGATTCAGCTAGGTAATGAAAAAGAAGATAAAATATGGTATATGAGTGAAACTATTTTGGAAAGTCATGGAAGAATTGCACATCCTTGACCTACAATTATCATCTAGATTTCAGTCACCTGGGTACACCTACCTGAAAGGGAGGCTGGGGACTATCGTCCAGTTTTGTGACAAGGAAGAAAAAATTACTTTGGTGAATATCCAGAGTATCTCTATCACATGGTGGTGTGGAAATTTCACCAAAACTCTTATATCCTACACTTCTTTCTTTTCTTCAATATCTAAATTGAAAGTCTTCAACCATGGATCTGCAAAGCTATTGATTTTTTTTTTTTCTGTGTCTGGGTTTCTGATATTGCTAGAAAGATCATATGTTTGGGTAAACTGATCTTCTAAAGCCTTTTGATTTCCAATCTCAGCTATTCAATGTGGATTCATTTCACTCATGGTGAAGTTCAAAATTGGTGTTTTTGATTAAAGTGCATAGGCGGGGGGGGGGGGGGCGGGGTGGAGATATATCCAGGGAATAGTGGTGTTAATGATGCAGAGGAGCAGCTTTTTTGAGAGAATGAATGTACAAAAGCCTGGAGATGTTAATTTTCAAAAAAAAAATTATTTTTTCAGTGTTCTAAGATTCATTGTTTATGCGCCCAGTGCTCCATGCAGTATGTGCCCCCCTTATTACCCACTACCAGGTTCACCCATCTTCTCACCCCACTCCCTTCCAAACCCTCATTTTTTTTATCAGAATGGGATTTACATGCCTTTATAGTACTTTGTGCAAGCATACAAATCAAGCCATAAAAAAGAGAAGTGAATGAAATGAAATGAATGAAAACTAATTCGAATGGTTAAAAGGACAAAAGGGCATTATGCACATTTTTGTGCATAATTGCACATTTATGCAACTAAGTATACATTGATAAATATTTCTGAAAAACTCAGAAAAGAAAATATCTCTCAAAACATTTCAAAAAGGGTAGCTGTTGACTGAAAAGGAAAATAATAACCAAGCATAAAAAATCTGAGATAAAATTAGCATTTCTCCCGCAGAGTTCTTTGACCAACAAGAGGTCAACTTTAATTGGAAATACAACAGTTCCCCCCTTAACTGCAGTTTTGTTTTCCATGGTTTGTTATCCACAGTCAACTGCAGTTTGGAAGGAGTCTAACATATCCTCAGAAGGTGAATAGTAACCTAATGTTATGTCCCATGCTTACATCATTCACCTCACATCATCTTATTATGTAGACATTTTATCATCTCATGTCATTACAAGAAAAAGAAGGATGAGTACAACACAAGATATTTGAAGAGAGAGAAACCACATTCATGTAACTTTTATTGCAATATTTGTTATAATAGTTCTACTTTCTTACTAGTTACTGTTATTAATCTCTTGTACTTAATTTATAAATTAAACTTTTTGGGGAAAAAATCAAGTATATATGAGGTTTGGTACCATCTATGGTTTTAAGCATCCACTGGTGGTCTTGGAATATATTCCCCAAAGAATAAAGAGGGAACTACTGTAATCATTTATATAAAATTTATATGAAAATCACTTATATAAAAAGTTAGGGTTAATGAGGCTATCATGGTTTTAAACATTTGTTACTAAGTCTCTGCAGAAGTCAATTCTGAGAAGTAAGGGCTTAAAGTAAATGTATCCAGTTACTTGAAAATGAAAACATCATAATTCTAAACTCTATGAATAAATATTTCCTTTTTTCTAAGGATTTTAGTTAATAGCTACATTAGTGATTTAATTTTGATTTTCCTTTCCCAATGTTTGAAAGTTTTGAGCTTTTGATTTATAATTCATATCTTATCCTAAAAAAAAAAATGAGTAGGGGCGCCTGGATGTTTTAGTCATTAAGTGTCTGCATTCAGCTCAGGTTATGATCCCAGGGTCCTAGGATCAAGCCCTGCATCAGGCTCCTTGCTCAATGGGAAGCCTCCTTTTCCCTCTCCCATTCTCCCTGCTTGTGTTCCCTCTCTCTCTGTCTCTTTCTGTCAATTAAATAAATAAAATTTTGAAAAAAATTATTAAGAAAAAATTTATGAGTTCATGTAAGCCTCCCAAAAGCTCTATGAAATGTGACAACTATATTTGGTTGTCAAAAATGATTAGCTTTAATTACTCAAAATGCCTCATAATTTCTTATGGCTCAAATACAGTTCCATTATTACTTCCAAATTACTTAAAACATCTGGTAACTGATTACTTTCCAAATACCACCTTTGAAAGATATCCTACAATCAAAAAATTATTTATTTTACATAAATAAATATAATATCCCTTATTAATTAACAGAAAGAAACATATAATTGCATAGATAGACATAGAAAATTCATTTGAAAATATCCAATACCTCTTAATGATAAAAAATCAACACATTTGTAATTAAGGCTATATTCAATAAAAGTCATATATGATAAACATATAGCTAACATCACAATTATTTTTTTATTTTTATTTATTTATTTATTTGTCAGAGAGAGCACAAGCAGGCAGAATGGCAGGCAGAGGCAGAGGGAGAAGAAGGCTCCCTGCCGAGCAAGGAGCCTGATGCGGGACTTGATCCCAGGACCCTGGGATCATGACCTGAGCCGAAGGCAGCTGCTTAACCAACTGAGCCACCCAGGCATCCCACCAACATCACAATTAATAGTGAAAGAATTAATTCTTCCTCCCTAAGGTCAGGAACAAGATAAAGATGTCTACACTCATCACTTCTCTTCAATAATGTAATAGAGGTTTTAGCCACAGCAATTGGCAAGAATGAAAAAAAAAAATTTCTCCAGATTTGCAAGAAGTACAAGTACGTCAATTTGCAGATAACATCATATGGGACATTAAGAATTATAAAAAAATACACACACACACACACACACACACACTAAAACTAATGAATGAGTTTGGTAAGGTGGCAAAATAAAAGCTCAATATACAAAAATAAATTGTATTTCTATAGACTAACAATGGATTACTTAAAAGTGAAATTAAGGAAACCCTTCGATTTACAATAACATCACACTGAAGAAAATGATAGGCAAAGACCTATCTGATATATATATTTCTACATATATATATAGACTATATATATAGATATATATCTATATCTTAAAATGAGGACTATTTTAAGTGAAAACTGGAAAAATAACATCTGAAAGTGATGAAGAACTTAAAAATAATTTCATTTAAACAAATCAGTGGTTTTGTAGAAAAAAGAAGATCTAATAAATGTTAGAGACTAAGAAAATATCACTCTGACTTTGGAGAAAAAGGATTAATAAAAATTTATTCATGTATTTTTATTTTGATCAAGACTCTAGATAGAATGATACTAAGGAGAAAATAATGAACTCAGGTAAAAAATGCTGAACAATGTGGTTAAGAAGCATATAGATACAGATGTGTTCTGAATATGTGATTCTGGGGTTCAAGAAAAGAATCAGATTGGAATCATCATCATGTGGATATTTGCTGCTGTAGCAGCACTGAATTTCACCCAGAGAAATAAGTATGAAACAGGAGAAGAAGACTGTGGAGAGAATTTTTTAAAAATATCTACTTTTAAGGCTACATGCAGAGAAAAGAGGAAGCCACAGTTTGGAATGAAAAAGTCACAAGAATAAAATATACAGCATATAGTCAAAGATATTGTAATAATGTTATATGGTAACAGATGCCAGCTATACATGTGGTGAGCAGAGCATAACAGAGTTGTTAAATCACAATGTTGTACACCTGAAACTAATGCAACATTGTGTGTAAACTATAAACATAAATAGATAAATTTTTTTCCAAAAAAGAGAAGGAAGGGGGGGAGGGAGGGAGGGAGGGACTGAGGGAGGGAGGGAGGAAGGAAGGAAGGAAGGAAGGAAGGAAGGAAGGAAGGAAAAAGGAAGCCACAAAGGCATCTGAGTATGGTAAAGAGGTAAGGAGAAATGAATAACTTTATAAAGTTTCACAGATACCCAAGAGAAAAGAGTATTCCTTCAAGGTCAGTGGTAAAGTAGAACATTACACAGGAACTGAATTATCTAAGAATTAAATATTATTATGAAGATGAAAAGAGTTCTTTTTTTTTTTTTTTTAACCTGGGTAACAGTAAATTAAATGAGACTGTGAGAAAAGAAGTTTGCCCTAAGAAATTGAGGCCATGAGGTATGGATATACCAGTACTTTTTACATGTAGTCTGCAGTACCGTGAACCCTGTCCATGAATTCAAACAATTTTCACAGTAATGGAAAGTTATGATTTGCCTTTTTCACACTTATTATCCCACAAGTGCACAGCAGAGTTTTCCAAGGCTACATGGAGCATGTTGATGCCATGTTTTGATGAGTAGTAGAATATATGGTTGAGTATTGCAGTTTCCAAAATTTTTAAGGTAGTTTAATAAAATACATGTATATTTTGAAGATATATGCATAACTATGATATGCATAACTAAGATATGCATAACTCAGGAGACCAATTATTTTACCAATGACCTGCATATATTTCAAAATCATGCATTGGTGAAAGACATTTATAATTCAAGATATACTAAAACATTGAAATGAAACAATATAAAATATTCTTTGATATGAATTGAGTCTGCATTGTAACTAAATTTTAAGGAAACACTACTTGTCCAGTTTTGATTTAGTATCAAGAAAATCCACAATTATCTATATTGCTTATTAAAATACTCTTCCTTTCTTCAAGTGCATATTAGTATAAGGCCATATTTTCATCAAATACTTTAACCAGAACAGCATACTGCAAAAGACTGAATGCAGAAGATATCAGAATCTAATTTTTTACTATTAAGCCTGACATTAAAGAGATTTGCAAAAATGAAAAATAATGCATCTTCCCACTGATCTTTTGGTGGATTAGCTATAATTTATTTTATTTTTTAAAAAGATTTTTTATTTATTTACTTAGTTCACTGTGGAATTACTTGGACATAAATTTATTTGTACTATTTTATTAATTATTATTATTATTATTGTTGTTGTTTTAAATGAAATAAAATCATCTACCTTGAATTTGACAATTGATTTCAACCATTGGAATCAGGCATATAAATTATTAAGGAAGAAAGTGTTTCTTTTTTTGGAAAGGGAGTTATATCAAGAGCTGTAACAGAAAACTAAAGTATTGTGATTTAAACTTGTCAAGGCAAGAAAAGTTTTATTTAAAAATATCGAATACAACTCCTTTACCCTTGAAACAACTAACTGAAACAGCAAATGCTAAGTTTTTTGTTTCTGTGTCATTTGTTGGTTTCTAAGTATAATTAGCACTTTCTTTGAGAAGTAGAAACAGTTTAAGAGAAAAGATAAAGGTCAGGCAGAAAGACAGCAATAATCAGATCAAGTAAAATAATATAAACAAAAAAGGGAAAATGTTTTTTAATTAAAACAGGATGACAAGTCAGTCTATTAAAAATATCTCAAACATCTTTTAAAACATGTTTTTCTTTCCAATGATAGTAATAGCAGGAGTGATAGTTGGCATTTCGTGGATTTTTGTCATGTTTTATAAGCTTTATCTGAATAACAAGGCCATGAGGTGAATCTTCTAAGATTCCTGATGAAGAATTCATGATTGATAAGGAAACAGAGACAGAGAAGCATTGGAAACTTGTGGGAAGTCATATACCTAATAAAAAACAGAATAGTTAGTAGAACCTAGATCTGTGAGATTTGGGAGTCCCCACCCATCTCCACTTATCAAACTGACTCCCTCAGTTGGTTGTCTTATTAACTCTGAAATATAGAATACTTTAAATAAGAACAAGAATTTGACCATTTTATCATTTTAATTAACATTTACATATTGCTTAAGAGAAGTGAAGAGTTCAGATTTTAAAATCACACTCAGTATTAGATATTTGCACATAAGTCTAACAATATAATATTATCTACCAGACAGTGATATCATGTGATTGCAGCTGATATTCCAAAAATAGACATTAGGAAGCAAGTCTTATAACCATTGATTTAAATTTCAATTTCCATTATGCTGTTATTATAATTTTAAACAAAAATAAAAAGAAGTGTTTCTGATGTAATCCACTTACATAAAATTACTCATGATTAAATTGATCCCATTTTAAAAATTATCAATGTGAAGAAAGTGAAATTCTTTTACACTGTAGGTGAGAATGCAAGATGGTACAGCCACTTTGGAAAACAGTGTGGAGGTTCTTCAAAAAATTGAAAATAGAGCCACCAATTTACCTCAATTCACCTTTACTTTCACTCTCCTAATGTCCTCCATCTTATTCCTTATACTACACAATTAAGTGAAACCATATGATAATTGACTTTCTCTGACTTTTTTCACTCAGCATAATCTCCTCCAGTCCAGTCCATGTTGATACAAAAGTTGGGTATTCATCCTTTATGACGGCTGTGTAACATTCCATTGTGTATATGGACCATATTTTCTTTATCCATTCCTCTGTTGAAGGGCGTCTTGGCTCTTTCAACAGTTTGGCGATTGTGGCCATGGCTGCTATGAACATTGGGGTAGAGATGGCCCTTCTTTTCACTACATCTGTATTGTTGGGGGTAAATACCCAGTAGTGTAATTACAGGGTCATAGGGTAGCTCTATATTTAATTTTCTGAGGAATCGCCACACTGTTTCCCAAAGTTGTTGTACCAACTTGCATTCCCACCAACAGTGGAAGAGGGTCCTCCTTTCTCCACATCTTGTCCAACACTTGTTTCCTGTCCTGTTAATTGTGGCCATTCTAACTGGTGTCAGGTAGTATCTCAATGTGGTTTTGATTTGAATCTCCCTGACAGCTAATGATGATGAACTTTTTTTTTCATGTGTTCCTTAGCCATTTGTATGTCTTCTTTGGAGAAGTGTCTACTCATGTGTTCTGCCCAATTTTTGACATGATTGTCTGCTTTTGGGTGTTGAATTTGAGGATTTATTTATAGATCTAGGATATCAGTGCTTTGTCTATAGTGTCATTTGTGACTATCTTCTCCCATTAGGTTGGGAGGACTATCTCTCCCAATAGGTTGCCTATTTGTCTTGTTGACTGTTTCCTTTGCCATGCAGAATATTTTTATCTTGATGAATTCCTAAAAGTTCATTTTTGCTTTTGTGTCATTTGCCTCTGGAGACATGTCCTGAAAGAATTTGCTGTGGCGGATATTGAAGAAGTTATTGCCTATGTTTTCCTCTCGGATTTTGATAGATTCCTGCCTCACATTGAGTTCTTTCATCCTTTTTGAGTTTATCCTTGTGTATCGTGTAAGAGAATGGTTGAGTTTCATTCTTCTATACATAGCTGTCCAATTTTCCCAGAGTCATTTATTGAAGAGACTTTTTTCCGCTGGATATTTTTTCCTGCATTTTCCAAGATTATTTGATCATAGAGTTGAGGACCCATATCTTGGCTCTCTATTCTGTTCCATTGATCTATTTATCTGTTTTTGTGCCAGTACCATGCTGTCTTAGTGATCACAGATTTGTAATATAGCTTGAAATCAGGCAACATGATGCCCCTAGCTTTGTTTTTCTTTTTCAACATTTCCTTGGCAATTTGGGGTCTTTTCTGGTTCCATAACAATTTTAGGATTATTTGTTCCAGCCCTTTGAAAAATGCTGGTGGAATTTTGATCGGGATGTCATTGAAAGTATAGATTGCTCTGGGCTGTATAGACATTTTAACAATGTTTATTCTTCTGATTGATGATCATGAAATGCTTTTCCATCTTTTTGTGTCTTCTTCAATTACTTTCATGAGTGTTATGTAGTTCCTCAAGTACAGATCCTTTATTTCTTTGGTTAGGTTTATTCCCAGGTACCTTATTGTTCTTGGTGCTATAGTAAATGGAATAAATTCTCTAATTTCCCTTTCTTTATTTTCGTTGATAGTGTATAAGAAAGCAACTGATTTTTGTGCATTGATTTTGTACCCTGCCACATTACTGAATTGCTGTATGAGTTCTACTAGTTTGGGGGTGGAGTCTTTTGGGTTTTCCACATAAAGTATCATGTCATCTGTGAAGAGAGAGAGTTTGACTTCTTCTTTGCCAATTTGAATACCTTTTATTTCTTTTTTTGTGTGTGATTGCTGTCACTAGGACTTCTAGTACTATGTTGAACAAGATTGGTAAGAATGGGCATCCTTCCTGATCTCAGAAGGAAGGCTGTCACCTTTTCCTAATTGAGAATGATATTTGCTTTTGGTTTTTCATAGATTTTATGAAATTGAGGAGTGTTCCCTCTATTCTTATACTTTGAAAAGTTTTAATCAGGAACGGATGTTATATTTTGTCAAATGCTATTTCTGCATCAATTGAGAAAACCATGTGGTTCTTCTCTCTTCTTTCATTGATTCGTTCTATTACATTGATTGATTTGAAAATGTTGAACCACACTTGCTTCCCAGGGATTAATCCCACCTGGTCATTTTGGACAATCTTTTTATTGTGCTGTTGGATCCTATTAGCTAGGATCTTGTTGAGAATCTTGGCATCATATTCATCAGAGATATGGGTCTGAAATTCTCCTTTTTGATAGGGTCTTTGTTCTAGTTTTGTAATCAGGGTAATGCTGGCTTCATAGAAAGAGTCTGAAAGTTTTCCTTCTGTTTCTATTTTTTGAAACAGCTTCAGGAGTATAAGTATTATCTTTTCTTTGACTGTTTTTGATCACTGCTTCAATCTTGCTACTAGATATTGGTCTATTCAGGTTGTCAATTTGTTCCTGTTTCAGTCTTGAAAGTTTATAGGTTTCCAGGAATGCATCCATTTTTTTCTAGGTTGCCTAACTTATTGGCATACAACTGTTGATAATAATTTCTGATGATTTATTGTTTTTATCTCTTTGGTGTTAGTTGTGATCTCTCCCATTTCATTCATAATTTTTTAATTTGGGTCCTTTCTCTTTTCTTCTGGATAATTTTGGCCTGTGATTTATTGATCTTATTAATTCTTTCAACAAACCAGCTTCTAGTTTCTTTGGTGTGTTCTACTGTATCTCTAGTTTCTAACTCATTGATTTCTGCTCTAATCTTAATTATGTACCTTCTCGTGTGTGGGATAGGCTTAACTTTTTTGTTGATTTTCCAGTTCTTTATGGTGTTAAGAGAGGTGATGTATTCAGGATTTTTTCATTTTTTTTTTGAGTGAGGTTTGGATGGCTATGTATTTCCCCCTTAGGACTGCCTTTGCCATATCCCATAGGTTTGGAATGATGTGTCTTCACTCTCATGGGTTTCTGTGAATTGTTTAAGTTATTTGATTTCCTGGTTGATCTAAACATTCTTGAGCAGAATGGTCTTTAGCTTCCAATTGTTTGAATTTCTTCCAAATATTTTCTTGTGGTTGATTTCCAGTTTCTAAGCACTGTGGTCTGCAAATATGCAGGGAATAATCTCAATCTTTTAGGATCAGTTGAACCCTGATTTGTGACCCAGTATGTGGTCTATTTTGGAGAAAGTCTCATGTGCACTCAAGAAGAATGAGTATTCTGCTGTTTTAGGGTGGAATATTCTGTATATATCTATGAGGTCCCTCTGGTCCAATGTGTCATTTAAGTCTCTTGTTTATTTGTTGATTTTCTGCTTAGATGATCTGTCTATTGATGAGAGTGGCATGTTAAGATCCGCTACAATTAATGTATTCATATTAATATGACTCTTTATTTTGTTTAACAGTTGGCTTATGTAGTTGGCTTGCTCCCATGTCGGGGGCATAAACATTTACAATTGTTAGATGTTCTTGGTGAATGATGTAGTGTCCTTCTGCATCTCTGACTACAGTCTTTAGCTTAAAATCTAATTTATCTGATATGAGAATCCCTACCCGAGCTTTCTTTTGGGGCCTGTTGGCATGAAAGATGATTCTCCATCCCTTCACTTTCAGTCTGGCTGTATCTTTAGGTTCCAAATGTGTCTCTTTAAAACAGTATATGAATGGTTCCTGTCATTTTACCTAGTCTGCAACCCTATGTCGTTGTATGGGAGCATTTAAACTGTTCATGTTGAGAGTGATTATTGAAAGATAAGTTTTTATTGACATCATGTTGCCTGTGAAGTCCTTGTTTCTATAGATTGTCTCTGTAAATTTCTGTTCTATGTCTCCCTTGGGTTCTCCCCTCTTTTATAGAACCCTCCCTTAATATTTCTTGTAGTGCCAGCTTGATGGTCACATAATCTTTTAAACCTTGCTGGAAGCTCTTTGTCTCTGCATCCATTCTGAATGTCAGCCTTGTTGTAGAAAGTGTTTTTGGCTGCATGCTCTTCTCATTTAGATCCCTGGATATGTCTCCCCAACCTTTTCTGGCTTGCCAGGTTTCTGTGCACAGGTCTGATGTTACTCTGGTGGTCCTCCCTCTGTATGTAAGGAATGTCTTCCCCTAGCTGCCTTCAGACCTACTCTCTGAATTTATGATTCATGAATTTCATAATTAAGTGTCTGGTGGTCTTTCTAGACTTGTCAATCTTGGGGGGTGTCCTCTTTGACTCTAGGATATGAACGCTTTCTCCATTCCCCAGATTCGGGAAATTTTCATCTAGGATTTGTTCTACCATATCTTCTAGTCTTCTCTCTTTCTCCATCCCCTCAAGAATCCTAATAATTCTTACATTGGAATGTTTCATGGCATCACTTATTTCCCTAATTCTGCTTTCATGGCTTCTAAGCTGTTTGTTCCAGGCCTCCTCCTGATTCTTCTTTCTATCAGTTTGTCTTCTAGATCACTAATTTGATCTTCTGCCTTGCTTGCCCTAGGTGTATTTAGTATTTAGATTAGATTGAATCTCCTTGATTGAATTTTTAAGTACTGCCAGATCAGCCTCCATTTTTGCCTTTAGAGATTCTATGTTTCCACTAATGTTCTTCTCCAACCTAGCCATTGCCTGGATAAATTTACCCTGAATTCTCTTTACAACATATTGTTTATATTCTTCTCCAATAGTTCTGTGGCAGAGGTCAGTCCCTGATTTTTTTCCTCAGTTGGATGTTCCTCCTCCTAGTCATTTTGGTGAGAGAAGGTTAAGGGGATGTATAATGAATATATCAACCATGATCCAGGCAAGATACACCTTAGAAAGTTTCAGAGCAATTGGAAGTCACCACCAAAAAGAAAGAAAAGAGAAAAAGGGAGAGAAAAAGAGAGAAAAAAAACGAGTCAAAATGAGCCCCAAAAGTAAGATTTATAAGATTTAAAAATGAACAAACAAAAAGACCAACAAAAGTAAATGACAAGAAAAAGAGAAAGAAAGAAAGAAAGAAAGAAAGAAAGAAAGTCTCAGCCAAAGTGAACCCCAAAAATAAGATTTATATAGTACAAAAACAAAAACAAATACACAGAAACACTGACAGAAGTATAAGATGGGAAGGTGGTTATAAACACGGGATGTGAGCAAGAAAGGTTATTTCAGTTCTTCTTGAGTGCATTTTGTTATCTTTTTAAAGGACTCAACTTTCCAGAGATACAGGGAAATTAAAACTGGTTTATATATAGGTGTAGTATTGAATAAGGGAAAAGGATTACCTTGAAGCTTTTATCTATCTATATATTAAAAAAAAAAGGGAAAAAGGAACACAGGTATATGTATGAAAAAATTCAAGTTAAAAATTATTATGGAGTATGTTGTATTAAACATCTAGTTGTAATGGTAAGTAGGTTAAAAAAATAAAAGAACAATCATGAAAATGAATTAAAAGTAATAATAATGAAAATTTGTATCTCTGAAATACACAGGTTTTGGGGGGAATATCAGGGGCTTAAAATATTGTTTTTCCCTGATGTTGGGGTTTTACAGTTTTATGGGGACCCTGTGGTTATTGTTGTCTTGTTCTTTTGGCTTGTCTTCTGGGGGAGGGGCCTGCTGCATTGTTTTTCAGTCAGTCTTGCTTGGACTGAGTCACGCCGCCTCCTATCAGGGGACTGAGCTTTGTGGAAAGGAATTTTTCAGACTTTTTGTTTTCTGGAGGTTTTTGTTCTTTGTGGTCTTTTGTGGCTTTTCAGAGGGTTAGTGCAAAGTAAACTGTCAGCACCCAGTACTCTACCTCAGAGAGAAGCCTCAGTCTGCTCCCCTCTAGATAGTCTATAACACACAAACTCTACCTCTCCAAACTCCTCTGAACACTGAAACCTCCTGCAGGTGGTGTGTACCCTCAGCCATCATCTCAGCTGTCTCCTGGGGCCCCCACTTGTGTCTGCACCCCTGTGCCACTAAAACTGTGAGCAATATTGGTCCAGGTGAGTCTGAACCTGGTGACTGCCATTGCCGGGGCTGCTTTCTGGAGACCATGCCCATGCGGGGTGCATTTAGGCCTGGAGGCTGCAACACGGGTTATGGAATGCTGCAGGTCCAGGGACCTCTGGCTGGAGCCTGAGCCAGGTTCTTTCCCGTGAGAGTGGGGGTGCATGTAGCCCCAGTGGTGGTGCAAGCAACGGAAAGCCATGAGCTCAAGGACCACCAAACTGGATCCCTAACTGGGCTCTCTCAGACATGGGCGGGTGCCAGCTGTGTCCGGCTTTGGGCCATGGGCTTTTTTCTGTGCCTATAGCAGCCCAATTCCAGCAATTGCTCCTTAAGACCCTTTGTTCTTTTCGTGTGCTTTTGACCAAACTTCAAGTTAATGCTGGTCCCCAAGCACAGGGTACTTTTATATTGGGGTATTACTTTCCAATGGTTTGCTTCTGGTGGCTCTCTGCCTTTTCTGTTTATCCTCCGATATCAGTCTGAGCATTCCCACTCACTTTTCCTCTTCACTGATGTCTTCTGTCCCTGTACAGATCCCAAAGTGTATAATCTTACATCTCAGGCTGATTTCATGGGTGTTCAGAGTGTTCTGGTAGATATTTAGCACAATTCAGGGGACCAGTTGAAGGACCAGTCGAAACAGGGTCTCCTACTTTTCTGCCATCTTGCCCCTCCTGATACAGTGTTTTACATACTCACTTAAATTAATCAATAACATATATATATATATGTGTATATATACATATATATGTATATATACATATATATATGATGTTCTTTCTGCTATCATATATTTTCTCTGTATGTCTGGGTTTCCAATTCATGCACAAAGATACAAAGGGAATTTTATTTCATACTTAGAATTTCATCTTTCCATGAATGTTCTCCTATCTCTTCCCTTCCTATGGTAGGCAGAATTCTAGGATTGTTCCCAAGGTTGCTGTCTATGGCATACATATTCCATAACATTCTCTTCCTTTGACTGTGAGCAGCACTGTGAATATGATGGGTTATCACTCTCATGATTAGGTTACTAATTTGTTGATTTTGTGTTATCAAAAGGAAGATTATACAGTTGAAGGTGACCTAATCCGGTAGCCCTTACAAGATACTGGGTCTTCCTAAAGTCAGATGCATGAAGTGTGACAGTGTGAGTGGAGTGGCCTTTAGGAAGGGCAGTCCTTGACCAATAGTGAACAAAACAATGTGAACTTAGCCCTTCGGGGACAAGGAAGTCAACTCTGCAACAACCTGAGGGATCTTGGAAGCAGATCCTTCCCTAGTTGAGCCTCTAAATAATGGCACAGTCATCTGAAACCTTGATTTCACCTGGCACCTTGATTTCAACTTTGTGAGACCTTGAGCAGTGGACCACTTATAATGTGTAATGTGCCAGATGCCTAGCCCACAGAAACCAAGAAATGATGTGTGTGCTGTTTTAAAGTGCTTTATTTGGGGTAATTTGTTACAGAGTATTAGCAAGTTTTGCATTCTCTGTCTTTAATTACTCATCATCATCTCATGCTGACAAAAGTATATTTTTCCTATCAGAAAATAAAGTATCCACAAGCACTCTGTGAGTAATCTACTTCTGCATTCATTTCTCAGGTAAATAGGGGCTTTTTTGTCTATTACCTCTTGATAAGCCATTAGCCACCTTTAGCCTATATAAAAAGCTGATTAATATTCCTTAAGAAAAGTTCTTTTTGTCTGAGTTTTGCTATTTTTATGGTTTCTGGCGGAATGGATCCCATCAGTTTCAATCATCCAATGTACACTTGAGTTTAGAGATATATATAATTTTATATATCCAAGGTTTTCATGCTTGTGATAATAAATATTTCTATAGTTGACAATTGTCCTATAGAGGCTTGTGCAAAAATGCTACTACCATTACCAGTAGTAGCTGCTAAGTTTTGGAGAACCTACCATGTATCAAATGCAATATTTATTCTTCATAGGAACCTAGTGAGGTCGTTAGGGTAGAAGTACCTCATTCCACAATACTCAGCTAGAAAAAGATTAAGTGCCCATTGGATCCCAGATGTGGTTAATTCCATCACCTTGTGTCTATTCAGTTCTCTAAGTAAGCAACACAGAATAAGGGCAACAAATATAATTTAAATATATTAAATATTATATATAAAATATATATAATATAATATAATATAATATAATATATAAATATATAATTTACCACCTAAAAGTGGCAAAGTCCTTTAATGTTTATAGGAATCTAAAGAAGTTTTTTTCACTATCTTATTTTTCTAAAGGACTCAGACTACAAATAATAATTAAAAGAAATACTGGATTTGTGGGCAAGATGGCGGAGAAGTAAGAGATCCTGCAGCAACCAGTCCCCAAAAGTGAGCTGGAAATCTACCAGAACACGCTGAACACCCATGAAATCACCCTGAGGAGAAAGATTTCTAACCCCGGGATCTCTCTGAGAGCAGAAGACAGCAGTGGAGAGGTAAAAGCAAAGTGGGATCACTCGATCTGATATCGGAAGATAAATAAAAGGGGGAGGGAGCCACCAGAAGCTAACCAAGGACAGTAATACCCCAAAGGAAAGTGCCGGGCGGCGGGAGGACAAGCATAAATGTAGAACCAAATAAAAACACTTAAAAAGGGCAAAAAGTTTGGAGGAGTAACTAGTGGAAGGGGGTGGTCGCGGGCACCGGCGCTTGGA
>CM052798.1:96561521-96580245 GCA_028533885.1 Nasua narica | reverse complement strand
AGGGCCACATGTACCCCATTGTTCATAGCCGCAATGGCCACAATAGCCAAACTGTGGAAAGAACCAAAATGCCCTTCAACAGATCAATGGATAAGGAAGATGTGGTCCATTTATACAATGGAATATTATGCCTCCATCAGAAAGGATGAATATCCAACTTTTGTATCAACATGGACAGGACTAGAAGAGATTATGCAGAGTGAAATAAGTCATGCGGAGAGAGGCAATTATCTTATGGTCTCACTTACATGTGGAGTATAAAGAAAATCATGAAGGGCATCGTGAGAAGGAGTGGAGGGGTGAATGGGGGGAAATCGGAGGGGGTGATGAACCAGGAGAGACTGTGGACTCTGAGCAACAAACTGAGGGTTTTTGGAGGGGAAGGGGTGGGGGGGTGGATGAGGCTGGTGGTGGGTATCGAGAGGGACATGTACTGCATGAGCACTGGGTGTGGTGCATGAACAATCAATCTTGTAACACTGAAAGATTAAAATAAACAAATTTGGGGAAAAAATAAAAACTTATGTTTTAATATGCTCTTGCACTAACAAAAATTTTCCCTGCCTACAATATATCTATCTCTGTCCAAAAAGAGCATGCTTGTTAAAAATAGTGAGGAGACCACTTTGAAGAATGAGTCAGAGTGTGCAAGGGAAGTAAACATCAGCAACATTTGAGACTGCAATGTTTTATAGCAGCCATATTGTGAGAAGGGATTAGTATTTACTGAGGTGATTACAGAAGATGAAGAGGCAGATTTTGGAAGGAACATATTAAATTTGGAATTGAATATGCTAAGAGGTGACTATCAGTTACTCCAAAAGAAAAAAAAAAGTAGTGGAGTGGATATATGTGTGTGCCATATTTGTGGATGAAGCCCAATTTTCATCTATTAAAATAAAACAAAAATAGAGAATGAAAAAATTAAAATTATGGTAGAGTTGTTATAACTCTTTCTTTTATCATACTCTAAAGAAGAGTTATCCAGAAACACAAGATAAATGACAATGAGTGCTTGGGGGACAGCCACACTTAAAAGGCTGCATGGTACAGTGATTTATTTTTTTTAGGTAACTTAGGAAAATGAAACAAAGGCTCTGATTCCTAGCAAAATACTCTCAGCAAAAGCTGTAATTCACTGCAGTGGAGACAGAAGCAGGACCAGATGCACTGGGCAAGAAGCTTGTAATTAAGAACAGGAGTTGGTAATTACCTTCTTCTATTATAAGGGGAAAAGAATAATTAAACAGCCAAGTCCAAGCAGATGCTCACCAAGGCCTTCTGATTGTGAAGGAGAGTCATAGAGTAATTTTTACTTGACAATATCAGGGAATTATTTTTTCCCTAATATATTCAATATTTTGTGAAATAATTGCTTCAGATCTGAAACAATTGCATAGGTTCATTTTAAAAATTAGAGCAACAAATATTTGTTAAATAACTACAGGTATATGTGTGTTTTAAGCTTTGATATTAATATCACTAAGTTTCTGTCCTCAAGTAGTTCACAATCTATTGCAATATAATTATCCTGGGAGCCAGTACACTGTTTATTGTACCAACTTAATTTCAGCATGGAGGAGTTTTGACCACAGATTTTAGCCACCAGGAAAACTTTTTCATCATATGGTGATATAAACTGACATATTGTCTGGGACCTGAATAAGATGAGCCAATTATCTGATAATATTGAGGAAGGGTATTCTAAACACAGGAAGCAATATGATCACTTAGCTGGATCATTAACTAGAATGGGTTGGCCTTTTGGAAGGAATAAGTTGGTTGGAGGAGAGTGAGCAATAAGTGTCTGGAAGAAGTCAAGCTGAGATATTCTGCAGGAAAGAGATGTGGATAGTGTAGTAAATTGTTTGCAAAAATGGATGAGATCATTTCCCACTCTGTACCAGGCAGTTTTGCATTGCAGTTTTCCAGTATCTCTTTCTCACTTCTTGAATCTGGTCTATCTTTGTGATTTTCTTTGGGAAAAAGAATACAGGAAGTTCTGTTATATCATTTCCAAGCCTAGGCATCCAAAAGCTTTGCACAATTATTCTCTTCTCATCAAGCACTCCTTCCATGTGAGCAGACATGCTAGAGAACAGAAAAAGTCATGCTAGAGGATGAGAAATATGTGGGGAAAAATTGAGACAGTCCAGCCAGGAGTCAGCTCATCCCCAGTTAACCTGGATGCTACCCACAGTTGTGGGGGTAAGCCTAGCCAACATCAGTAGACCTTCTCATGGAGCCCAGCTCAACTTGCCAGGCAACAAAATTGTGAATTCTTGTAATATAATTCTCAGCCATGCACCTCTGGGCTGATTTGTTATGAATTAAAAGCTAGCTGATGCAGATAGGAATGACAATGTGTTGAACTCTGTAGGTCACTTTAGATAATTTAGATATTTGTGCACTTGCAGTGCAGAAGCATTAGGATTCATGAGATCAAATTTATGTTTTAATAAGAGGATTCTGATCTGAGAAAGGCCAAGAATGGAGGCAGCGAAATCATGTAATAAATTATAGTGTACAAGTAACAATACTGTTGATTAGAGTGATACAATGGAAATAAGACTTAATGAATGATGATATGTAGTAAGGGAGAAAACAGAATCAAGGATTATTTAAATAGATATTAATTGTGTGTTTATAAGATCCTGAGACCGACAATGTATTCTCTGAATAAAAGCAGACATGGAATGTCTAATAATATCTAATATGTCTATTATTAGACATGGAATGTCTAATGGAATATTAACAAAAATACTGCAAGATTACTATCATTATAAATTTTTCAGAGAAGCAGTGCCTGTAATGTTGTGGAAGCTGTTTTATACCTGGGCCCATGTAGTCCAGCACTTTGCTTTAGGGAATCCTCTTCCAGATTACAGACTGAGTTTCAAAAATATATATATTTTTTTCATTAGAATGAATTGTGACCAGAATTCTTTTAGAAAACAAAATAGAGGGATGCCTGGGTGGCTCAATCAGTTAAGTGTCTACTTTAGGCTCCAGTCATGATTGCAGGACCCTAAAATCAAGTCCCACATCCAGCTCCTTGTTCAGCAGGGAGACTGCTTCTTCCTTCATCTGTTTTTCCCTTTGCCTGCTGCACCCCCTGGTTGTGCACTCTCTCTCTCTCTCTGACAAATAAATAAAATCTTAAGAAGGAAAAAAATAGATAATAATACAAGTAAATATCAGGGTACATCATATTACATAGGTTAATAATACTCAGAATTTTATGAAACCATGCCTTAATTTATGTAATTATGCATTAAGAAGTAATATATTTGTTGTCAGTTGCAAAACAAAAATTTTGGAAAAACTGTGATAGCATAAGATTATAACTGTATTCTATATCGGTACGAATTAGTTTCAATGTTTATCAACTTTCTGTCAAAGTGCCCTCTAATAGTTGGGTGTAGAGAGAGAAAGACATTCCAAGATAAAGACCTTAGGATAAAAATATCCCATTTCACTTGCTGAAATAATTAGATCTGCATTTGACTTTCTAGCCCAGAGCAAACTGGTATTGAACAACTGCCAATCGTACAACTATCAATTTGGCAGGAAAAAAGGTTCAACTTCCACAGGTAAGGAAAAAATATTTTGTATTTCCTTCTTTATTTTATTCATTTATTTTTGCTGTATTAGTGTCTTCAGTGTCTTGACTAAAAAGAAAATCTGTTTCAACACTCTGAAAATGGAATGTTATGAGGAAAAAATATTTTGATAGAATGATGTTGTGTAATTTAATCATAAATTAAGCAACGGCATATTTTGCTTTTTTCAGTGATTGAATACCAATAAGGATTGAGTGAAGGTAATTAAAGTGCAGATAAAATAATTGTTCATTAACTATTCAGTTAACAACTTGGTGTAAATTGATTCAAATCTCCATATCTACCTTTAAAATTCCCTGAATTTTTGAACTTAGATTATTCTATATAGTCTCCCAAACTGCTACCTGGATAATATAAAATTTCCATTTTATATTGGAGTATGTATAAATATGCATAATTAAAGAAAATGTTTAGGGTAAATGTAAACAAAACACATAAGTATTGTCCAATATGTTAGAATTATTCTATATAAACTAGTTTTTGAAATAGTGGGTCAGCAGTCAGGGATTTGAAAATTATTTTCTTGTATAAAAACGTTTTGGTACAGTAGAAGGAGCTAAGATAGAGGTGTAGTAAAAGGACCCTAGCCTTGCCTCACTCCTTGAATGCAGCTACATAAATATCAAATGATTCTGAATAACCAAGAAATTGATCTGAACAACTGCACAACTAGAGGGAGAGAAGAGGTCATGTTGTGGAAGGTAAGAAGCATGGAAACATGGTTTAGGGGAGAAATGGATCAGGGATTCTATGGATGGAAGGAAGCCCTGGTCATGGAGAAAAGTAAGAGAGGAGTGCACAGGCGATCACACAGGGATAACACTTCCCTAAAGTCGTTGACTGGGAAAATGAGAAGCTCTGATTGTTTTAGTTTTTTGCAACCAGAAAGGTCAAACAGTGGAGTTTTAGAGGTCCATGGGATGGCTTATATAGATAGACCCCTAAGGACATTGCAGTGCTCCTGTATAGGAGGCAGGCAGGTAACCCAGGGACAGATGGTGTTATCTTAGGATCACCTAAGATACCTGGGAGGGACTGTTTTCTCTTCTTGGAGTGCATCTGAGAGAGGTGGCATGTCTCTCTAGGGAGAAAAGAGCCAGCAGGTGCCATTTCCCTGCCCTGCCAGTCAGGATAGGTGCAGAGACACCTGCTGAAGATAGCTAATACAGGCACTGGCTCTTTAGTGTGCTTTGCTTCAAATCCTAAATGCCTGTAGTCTGGTGGGACTTCCCTTCTGGGTCCAACCTGCATAAATCTCAGCATGGCAAGACCCTACCCCAGAAGACCAGTGCAGGTCCCTGTCACACCAGGTCCCTAAACTCAGCCAGCCGGGCTGGGATAGAGCTCAAAGTGCACTGCACTGCACTGACCATAGAATTCTGCAAAGCCTCAGTTATAGTGGAAATAGCATTAGACTTCTTTTAACAAGCAGACCAGAGTACAGCTAGTTAAAACTCACTACATTCTGGCCAAGGTCCAAACACTCCCTACTGCAAGGAGAAACTCTGCAGAGGACTGACCTGAGTGATAGAGCAGCCATAGCACAGCAGTAGAGTGCTTGCAGCACACAACAGAGACACTTCCTGAAGTGCCAAGGCCCTGGACATAATATGACATCTTTTTCATAAACCCATTACTTTCAGGAGTAAGAAACATAACTGGCTTTCCTAACACAGAGAAGACATAGATCTAGGCAAAAACTCATCAGACCAAAATAAAAAATGCTATAACTGATATGTGAAACTGATCAGATGATACCACAAGGATGGAAGAGGCAGAGGAACAAATGATATAAAAGATGGAATTATGGAAAACAATGAAGCTGAACAAAAGAGAGAAAGAAAAATCTTGGATCATGAATACAGACTGAGGGAAATTAGTGATTCCATCAAACATAATAACGTTTATCTCATAGGAAGATAGAGAAGATGAGAGCAGGAGTTTATTTGTGGAAATAATAGCTGAATATTTGCCTAATCTGGAGAAGAAAACAAACATCCAAATCCAGGAGGAACAGAGAACTCATCAAAATCAACAGAAGCAGGTCAATACCAAGACACATTGTAGTGAAATGTGCAAAATATAAAGAAAAAATCTTAAAAGCAGTAGGACGAAAGTCCTTAACTTAACAGAGAAGTATCAATAAAGTTAGCATCAGAGCTCTCCACAGAAAGTTGGCAGGTCAGAAGAGAGTGGTATGATATATTCACTGTGCCAGATAGGAAAAATCTGTAGCCAAAAATATTCTACCAGCAATCCTACATTCAGAAGAGAAGGATAGATAGTTTCTCAGACAAAAACAAACAAACAAACAAACAAACAAACAAACAAAGGAGTTCATGACCATTAAACAGTCCTGCAAGAAATTTCAAAGGGGACTATGAGTGGAAAAGAGAGACCAAAAGTGACGAAGACTAGAAAGGATCACAGAAAATCTCCAGAAACAAGCACAAAACAAGTAATAAAATGGCACTAAATTCAAATCTATCAAAAATTATGCTGAGTGTAAATAGACTAAATGGTCTAATCAAAGACATAAAGTGTCAGAATGGATAATAAAACAAAAGCCATGTATAAACTTCCCACAAGAGACTTATTTCAGATCTAAAGACACCTGCAGATTGAAATTAAGGGATAAAGAGATATTTACAATACAAGGAGACATCAAAAGCAAGTCAGAGTAACAATACTTACAATTGACAAAGTAGATTGTAAACCAAAGACTGTAATAAGAGATGAGGAAGGTCTCTATATCATAATAAAGTGGTCTATCCAACAAGAAGATCTAGCAATTGCAAATATTTATGCCCCCAACATGGGAGCACGCAAATATATAAAACAACTAATACAAAACATAAAGAAACTCATTGAAAATAATACAATAATATTAAGGGACTTTAACACCCCACTTACATTAAATGGACAGATCATCTAAGCAGAAAATAAACAAGGAACAATGTCTTTGCATGACACACTGGACCAGATGGACTTCATAGATATATTCAGAACATTTCATCCTAAAGCAACGAATACACATTCTTTTTGAGTGCACATGAAATATCCACAGCAATAAATCACATACAGCATCACAAATCAGGTCTCAACAAGTACAAAAAGATTGAGACCATACCATGCATATTTTCAGACCACAACATTATGAAAATTGAAGTCAACCAAAGGAAAAAAGAATTGGAAAAAACACAAATACATGGAGGCTAAAGAACATCCTACTAAAAAATGAATGGGTTAACCAGGAAATCAAAGAAGAAATTAAAAAGTACATGGAACCAAATAAAAATGAAACTGCGATGGTCCAAAACCCTTGGAAGCAGCAAAACACTCCCAAGAGGGAAGTATATAGCAATACAAGCCTACCTCGAGAAGCAGAAGTCTCAAATAAGCCACCTAAACTTACACCAATAAGAGCTAGAAAAACAACAAATGAAGCTAACGGAAGGAAAATAATATAGATTAGAGTATAAATAAATTATATAGAAACAAAAAATTTTAAAACTCAATAGAACAGATCAAAGAAACCAAAAGATGTTTCTTTGAAAAAAAATAGTAAAATTGATAAATTCCTAGCCAGACTTACCAAAAAGAAAAAAAGGAAAAGGACCCGAATAAAGAAAATCACAAGTGGGAGAGGAGAAATAACAATGAATACCACTGAAATACAAATAATTACAATAGAATATTATGAAAAACTATATGCCAACAAATTGAACAAATTTTTAAAATATTTTATTTATTTATTTGACAGAGAGAGAGATCACAAGCAGGCATAGAGGCAGACAGAGAGACAGGGGGAAGCAGGCTCCCAGCTGAGCAGAGAGCCAGATGTTGGGCTTGATCCCAGGAGCCTGAGATCATGACCTGAGCCGAAGGCAGAGGCTTTAATCCATTGAGCCACCCAGGTGCCCCAAATTGGACAATTTTGAAGAAATGGATAAATTTCTAAAAACATATAAACTCCAAAACTGAAACAAGAAATAGAAAACTTGAACAGATCAATAACCAGCAAAGAAATTGAATCAGTAATCAAAAATCTCCTCAAAAAACTCCAAAAGCCCAGGGCCAAATGACTTCCCAGAGGAATTCTATCAAATAGTTAAAGAACAGTTAACACCTACTCACATTATTCCAAAAATGGAAACTGCCAAACGAATTCTATGAGGCCAATATTACCCTGATTCCAAAACCAGACAAAGACTCTAGTACATAAGAGAACTATAGGCCAATATCCTTGATGATCGTAGATGCAAAAATTCTCAACAAGATGCTAGCAAAATGAATCCAATGGTATATCAAAAGATTCATTCACCATGTAGGATTTATTCCTGGGTTGTCAGGGTAGTTCAATATTTGAAGATCAGTCAACATGATATACTACATTAATAAAAGGATAGCAGTTAAATGATCTCAATAGATGCAGAAAAGAATTTGACAAAGTATAACCATTCTTGATAAAACCCTCAACAAAGTAGGGGTAGGAGGGAACATACCTCAACATTAAAAAGTCCATCTATGAAAAGCCCACAGCTAATATCATCTTCAGTGGAGAAAAAGTGAGAACTTTTCCTCTACGGTCAGGAACAAGACAGAGATGTCCACTCTCACCATTGTTATTTAACATAGTACTGTACGTCTTAGCCTCAGCAATCAGACAACAAAAAAGAAAGAAAAGCCATTGAAATCAGAAAGGAAGAAGTGGAACTTTCACTATTTGCAGATGACATGATATTCTACGTAGAAAACCCAAAAGACTGCACCAAAATATTGCAAAAATTGATACACACATTCGGTAAAGTTGCAAGATACAAAATCAATGTACAGAAATCTGTTGCATTTCTATACTCCAATAACAAAGCAGCAGAATGACAAATCAAGGAATCAGTCCCATTTACAATTGCTCCCAAAACTATAAGGTAACTAGGAATAAACCTAACCAAAGAGGTGAAAGACCTGTACTCCAAAAACTATAAAAATACCTAAAGAGGAATTGAAGATAACACAAATAGATGGAAAAATATTCCATGCTTATGAACTGGGAGAATGAATATTGTTAAAATGTCTATATGAGCGACACCTGGGTGGCTTAGTAGGTTAAGCTGCTGCCTTCAGCTCAGGTCACGATCCTAGGATCAAGTAGCACATTGAGCTCCTTGCTCGGTGGGGAGCCTGCTTCTCCCTCTACCTGCTCTGCCTGCCACTCCTCCTGCTTGTGCTCTCTCTCTCTCTCTGACAAATAAATAAAATCTTTAAAAAATATATTTATACTACCTGAAGCAATCACTATTAAAATACCACCAGCATTTTCAGAGCTAGAACAATCCTAAATTTTGTATGGAACCACAAAAGACCCAAAATAGCCAAAGCACTCTCGAAAAAGAAAAAGCAATGCTGTAGACATCACAATTCCAGGCTTCAAGTTATCTTACAAAGCCGTAGTGATCAAGATAGTAAGATACTGGCACAAAAACGGACACAGAGATCAAATGAACAGAATAGAAAATCCAGAAATGGTTCCACAACTATATATTCAACTAATCTTCAACAAAGCAGGAAAGAATATCCAATGGAAAAAAGATAGTCTCTTCAACAAATGGTGTTGGGAAAACTGGAAACATGCAAAAGAATGAAACGAGGCCATGTTTTTATACAATGCACAAAAATAGACTCAAAATGGATGAAAGGCCTAAATGTGAGACAGAAAACCCTAAAAATCCTGGAGAAGAACACAGGCAGTAACCTCTTTGACATGGCTCATAGTAACTTCTTACTGGATATGGTTACTGAGGCAACAGAAACAAAAGCAAAAAATAAACTATTGGGACTTCATCAAGACAAAAACTTCTGCACAACAAAGGAAATGACAAAACTAAAAGGTAACCTTTGAAATGGGAGAAGATATTTGAAAATGACATTTCTGATAAAGTGTTAGCATTTAAAATCTATAAAGGACTTATCAAACTAAAAATCCTAAAATAAATAATCCAGTTAAGAAATGGGCAGAAGACTTGAATGGACATTTTTCCAAAGACATTCAGTTGGCTAGCCAACTGAATTAAAAGATTCTCAACATCACTCTTCATCAGTAAAATACAAATCAAAACTGCAATAAGATATCACCTCACACCAGAAAACAACAGATATTGGCAAGGATATGGAGAAAGAGGAACACTGCTACACTGTTAGTGCAAATGCAACTGGTGCAGCCACTCTGGAAAACAGTATGGAGGTTCTTCAAAAAGTGAAAAATAGAAGTACCTCATGATCTAGCAATTGCACTTCTAGATATTGACAAAAAGGATACAAAAATATAGATTCAAAGAGTTACATGGACTCTGATGTTTATAGCACTATTATCTACAATAGCCAAATTATGGAAAAAACACAAATGTCCATCAACTGATGAATGAATAAAGAAGAGGTGGTAATGGAATATTACCATAAAAAGAATGCCATAAAAAGAATGAAATCTTACATTTATAATAACATGGATAGAGCTAGAGAGTATTATACTAAGGAATATATGTCAGTCAGAGAAAGACAAATACTGTGATTTCACTCATATGTGGCATTTAAGAAACAAAACAGATGAACATAAGGCAAGGGAGGAAAAAAACTGGAAACCATAAAACAGACTCTTAACAATAGAGAACAAACTGATGGTTACCATAGGTGAGATAGGTAAGGTGATGGGTTAAATGAGTGATAGGTATTATCAACTTGTGATGAGCCCCATATGTGGTACATAAGTGATGAATCACTAAACTGTACATCTGAAACTAATATTACACTATAAACTAACTGGAATTTAAATAGAAACTTGAAAAAATATTCTGGTAATGACATAGTTGATAGTAGGATTTTACTTCTAGGTGTCAGGCTCATAGGTAAAAGAAATGAATGAGCAGCTAATCTGAAAAGTAAACCTATTTTGAATAGAGTAGCCCTCTCAGTCCATCATCTTTTGGGATTTAGATTAATAGTCTTGTACAAGAAACCACTAGCTTTTTATATAATAGTATATAAGATAAAATAGCACTCCTTCCTAAGATATTCATGTCCTAATATCTATAACCTGGTACTTCATATGTTGTAAATTAGAAATTTATTGTTGTAAACAACTAATATATTGGACTAGAAATAGTAATGTTAACCCTTTTGAAATGGGGCCATTATCTTGCAGTATAGGGTGAGGAAAATGTCACTTCAAAGATCCAGAGGGAGGCAGGAGAGTTAGGGTCAAGAAAGAGATGTGACAACATAGCAGAAGCCACTGGAAGCTGGAAAGGCAAACCAAAGAATTTCTCCTTTAGAAGGAATTAATTGAAGAAAGAATTTAAGACCTTTAATTTAGGGCATTAAGACACATTTTGAGCTTTTAACCACCAAAACTCTAAGATAAATTTGTGTTTTAAGGCCCTAAATTTGTGGTAATTTGTTATAGCAACAATAAGAAACTAATACAAGTATAGTTTCTTCTTATTTGGTAATATAAATTAATTTTGTTCTAGTAACAATATTCCTAGCAAAGAATAACAATGACAATAACTACATTTCCTAGCTATGGTGTTTTAAGCTTAATTTTATCATTGTTATTGGTATATATAAATTAAATTGATTTTTCATTTAATTTTTATGTTGCCCATATTTTTTATTTGGGTCTATAGATTATTTTGAATTTTCTGAATATATAGCCTATCATCTGTAAATCATATATATATATATATGATATTACTAAATATATATATATATATATTTAGTCCTGACACCTTTAAATTTTGTTGCCTTAACACGCCTTATTGTATAGACTAGATACATATTACATAATACATACTCTAATTGGGTTAAAGAATTTCACTTTTTTTAAAGATTTTATTTATTTATTTGAGAGAGAGACTAAGAGAGAGCATGAAAGGGGAGAAGGTCAGAGGGAGAAGCAGATTCCCCACAGAGCTGGGACCCCAGAGTGAGACTCAATCCTGGGACTCCAGGATCATGACCTGAGCTGAAGGCAGTCACTTAACCAATGGAGCCACCCAGGCACCCCATGAATTTCACTTTTATTCCTAGTTTGCTAAACATTTTTTATAATGAATGGTTGTTGAATATTATTAAATGATTTTCTTTACACATCAAAATGATCAATTGTTCTTCTTTATTTCTTAATAAGGTTTATTACAATGATTGACACAATATGTCAAATTAATTTTTTATTCTTTTGACAATATACCATTTTTACATTCTGTGGTTCATTCTATTAATCAATTTAGGAATTTTGCATCTGTGTAAATGAAAGATGATCTGTAAATTTTCTATTTCCTATTTATTATTTTAATTTTCATTTTATATTTTAAAGCTGTGTTATTATTATAGGTATATAAATGAATTATAAACCTGGTGAATTGATCCTTTGATCATTATGAAATTCTATCTTAACCTCTAGCACTTCACCTTGAATTATCATTTTGGTTATATGCTATCATCAGCTTTCTTGTTTTCAGGATATCCTTTTCCACCTGTTTACACTCACCCTAACAATTATAGGAATTTTTATATTTGAAGTGTCTCTTGGAGTGCCCAGGGCTCAGTAGGTTAAGCAGCTGATTCTTAATTTCTGTTCAGGTGGTGATCTCAGGGTTGTGGGATTCAGCCCAGAATCAATCCCCACTTAAGATTCTTTCCTTCTCCCCTGCCCCTCTCCCCATTCATGCGGGCATTCTTTCTCTCTCTCTCTAAAAAAAAATGCAATTAAAAAAACATAAAGTGTCTCAAGTAAATAACTGTTATTTGTTTTTGTTTGGTTTGGTTTTGTTCTAAGTTCAAGTCTGACAGTCTTCTAATTTGTTTAGTGTACTTGTATTATCCTGTTTGGGGTTTGCTGAGCTTGTTAAATCTGTGGGTCATTAAAATCATCAGCCGTTATCTGTCAGTTTCTAAAAATCATCAGCCGTTATCTCCTTTGAGGTGGCTGTGTCCCATTCTTTCATTATTTTTTCCATGATTCCAATTATACTAAAAACAATACAATAAATGTTTTGGGTATTCCCATGTGAATCACACATTTTCCACTTCTTTTCCATATTTTGTCTTCCTATGCTTCAGATTCATTATATTCTATTAAACTGCTTTATAGTTCACTCATCCATTTATTTTTTGAGTTCAGATATTTTAATTTTATATTTACAATGTTACTATGTTTTCTTTAAATAGATTTTAATTCTCTGGAGAAATTCTGTATCCTTTCTTTTGTAAGCATTTTTCACCATTTTCTTTAAAACAAGCCATAGTTCTTTAATTTTTTATTTTTGCTAGCTCCAATATCTGAATAATATATGAGTTTACTGCTTTTAATTGCCTTTTCTTATAAGTCTTAGTTGTATTTATTGTCTATTTACATGTCCAAAATACCCTTTACTGTAGTCTGAACATGACGATAAAATAATGGTGGAGGTTTCAATTGCAGAGGGCTCTTCTTTTTTCTGGGAGATCAATAGAGGGATTAATCACCCTGGTCTATCCAAGAATTGAGCTGCTTACATGAAATTTTTGTGAAACCAATCATATATGTAGTTTACTTCAGATCCTCAGATGTGACCCTATCAGACTTTTCTCAGAGATAATTGTCTATATGGGTAAAACTGATCCAAACTTGCCCCAAATTGTCATTTTTGCCTTACAAAACTTGTAAATATTCCTCGTAGTGTCCTACTAATAATTTACCTTTGATTATGGTATGTTGAGTCTTAAAGTTTATAATTTTACAAAAATTCAAACTATTTTTCTTTTCCTTAAATACTTGTGTTAGAATTTTTCTTTTCCTATTTTAAGCTTATAAATTTATTCGTCTATAAATTTCAATTACTTTTCAATAGAAAAAGTTAATATTTTTAATTTATATCAGATGTACTTTACATATGATATGACATACAAATTAAAAAAAAAAACATTTTATGTTTAGGATTGGTCAAGCCACTTATTAAAACATTTCACAGATAAGACAAAGTTGCAACTGTTTGAGCAACAAAATTCAGTTTCTAGAAGAATGAGAAAATGAATTTTAAAAACTAGTCAGATTTCCTACAAAACTAAGCATACTCTTATTAACCCCCAAATATATTTCTTTATATTTTTCCAAATGAGTGAAAAATTATGTCCACACAAACCCTTGGTAAAGGGTAAGAGATTTTTTGCCAAGCAGAGAAGTGAATCCAAGACCACATATGGAAAAATAGACCATGGGAGGAGAAGCCACCATCAGCCAGATATCACCAAGTGATATAGCAGTGGACCACAAAATCAGAACTTTTAGAAGTTGGCTCAGGTAAAGGATGTTGCTCAAGTGGCTAAGTGGGGGCAGAACATCAACTGGAACAGTGTGTTCTCAGGATCCTCCAGATCACAGGAAGACCAGGGGTGCCTGCATGCGTCAGAGCTCCCAAGCATTAGAGTGGGGAAGCTGGTTGTGAAGAGTGAGCCCCAGAGTGTGCTCTTAGCTCAGGGTTCCCATACACTTCAAACTCTGGCCCATTTGGGCAACTGCTCTCTGAGTAGGAACCCAATAAGCAGCAGAACTGTGAGACTACCCTTCCTCTCCTGGGAGGTGTTGCATGGGAGCATCCCACAGGAGTCTGCAGGACTTAGAGACTTGAAACAGGGTCGTGTGCCTGAGATAGAAACACTTGGTCGCAGGTCATGTGAGCAAAGAGTGTGGCCAGAGACTGGGGAGATAGGAGTTATTGAATGCTTTTCTCTGAGGGCTCAGTTTCAGCTCTGGGGCCAGAGAATGAGAGGCTATCATTTCATTCCCATCCCCTAAAGCTGTGCAGAAAAACTTCAGGGAACAAAAGTCACATAGAACAAAGCAGAGCAGATTATTTAGCCTGGCCCCCTAGCAAGGGTGGTGCAATTCTACCTGAGGCAAATGCACTTGAGAATTAATGTGGCAAGCCTCTCCCCCAAAAGATCAGCAAGAACATCCAGCCAAGACCAAGTTTATTGATCAATGAGAACTGCAAAACTCCAATGGTAGGGGGATACAGCACATAGAATTCATATTTTTTTTTACCATGATTCTTTAGTCTTTCAGCTTTTTTTTCCACTTCTTTATCAACCAGGTTATTATTTTATCAACTGATATTTTAATTCTTTTTTTAATTTTTCATTTTTACACTTACATTATATTCCATCATTGTATTTAACCTTATTTTCGTGTATATGTGTATATAAGTTATTCTCTTGCTGCAATTTTAGGATGGAGTTTGTTCTAACAGACCAAAATACACCCCAAATCCAGTGTATACTTCTATTCTATTCACCCATCTGATCATATTCTCTTATATTTTCTTCTTTTTTTTGCTTTTTTTTTCTTTTTTTTTGTTAAAGTATTTTTTTAAATTTTCATCTTTACAGATATATACTATCCTTTCAGTGATTTAATTTTATTTTTATATATATAAATTTTCTTTCTTCACAATTGTGAGATGTAGTTTCTTCTAAAAACTGAATAAAATTCACTCAGGAAATAGTTTATTCCTCTGTTCTACTAAAATTTCTGTCTATATCCTTCCTTTTTTTTTTCCTCTTTTGTGCTTTTCTTGTCTTTGATTACCTTTTCAGTTACATTCTATCCTTTCATGGTATTCAATTTTATATATATATATAATTATATATATATAATTACATATAATTTAATTATATGTAATATAATTAAATATAATATATATTATATATATATAATTACAATTTTGGGATCTAGTTTTCTAAGAAACAGACTTAAATACACATGGAGTCCAATGTATTGCTCTATTTGGTCTGCCTGCCTGATTATATTCTTTTTATATATTTTTTTCAGGTGTGTTTCTTTTTTTTTTTTTTTCCGGTTTCAGGACTCATCTGATTTCTTTAGCATATATTTCTCTGCAGTCATTGTTGCCATTTTAGTATCTTGTTCTCTAGCTCATCTATTCTCTGGAGAGAATGACAGGATGGAAAAACAAATCTCAAAAAAGAGAACAGAAGACAGTAATGACTGCCAGGAATCCAATCAGTATGGACATAAGTAAGATGTCAGAACTAGAGTTCAAAGTAATTATTATAAAGGTACTAGCTGGACTTGAAAAGAGCACAGAAGACAGAAGAGAATCCCTTTCTGGAGAAATAAAAGTACTAAAATCTAATCAAGTCAAAATAAAAAAAGCTATTAATGAGATGCAATAAAAAAATGGAGGCTCTAACTGCTAGGATAAATGAGGCAGAAGAGAGAATCCATGATATAGAACACCAAATGATGGAGAATAAAGAAGCTGAGAAAGAGATAGATAAACAACTACTAGATCATGAAGGGAGAATTCGAGAGATAAATGATACCATAAAGCAAGACCATATTAGAAAACTCAGATTCCAGAAGAAGAAAGAGAGATAGAGAGATAGGGGGCAGGGGTAGAAGGTATAGTGGAGCAAATTATAGCAGAGAATTTCCCTTATCATGAGAAATTAAAAGGCTTCAAAATCTAGAAGGCACAGGGAACCCACATCAAAATCAATAGAAATAGGTTAACATTCCAATATTTAATAATGAAACTTGCAAATCTCAGAGACAAAGAGAAAATCCTAAAAGAAGCTCAGGACAAAAGAGCCTTTACCTACAGGGGTAGAATCATTTGAGTGGTGGAAGACCTATCCACATGGACCTTGCAGGCCAGAAAGGACTGCCATGATGCATTCAGGATACTACAGGAGAAAAATATGCAGAAAAAAAAAAAAAAAAATATATATATATATATATATATATATATCCAGCTAGGATACCATTCACAATAGAAGGAGAGATAAAAAGCTTCCAGGACAAATAGAAACTAAAAGAATTTGTGATCACCAAATCAGACCTACAAAATAAAAGGAATCCTTTAAACAAAGAGAGTCCCAAAGTAACTTAGACCAGAAAGGAACAGAGATAGTCCATAGAAACAAGACTTTACAGGTAACACAATGGAACTAAATTCATATCTTTCAATGTTACCCTGAATGTAAATGGGCTAAATGTCCCAATCAAAAGACACATGACATCAGATTGGTTAAAAAAAGCAAGACCCATTGATATACTGTCTGCAAGAGTCTTCTTTAGAACCAAAGACACCACCAGGTTGAAAGGGTGGGGTGGAGAACAACTTCTTATGCTAATTAACATCCAAAGAAAGATGGGGCGGCCATCCTTATATCAGAAAAATTAGATTTTCATCCAAAGACTGTAATAAGAGATGAGGAAGGACATTATATCATAATTATTAAGTGTCTTCTCAACAAAAAGATGTAACAATTGTAAATATTTATGCCCCTAACATGGGAGCAGCCAATTATATAAGCCAAATAATAATAAGATCAAAGAAATATATTTGTTAATACAATTATAGTAGGGGATTTTAACATCCCCTTCACTGCAATGGACAGGTCATCTAAGCAGAAGATCAACAAGGAAATAAGGGCATTGAATGACACACTGGACCAGAAGGACTTCACAGATATATTCAGAACATTCCATCCTAAAGCAATGGATACACATTTTTCCAGAGTTGACATAGAACATTCTCCAGAATACATCACATACTGGGTCACAATGAGGTCACAACCAGTACCAAAAGATTGAGACCATTCCCTACATATTTTCAGACCACAATGCTTTGAAACTGGAAGAGAATCACAGGAGGACATTTAGAATGAACTCAAATACAAGGAAGCTAAAGAGCATCCTACTAAAGAATGAATGGGTCAACCTAGAAATGAAAGAAGAATTAAAAACAATTCATGGAAACAAATGAAAACAAAAACAGAACTGTTCAAACTCTTTGGGAGGCAGTAAAGGCAGTCCTCAGAGGGAAGTATATAACAAGACAAGCTTTTCTTGAGAAATAAGAACATTCTCAAATACACAGCCTAATCCTACAGAGCTGGAGAGAGAACAGCAAATAAAACCTAAACCCAGGATGATAAAAGAACTAAGAAAGATTAGGGAAGAAATCAATGAAATAGAAATCAAAAGAATAGTTGAACAGATTGGTGAAACTAGGAGCTGGTTCCTTGAAACAATTAATAAGATTGATAAACTTCTGGCCAGACCTGTCAAAAAGAAATGAGAAAGGATCCAAATAAGTGAAATCATGAATGAAAGAGGCAAAATCAGGGTGCCTAAGTGGCTCAGTAGGTTAAAGCCTCTGCCATCTGCTCAAATCATGATCTCAGAGTCCTAGGATCAAGCCCCACATCAGGCTCTCTGCTCATTGGGAAGACTGCTTCCCCCTCTCTCTCTGCCTACTTGTGCTCTCTTTCTGTCAAATAAATAAATAAAATCTTAAAAAATAAAAGAGGCAAGATCACACCCAGCACTGAAGAAATACCCTTATAAGAACATATTATGAGCAACCATATACCAACAAAGGAGGCAATCTGGAAGAAATTCATGCATTCTTAAAGATATATAAACTACCAAAACCAAAACAGAAAGAAATAGAAAACCTGAACAGACCCGTAACCACCAAAGAAATTGAAGCAGTAATCAAAAATCTCCCAACAAAAAAGATCCTAGGGCCAGATGGCTTTCCAGGGGAATTCTACCAAACATTTAAAGAAGAATTAATAGCTATTCCTCTGAAGCTTTTTCAAAAAATAGAAATGGAAAGGGGTGCCTGGGTGGCTCAGTTGGTTAAGCGACTACCTTCGGCTCAGGTCATGATCCCAGAGTCCCGAGATTGAGTCCCACATCGGGCTCCCAGCTCCATGGGGAGTCCGCTTCTCACTCTGACCTTCTCCCTTCTCATGCTCTCTCTCACTTTCTCTCTTTCCAAATAAATAAATAAATAAATAAATAAATAAATAAATAAATATCTTCAAAAAAAAAATAGAAATGGAAAGACAACTTCCAAACTAATTCTATGAGGCCAGCATTACCTTGATCCCCAAAGGAGATAAAGACCCCATGAAACAGGAGAATTAAAAACAAACAAACAAACAAATAAATAAAAGAAAAGAAACAGGAGAATTATAGACCAATATCCCTCATGAACATGGATGCAAAAATTCTCACCAAAATACTAGCT
>CM052798.1:96545276-96561021 GCA_028533885.1 Nasua narica | reverse complement strand
GGGGTGGGGGGATAGGGATGTGGACATTGGGGAGGGTATGTGCTATGGCAAATGCTGTGAAATGTGTAAGCCTGATGATTCACAGACCTGTATCCTGGGGTAAATAATACATTATATGTTAATAAAAAAATTAAAAAAAAAAGAAAAACAAGTTCTCCTGATTGTGGGGCGCCAAACAGGTAACTATGTTAGGAATATATTAGTAACTATTCAAATCCAAATCTGTGAGAAGGCTCTGTAGATCAATATGTCCCATATGGGTTATTTACCTAAGAAGGCTGGATAACATTAGATTCCGTCCAAGTGGCCCATGAAGCATGTGAAGAACTACTGGGTCACAAGGTGTAAAGGAGGAGCCCAATAATCAAACCCACTGTATTTTCTCCCTGGACACAGAGAAAGACATTTTCTTAAATGCTTTGCAAAAATGTAAGACATTTTGATGAAGTTCTTTTTAACAGGGTTGGATAAAAATAATGCATGCTAACTTAAGAACTGGCCTATACAAAATTCTGCAAATGATTCTCTACTTAATTACTTCAGTCATACTTTATTACTTTATTACCTTGAAGGTAATATGGTAGTGGTGGTAAGCTCATAGAAATGATTGGATTCCTGAATTAGTATGTGGATCAGAATCCTTGAATGTCTGCATTTAATATAATTAAGCAGAACTGGGGTGTGTGTGTGGGGGGGTAGGTCATTGAGAATTCACATTGTTTGTTATAAAACATAACATGGGTGACCAACTAGATGAAAAGGCCTTCACCTCTACCTAGGGAACTTCAAGTGAGAGAACCTTAATAATGTTTGTGGCAGAGATGGTGTTCTTCGAAAAATCTTTGAAAGAGTTCTAAGAAACTGTCAGTCCATTGTTAATATCTATCAGTCCCAGAGAGTCTGGTACTAGCTCATGAAGAATACAATGTGAGAAAGAGTTGTGTTGACTTCTTCATCAATCACAGCTCTTATTCTGTCAAGGGCTTGCCTTCAACAAGATGTGGGGCAGAGCTGTGATTTCAAGTAAAGTTTAAAGTTGTTATAATCAAGGGAGAGTCCAAGATTGTGGAAGAGTAGGAGATCTGAGTTTCATCTGGTCCCTGGAATTCAGCTAGATAGTTATCAAACCATTCTGAACACCTCTGAATTCAACCAGAGATCCAAGAAAAGAATAGCTACAACTCTACGGGTAGAAAACTGTCCACTTTATGCAAGGTAGGAGGTATGGAGAAGTGAATCTGAGGTGATATACGGGATGATAATCCACGGATGGAGAGATCCTCTGTTAGCTGGCTACCAGAAACTGATATAGCAGTGAAGCACAAAATCAGACCTTTTAGAAGTCTGCTCAGGATAGGGACATCCTTGCCTGAATAGCACTCAGCTGATGAGATGAAGTGGGACAGAATACTGGGTGGGGCAGTGTGATTTGAGGATCCCTGGGGTCACAGAAAGAGCAGGAGTGCCTGAGTGTGGCAGAGTTCCCAGGCATTGGAGCAGGGAAGCCAGCTGTAATTAGTGAGCCCAGGAGTAGGCTCTCACCTTGGGATTGCCATAATCCATGAATTGCAGCACGGTTGGATGACTGCTCTTTAAGCAAGGTCCAACAAGCAGCAGAACCATGGCAAGAGCATCCTTCCTCCTCCAGGAAAAACAGTGCTGATGTCCACCATAGATGTCTGCAAGATTTGGAGACTTGAAACAGGGCCCCATGCCTGAGATACAAATGGTTAGTCATAGCCTGGGTGAGCATGGAGTGCAGACAGAAACCAGGGAGACAGGAGTGACTGATTACTTTTTCCTGAGGGCACACTGAGTGGGGCCTCAAGCTCTTGGTTCTGGGGCTGGAGATTGGAAGGCCATCATTTTCATTCTCATCCTCTAAAGCTGTGTGGAAAGCCTTCGGGGAACAAGTGTCACATAGTGCAATCCAGCATATTTTTTACCCTGGCCCCCTGACAAGGGCAATATAATTCCACCTGGGGCAAAGACACTTGAGAATCAAAGCAAAGGCCTCTCCCTCAGAAGATCAGCAAGAACCACCAGCCGAGACCGAGTTTACTGATCATTGAAAATGCAAAACTCCAGTGCTATGGGAATAGGCCATATAGAATTCATATTTTTTCCTACAATTCCTTAGTCATTCAACTTTAATTATTTCTTTCTTTTTTCAATCAATTTCTTATTGTAGCAAATCTTTTAAAAATCTTTTTTTTTAATTTTCATTTTTTGTAGTTACATTCTATACTTTCATTGAATTTAATTTTCTTTTCAGAAATATATGTTTTTCTTTCCTTACAATTTTGGGATGCATTTTCTTCTTTTTTTTAAGATTTTATTTATTTGTCAGAGAGAGAGAGAGCACACAAGCAGGGGGAGAGACAGGCAGAGGGAGAAGCAGGGTTCCCACAGAGCAAGGAGCCCAATGTGGGACTTAATCCCAGGATCCTGGGATTACGACTTGATTCAAAGGTAGGCACTTCATCAACTGAGCCACCCAGGCATCCTGGAATGCAGTTTCTTCTATCAGAACAAAATACACCCAGAATCTACTGTAAGGTGCTATTCTCTTCACCTATCTGATCATGTTCTCTCTCAATCTCTCCTTTTTTTTTTTTTTTGGTGATTTATTTATTTATATTTGTTAAAGTCTTCTTTAAATTTCATATTTACAGATACATTCTATTCATTCAATGTGTTTAATCATATATATATGATATATGTGATATATATAAAAACATATATATATATTTGTTTTTCTTACAATTTTGAAATGTAGTTTCAGCTAATAAATTGATCAAAATATATTCAGGATATATCGTATTGCTCTATTCTGCTCACCTATCTGTGTATATTTCGTCTTTTTTTGTTTTTCTCCTTTTTGTTGTTTGTATTTTAATTTTCATTTTTATAGTTATATTCTATCCTTTCATTGTATTTAATTGTATTGTATTGTACATATACATTGTATTGTACATTGTATTCTTGTACATATGTAAGTTTTTCTTTCTTTACAATTTTAGGATCTCATTTTCTAACAAACAGACTTAAATACACATGAAATCCAATGTATTGCTGTGTTTGATCCACCTGCCTTATTATATTTTTTTTGTATTTTTTAGGCTTTTAAAAATTTACATATATATAAATATATAGAGCATTATATAAATATGCTTATTTCAGGACTCATTTGTTTAGTGTACCTTTCTCTGGGTCATTGTTGCCATTTTAGTATTTTATTCTCTCACTCATCTATTGCTTTCTGGAGAGAATGACAAGACAAAGTCATCCCAAAAAAGAGAACAGGAGGCAGTACTGACTGCCAGGGACCTAATTAGTATGGACATGAGTAAGATATTAGAAATAGAGTTCAAGTTAACTACTATAAAGATACTAGCTGGACTTAAAAAAAGCACAGAAGACACAAGAGAATCCCTTTCTGGAGAAATAAAAGAACTAAAATCTAATCAAGTTGAAATCAAAAAGGCAATTAATGAGATGCAATAAAAAATGGAGGCTCTAACTGCTAGAATAAATGAGGCAGAGGAAAGAATTCATGATATAGAAGACCAAATGATGGAGAAAAAAGAAGCTGAGAAAAAGAGAGATAAAAAAAACTGTATCATAAGGGAGAATTTGAGAGATAAATGACACCATACAGCAAAACCATATTAGAATTCTGGGACTCCAGAAGAAGAAGAAAGAGAGACAGAGAGACAGGAGCAGGGGCAGAAGGTATAGTGGACCAAAATATAGCAGAGAACTTACCTAATCCCAGGAAGAAAACAGGCTTCCGAGAACTCCCCTAAAAATCAATAAAAATAGGTCAATACCCCAACATTTAATAATGAAACTTGCAAATCTCAGCCACAAAGAGAAAATCTTGAAAGCAGCTCAGGAAAAGAGAGCCTTAACCTCTTGGTTAAGGGGTAGGGGTAGAAACATTTGACTGATGACATACCTATCCACACAGACTTTCCGGGCCAGAAAGAACTGGTATGATATATTCAGGATACTACAGGAGAAAAATGTGCAGCCAAAAATAATTTATCCAACTAGAATGCCATTCACAATAGAAGGAGAGATAAAAAAGCTTCCAGGACAAATAGAAGTTAAAAGAATTTGATCACCAAACCAGGCCTATAAGAAATATTAAAAGGGGTCCCTTAAGCAAAGAGAGTGTTCCTAAGTAACATAGACCAGACAGGAACAGAACCTATCTACAGAAACAGGGACTTTACAGGTAATAAAGTGGCACTAAATTCATACCTTTCAATAGTTACCCTGAATGTAAATGGGCTAAATGCCCCAATCAAAAGACACAGGATATCAGATTAAATAAAAAAACAAGACCCATCAATAGTCTGTCTGCAAGAGTCTTCTTTAGACTCAAAGACACCACCAGCTTAAAAGTAAGGGGATGGAGAACCATTCCTCATGACAATGGACATCCAAAGAAAGCTGGGGTGGCAATCCGTATATCAGACGAATTAGATCTTCAACCAAAGACTGTAATAAAAGATGAGGCGAACTCTATATCATAACCCTACACCTAAAGGACCTGGAGAAAGAACAGCAAATAAAATCTAAACCCAACAGAAGAAAATAAATAAGAAAGATTAGAACAGAAATTAACGAAATAGAAATCAAAATAATAGAACAGATCAATGAATCTAGGAGCTTGTTCTTTGAAAGAAATAATAAGATTGATAAACTTCTGGCCAGACTTATCAAAAAGAAATGAGAATGGACCCAAATGAATAAAATGATGAATGAAAGAGATGAGATCACAACAAACACTAAAGAAAGACAATTAGAAGAACATATTATGAGCAACCATATGCCAATACATGAGGCAATCTGGAAGAAATTGATACATTCCTACAGGTGTGTAAACTACTTAAACTAAAAGAGGAAGAAATAGAAAACAGACCCATAACCAGCAAGGAAATTGAAACCATAATCAAAAATCTCCCAACAAACAAGATCCTAGGGCTAGATGGCTTCCCAGGGGGATTCTACCAAACATTTAAAGAAGAATTAATAGCTATTCTTTTGAAGCTGTTTCAAAAAATAGAAATGGAAGGACAACTTCCAAACTAATTCTATGAGGCCAGCATTACCTTGATCCCCAAACCATATAAAGACCCCACAAAACAGAAGAATTATAGACCAATATCCCTGATGAACATGGATGCAAAAACTCTCACCAAAATACTAAATGATAGGATCCAACAGTACATTAAAAGGATTATTCATCACGACCAAGTGGGATTTGTTTCTGGGCTGCAAGCATGGTTCAATATCCACAAAGCAATCTATTTGATCCCCTACATATATAAAAGACCAAAATGACATGATTCTCTCAATAGATGTAGAAAAAGCATTTGACAAAGTATAGCATCCTTTCTTGATTAAAACTCTTTACAGTGTAGGGATAGATGGAACATACCTCAATATCATAAAAGCCATATATACAAAGCCCACAGGAATATCAGTCTCAATGGGGAAAAATGGAGAGCTTTCCCTTTAAGGTCAGGAACTTAACATAGATGCCCACTCTCACCACTGTTGTTCAACATAGTACTAGAAGTCCTAGCCTCAGCAATCAGAGAACAAAAATCAATAAAAGGCATCCAAATCGACAAAGAAGAAGTCAAACTCACTTTTTGCAGATTACACGATACTCTAGGTGGAAAACCTCAAAACTGCTAGCACTCATACAGAATTCAGCCAAGTGGCAGGCTATAAAAGTGATGCACCAAAATCATTTGCATTTCTATACATTAACAATGACACAGAAGAAAGAAATTAAGGAGTCGATTCCATTTACAATGGCACCCAAAAACACAAGATATCTAGACATAAATCTAACCAAAGAGGCAAAAGATCTGTACTCAGAAAACTATAGAACACTCAGGAAAGAAATCAAGGAAGATACAAAGAAATGGAAAACTTTCTGTGCTCATGGATTGGAAGAACAAATATTGTTAAAATGTCTATGCTACCTAGAAAATTAGAACAATCTACACATTTAATGCAATCCCTATCAAAATACCATCAATGTTTTTCACAGAGCTAGAACCTACAATCCTAAAATTTGTGTGAAACCAGAAAAGAGTCCAAATAACCAAAAAAAACATTGAAAAAGAAAACCAAAGCTGGTGCCATCATAATTACGGACTTCAAGACTATTATAAAGCTGTAGTCATTAAGACATCATGGTTCTAGCATAAGAACAGACACATAGATCAATGGAACAGAATAGAGAACCTAGAATCAGACCCTCACCTCTATGGTCAACTCACCTTTAAGAAAGCAGGAAAGAATAGCCAGTATGAAGAAGAAAGTCTCTTCAACAAGTGATTTTGGGAAAATTGGACCACCACATGCAGAATGAAACTAGACCATTTCCTTACACCATACACAAAAATAGATTAAAAATGGATGAAAGACCTCAACGTGAGACAGAAATCCATCAAAATTCTTGATGGGAACCCAAGCAGCAACCTCTTCGACCTCAGCTGTAGCATCTTCTTGCTAGACATATCTCCAAAGGCAAGGAAAACAAAGACAAAAATGAACTATTAGGACTTCATTGAGATAAAAGGCTTTCACACAACAAAGAAAACAATCAACAAAACCAAAACACAACCCACAGAATGGGAGAAGATATTTGCAAATAACATATCAGATAATAGCTAGTATCCAAAATCAATAAAGAACTTATCAAACTCAATACCCAAAGAACAAATAATCCAATCAAGAAATGGGCAGAAGATATGAATGGACATTTCTCCAAAAAAGACATCCAAATGGCCAACAGACACATGAAAAACTGTTCAACATCACTCAGCATCAGGGAAATACAAATCAAAAGCACAATGAGATACCACCTCACACCAGTCAGAATGACTAAAATTAACAAGACAGGAAATGACAGATGTTGGTGAGGATGCAGAGAAAGGACAACTCTCATACTGCTTGTAGGAAAGCAAGCTGGTGCAGCCACTCTGGAAAACAGTATGGAAGTTCCTCAAAAAGTTGAAAGTAGATCTATCCTATGATCCAGCAATTGCACTACTGGGTATTTACCCCAAATATACAAATGTTGTGAAGGGGCATGTACACTCCAATATTTATACCAGCAATGTCCACAATAGCGAAACTATGAAAAGAGCCCAGATGTCCATCAATGGATAGAATAAGGAAGATGTGGTGTGTATCTATACAATGGAGTCATCAAAAGAAAGAAATCTTGCCATTTGCAGTGGTGTGAATGAAATTAGAGGGTATTAAGCTAAGCAAAAGTGAAATAAGTCAGTCAGTGGAAGACAGTTATATGATCTCATTCATATGTGGAATTTAAGAAACAAAACAGGATTATTGAAGTGAGGGAGAAGTAAATCAAGATGAAATCAGAGAGGGAGACAAACCATAAGAGACTCTTAATCATAGAAAACAGATTGAGGGTTGCTAGAGGTGAGGGGTTTTGGTGAATGGGGTAACTGGGTCCTGAACATAAAGGAGGTCACATGATGTAATGAGCACTGAGTATGAGTACGGGTATACGACTGATGATTCAATGACCTCCACCTATGAAAGCAATAATACATTATATGTTAATTAATTAAATTCAAATAAAAAATAAGAATAATAAATAAATAAATTTTTATAGCATTTGATTAGGTATATTTCTTATTGTATACAGAATCTTTTATTACCTGGAAGAAATAAGAAGAAATATTCCCTAAATTTCATCTAGGGGCAAGGAAATAACTAGTTTCAGAGAACATGTTTAAATTAATAGTTGGATACAAAAATAAAGTCACTTTATGATTTCATTGCATAGATTGCAGTTATTCAGTAACGTGATTAGCAGCAATTTTTGTTGTTCTGAAAATGTTAATAAGTGTATCATTATATCTAGAAAATGAATTATTCATAAAGTTTAGAAGAAAATTGCTTTCTTGTGCAGTGTAAGAGGAAAAGATATATTTTTCCATTTTATTTAAAATTCATTAAACAAATGTTCATTTATTATAATTGAGTATCATTTTCCTTGAAATTGCCTGGATTGCATTTACCCGAGTTATGTACGAACTTGCAGCAGCCCGGTTATATTGGAAAATAATAAGAACATCATTGTCATTGAAATCGAAGATAGTGTTTTTCCTTTGAAATGATAGTAACAATAACTATCGCTTTACTTCACGAGCTTTTTTACTGGAACTTTCCAGGATTTTAGTAAAACTGGTAACTTTTTGCAAATGTAAACATGATATGAAAGGGAATTTTATTTCTTCAAAGCCTTTTCATCTTTCTCTGGCAGCAATCAAATGCTCCTAGCACACCTCATAGGTAAGGATACTTGTTGTTTTTTGTACCTTTGAAGTTACTCTAACAAAATTTTGGCAGGATTAAGACTTCTTTACAATTATTAATATATTAAAAAGAAAATAGAAAAACTAGTTTATAGGGACCAAGTTGATTTTCAAAATGCATATTATAATAGACCAATTTCTCTACTATATGCAGCTTGACATTTTTGAGGTTTCTCTCTTTGTTTTCTATTAGTCATTTCTAAATATTTGTAATACCATTTTCCATTTATGGGACTCTTCCTATGTGTCAGAAATAGACCTAGGAACTATGTAGTAATTAGACACTAATGTTCCAAGACTCAGAGACCTCAAATAACTTTCCTAACAACTATTTATGGTGCTGCCAGGGTGTGGATGGGGCTCTGACATTAAGACACCTATCTTCTGCTCGATATTGACTCTTAGGTGGTGAAGTTTAAGAATTGTATGCTGTGAATTAAGTAACTCAATGTAGGTGTTTTTTTAAAAAATGCTTTTAGCGATTAATATTTGGCCCATCGTATTTTAGTTTAAATAATGGACTTGCCAAAAATTCAACTGATACTGCAACTCAATGTATAGAGAAAATGTAGGTTTTCTCAAGAGACCAATGTGTTCAGTATCAATAAGAAGAGGAAAAAGAATGAGGAGTAGGAGGAACATTTGTGTAGCTCCACCTAGTAAATATATTGGGATAAAAAAAATTGCATTATTGCTTTAAGAAATTCAGTTTCTCAGGGCGCCTGGGTAGCTCAGTGGGTTAAAGCCTCTGCCTTTGGCTTAGGTCATGATATCTGGGTCCTGGGATCAAGCCCTGCATCAGGCTCTGTGCTTAGCAGGGAGCCTGCTTCCCCTTCTTTCTCTGCTTGCCTCTCTGCCTACTTGTGATCTCTCTCTCTCTCTGTCAAATAAATAAATTAAATCTTTAAAAAATTCAGTTTCTCTTGAACTATAATAATAATAATAATCCCATTTACTTCTTTCTTCTGATTATCCAATGGAAACGCTGTCCTAGCAGAAGAAGAGTAGTCAGGTAAATGAAAGACTCCATGGCAAGAGGAATACCCTGGGATTCCCAGAAGAGGTATTTCTTTCTGTTTTCTCTTGAGTTTTATGTTCCCTTTTCACCTTGATTCTGTTTGCCATACTGTTATTTTTATTTAAGTTCAAATTTGGCATAATTCACTGTCTGGTTTTACTTCTGGCTTTGCTATTGTCTGGTTACACACCTGGCTAAGCAGCCTCTCTTCACTTCCTCCAGGCTGCAGGGTCCTGAACTTGTCCCTCATCCTAAATACTATCTAGTGAACCACATCTTTCCCTATCTCCAATGTAGGGGACATCAGTCCATGCCATGGGTACCACATGATGTAGAGTGGCTCTCAGTTCTGCATCCAATTTGCCTTGGATCCTCTCTTTTATGACTGAACTTAGCTATCGATTCTGGGTCACCAGTCCCCAGGCTGTAGGTAAGGAGTAAGAGAGTTGAACCGGTGGGTGGGTACCCTAGATATAGTACTTTTACAGAGTTCCTACTGAAGATCAGGGTTATAAGAGATTCCTTCTTTTTTTTTTAAGATTTTCATTATTTATTTGACAGAGAGAGAGAGATCACAAGTAGGCAGAGAGGCAGGCAGAGAGAGAGGGGGAAGCAGGCTCCCTGCTGAGCAGAAAGCCCAATGCAGGTCTCAATCCCAGGACCCTGAGATCATGACCTGAGCTGAAGGCAGAGGCTTAACCCACTGAGCCACCCAGGTGCCCCAAGATTCCTTCTGACCTTAATGTGACCATCATATACCTAACCTATTACCTTACACTCAGTCTTTGCATGTTTCATTTTTCATGAGTAGATTATCAGATTCTAAAATGAAGACACTATCCATTGCTATTCAATAATCATATAACTATTTCTCACATTTGGCACTGTAAGTAATTTCAGATGCTAATAGTATTTACATTTTAAAAACTATTATAGATGCCTAGATAATATGTCTTGGACATTTTTTATTCTTTGGTTGTTGTTATTTTTATAAATTTATTTCAGTTTCTCAACTATGTCCTGTTACCTAACAACCTAACAAAAGCCAAAGGAAAGAAGTAGAACTGCTAAGCAATGTTGATGACTCAAATTTTTAATGCAATTTTTAACTGGAACTGTTTTTTTCTACTGCTACCATCTGAATCAACACTCTAGACTCTTAGGATTTATATCCTGTATCAGGACTGCAGCACTGGAATTTGCATCATTTAAGTTACAGCAAAGACAGATAAGACTCAAAGAAAATGACCCTGTTATGTGGAATGGGCTATCTTTCAAAGCCAAAGCCAAAGCCATCCCTTCAGGGTAGATATAAGCTGGAAAGAAAGGAATTTAATTCTTCTGGTCATAGAGCTATATTACTACCAGACTTAAACTGGCAGTAACTGTGAAACTGCTTGGGATACAAATATGGTTCCTAGCTTATTGTAAAGTTAACGAATTGGATGAACTAATGGATATGGAATTGCAAATTTGCAATTTTTGATGGAATTATATCTTTACATATAACTTTTAGAAGATTCCAATATAGTAATGCCTTTTACTTTTATTTCTGGTAACAAATAGTATAGACAATACTCATTTTCAACATAAAACAAATCTTCCTCAACTTATGATAGGGTTGCACCCCAATAAACCCACTGTAATTTTAAAATATCATAAATAAAAAATGCACGTAATACACCTAACCTACAGAACATGGTAGCTTAGCCTAGTATAACTTAAAAGAGCTCAGAGCACTTATGTTAGTCTACAGTTGGGCAAAAGTATATAACACAACCTTATTTTATAATAAAGTATTGTGTGTCTCAAATAATGTATTAGCTACTGTTCTGAAAATGAAAACCAGAATGTCAGTATGAGGGCGCCTGGGTGGCTCAGTTGGTTGGGCGACTGCCTTCGGCTCAGGTCATGATCCCGGAGTCCCAGGATGGAGTCCCATATCGGACTCCCGGCTCTGCGGGAAGTCCGCTTCTCCCTCTGACCTTCTTCCCTCTCATTCTCAGTCTCTCTCTCTCTCTCTAATAAATAATAATAATAAAAAAAAGAATGTCAGTATGAGTGCAGAATAGTCGTAAGTACATCAGTTGTTCATGCTAGCAATAACATAGCTGACTGAGAGCTGTGGCTGCAGCCACTGCCCAGAATCAACTGACTATCTTACCATGTATCATTAGGCAGGGAAAAGGCCCAAAATCTCAGTCTGTTTTCTACAAGTGTGTATCATTTTTGCAACACTGTCAAGTCAAGCCATTGTGAGTTGGAGACAGTCTGTTTTAACTAATTGCTGATGCCCTTTGTGGGGCCTCTGTTAAAATGAAATTATTTACTAGCTTAACACAATGTTTTCAAAGTAATACATATTCTAGAAGAGGCAAAATTATGAAGCTGCCATATAGAAGACATGTGTATTTATAGCATCCCATCCAAGCTCGGAGGCTTTTGAAGGAAGAGTCTTGCAATTTAGTCCTGTCATAGTGGGGAAACTCCATTACTAGTAAAGAATGAAACCAACCAGATATGAGTCCTACACTAAGCTCAGTTCTACAGCTTGGTTTGCTAATACATTCTTCTCAGGACCAAGATGTGCAATCTGAGTATATTAAGTAGCTTCCTTGTTTGGATAATGCATCCTATTTCACCATGAAAACTTATTCTTTTCGGGCTAAGTGGAGGAACCACACTAAACTATTTTTGGCTTAAATAATACTTTCATTCAATTACAATTCAAAAGGTTTTCACTTACTTTACATCTTGTAGAAAATACGTTTGTGTAGCACCACAGTTCATCTACCAGAGGTACTTGCTTTATAACAGAAAAACTCACTTTTCAGAGATTGAAAACTAGCTGTTTGGAAATTGATACAAAGTGAATTTGTGAGAATGAGGCACATTTTCATCTTGGTTTGGCCACTTTTCCATTCTTAAAGCTGTGATGATGGATGAAACAGGGACAGTCTGAAAAGCTAATGATTCTTTTAAAATAAATTATGAAAACTTTGCAAAAAGCAAGATTTGTCATTATTATCTTATACACTCTGTCGTGTACAAAACAAACATTATGACTGATTCATTCCACCAAATGGCCAGCACTCAAACCCAAATTTTTCTCTATTTCACATTGAAATGCCTTAGAAAACTTTGACTTACTCATTTCAAATATGCCAAATTGATATATATTTTAACATAATCATCACATTATGTTAATTGTGTTATTACATAATTAGAAATTTCCAAATGTCCTTATTTTTAGTAAAAAAAAAAAGGCACAGATTGATTAATTTTTACTGAGACTAAAATCTGTGGCAGGATGGCAGAATGGTTTACCCAAAAAATAAAGTCCTTACATGTGCCATTTACTATTCATTTACCCATGATATAAATACTCTTGCCATGCACATTTCAAGTCATCTACATGATGTCACTGAGGCTGAGGAATCAAGATGGAATGTTAATAATCAACTCTCAAGGCTTTAAACTATTTTCACACATCAAACACTAATTTTGTTACCATAGGGCAGGGGATAGCAGGATTTCTAAACTGCAATTTAAAAAATAGTTAAATGTAGGCATCTTGGGGGAAATATTAACTTTACTAAGTCAATATATTTTATCTGGATTACAAAATTAGTAAATGTTGATTCTGTTATTTTATCATCAAATAATCTGTGTTAAATGAATATTATAGATAGAAGAAATTAAAAACAACCTTAAGAAGAAGCTCTTTTATCTTTTGTAAGTCACTAATGAGAAACATTAAGAACCTTGGAATGAATACATAAATCCAGAATAAAATACAGATTTATCATGTGAATCCCTTTTTTATTCTTTTTATGTGGGAATTTGAGACAAATTACCAATAGCGAGAAAATGTAAATTGAAAAAAATTAAAAGGATATCAAATGCTGTGATTTTACACGATTAAATTAAAAGCATGGAAAAATCAGTTGTTATAATCCTTCTCACAAGTCAACCAAAGAAATTTATTAGTAGGCAGATTATTTATGAAAAATGTGTAGGAATTTTGGTCTTATTTTATGCTTAGATCCTGAAATAACTGCTGTATGATCCATCTGAAAACATAGCTTTTTACATTATTAATGAACAAAAATTGGGGACAAATGAAAATTTTTGTTTATTATTAATATGAATTGATTATAGAACTACTGTATAGTAGAATTAAAAGGAGGAGAAGTCTTTAGTTTTGGGACCAGAGAAACTAGGATTTAAATGCTTATGTTTTCATTTAGACAATTTATCTGATAATTCAGAGTTTGTTTTCTCATCTATAACATAGATGTTGCTTCATCTATAGATGTGTTTACATCTATAGAAATGATAGCATTTTTTATTGTGAGGTTATTTGAAGGATTAAAAAGAATGTAGGAGTGCATGGATAGCTCAGTCGGTTGAGCAGACTTTTGGTTTCAGCTCAGGTAATGATCTCAGGGTCATGAGATGGAGTCCCACATCAGGCTCTGCACTTGCGGGGAATTTATTTGAGATTCTTTTTCTCCCTTTCCCTTTGCTCCTCCCCCCACTTGCTCTTTCTCTCTCTCCCTAAAAATCAAATAAGTAAGTAAGTAAGTAAGTAAGTAAGTAAGTAAGTAAGTAAATAAATAAATAATAAAAAGACTGGTTGTAAAGTCCCTATATACTTGTGGAATAAAATAGATATTTAGTAAGTATCAGTTCGTAATAATAATAATGAGATAGGTGGTATAAAGTGGATTAAGAAAGTCATAGTTTGAGAAGTTTAGGAAATGATTTTTCCAGTTTTATTGAGAAATAATTAATATATAATACTATATAAGGTCTGAGATGTACAGCATAATGACTTAATTTACATATTGTGAAAAGATTACCATAGTAGGTTCAACTAACATCCATCTTTTCATATAGATAGAAGAAAAAGAAAAAAAGAAAAGAAAAAAAAATCTTTCTTCTTGTGGATGAGTAATCACAGGATTTATTGTCTTAACTTTCCTTGTATGCCATAGGGCAGTGTTAGTTATTCTCATGATATTGGACATGATATCCCTAGCACTTATCTATCTTATAACTGGAAGTTTATATCTTTTGACCACCTTTCTCTAATCCCTCCCTTGACCTCCTGCCTCTGGTAACCACAAGTCTGTCTCTTTTTCAAAGAGTTTATTTTAAGATTCCACATATAAGTGAAAACATACAGTGTTTGTCTTTCTCTGTCTGATGTATTTTACTTAGCATAATGCCCTCCAAGCCTTTTCATGTTGTTGTAAATGGTAGGATTGCCTCACTTTCCATGACTGAATAATTTTCCATTGGGTATATATACCACATCTTCTTTATCCATTCATCCATTGATGGACATTTAGGTTGTTTCCATGTCTCAGCTATCATAATTATTGTTGTTATGAAAATTCAGGTCCAGATATTTCTTTGAGTCAGCATTTTTGTTTCTTTTGGATGTATTCTCAAGAATGGAATTGCTGGATCATATCGTAGTTGTAATTATTTTTATATTTTGAAGAACCTCCATGCTAGTTTCCATAGTGGCTATGCCAATTTACGTATCCACCAGCAGTGCACAAGTGTTCCATTTCCTCCACATCCTTGCTGACATTTGTTATTTCTTGTCTTTTTGATGATGGCCATTCTAATAGGTGATATCTTTTTTTTTTAATTTATTTTATTTTTCAGTGTTACAAGATTCATTGTTCATGTACCACACTCAGTACTCCATGCAGTTTGTACCATCCTATTGTGGTTTTAATTTACATTTTCTGAATGACTAGAGATATTGAACATCTTTTAATGTATCTATTGACCTTTTCTTTAATCCTCTTTGGAGAAATGTCTTTGTTATTTTTTTAATTGGGTTGTTTTTATTTTGTATTGAGTTGTATGAGTTCTTTGTATATTTTGGATAATAACCTCCTATCAGATACATATTTATTAAATATTTTATTGCACTTCATAGGTTGTCTTTTCACTTTATTAATGGTTTCCTTTGCTGTGTGGAAGCTTTTTAGTTTTATGTAGTCCCTCTTGTCTATTTTGATTTTGGTAATTGTGCTTTAGGTGTCATACCCAAAATATCATTGCTCAGACCCATGCCAAAAGGGTTTATTTCTTTTCCCCCCACAAATATGTTTATCTTATTTTTCAGTGTTACAAGATTGATTGTTCATGCACCACATCCAGTGCTCCATGCAATATGTGCCCTTCTCAATACCCACCACCAGGCTCGCCCAACTCCCCACCCTCTCCCCGCCAAAACCCTCAGTTTGTTGCTCAGAGTCCACAGTCTCTCCTGGTTAATCGCCCCCTCCGGTTTTCCCCTATTTACCCTTCCCTTCCT
>CM052798.1:96389205-96539004 GCA_028533885.1 Nasua narica | reverse complement strand
AATGCCTTATGTGGTCCCCGCTCGAAGGGCTGCGGCCACGGTCTAGGGTAAGCCCCAGCCGAAAACACACTGCGCGGCTCTTTCTCTGCCACCGGCTTCTCCGCCCTGATATCTAGGAGCTCTGCCGCACTCAGACACCCCCGGTCTCTTTATGATCTCGCAGGTCCTGAAACCACTTTGTTCCCACGAGGGCCAGACCTCTGGCCTAGCCTCTGGAGCAATGTCCCTCAGCGGAGCAGACTCTAAAAGTTCCGATTTTGTGCTCTGGGGCTCTGCGGCTGCAGGGAGCCGGCCCCTCCCCCCGCGGTCTCTCTTCCCGTCGCTTTGGAATCACTTTTCCAAACGTCCTACCTTTCCAAAGGTGGTCAATTTTCTGCTCCTAGAATTGCTCTTCTTCCTCTCTTCTCCCTCCTGTTGAGTATGCTGGCTTTTAGAATGATTTATTAACTATCTAGATGAACTTCTGGGATCTGTCTCTATCTCAACCTCCTACTTCTCCGTTATCTTGCTCCTCCCTTGTTTTTCTTTTTCAGGTATAAATTGAAAATCTGTTCATGGAACCCACGCTATGCAAGCTTTTCAAAGTGGACCAACCACAACTCCCTTTCCTACACCTTGGGTGTAATTATGGGGTCCCCTATTCCTTCTCCTTGTGCGTTTGGAGTCACAGAAGACCCACAACTCTCTCTCCTTAAACTTAAACTTTCTCTTTCCATTGTGGACTGAAAGTAAAAATCTAGTTATATTTTCCTAAATATGTGAGTACTGGATAGTGTCAATCATCTCTTTGGAATGAGGGGTCTATTGTCTTGGAGCATTAGCCAAACCTGAGACTAAAATAAGTTGCTTTATAACAGTTTATTGTATGCTTAAAAAGTGTAACAAGTTTTCTAAGTACCTCTGATTTGGAACAACAGATTGTGTGCTTAGAATAACATATTTTTATCTTGCATGAGTTGTTTGATAAAAGAGGTTTTTGTACATTAAAAAAGGTCTCTTCAGTATGGCTTAGAGTAACAACAGGCTTGCAATTAGTTAAACACATCTCATCATGCACTTGATCTATGCCAAATATTTAACTACTTACTCTAAAGATAAACATTGTTTCTCCTCTCAAAAGCTTATGCTATCAAGGAAAATATATTGAAAACTAGGTTTGAGAATGTTATGGGAGAAGCAGAGTGAAATGGGAGATAACATTATATTTAGATTCAGGAAGCAACCATTTAAGTTAAAGCATTGGCTAGAACCCACCCCTGATAACAGGCTCACATTTATCCTTCCACCACAATATCCACAAAAACTCCTTCACAATAACTCTCAGTTATACCCGGTGTTGATTATGGAGCTTCAGATATACCATTTGTCCTATTACCACTCTCCTCATAAAAGGATGATCTGTGTTTCTAACCAAACAATATGTGGATCTAGATGGTCCATATAATCTTTTCTAAAATACTACACCTAGGTGTTGGCATCTGAAAAATATTCAGACCAAAATGCTTTTACCCTCCAAGAATGGAAAAGACATATGCTTATGAATGAATATCAAGTAAGTTTTACTTGCTTTCTACCACTTTCTATCACTTTCTTTTTTCCTCCAAATACTTTTATTTTATTTTTTTTCAGTGTTACGAGATTAATTGTTCATCCACCACACCCAGTGCTCCATGCAGTACATGCCCTCCTCAATACCCACCACCAGGCTCGTCCAAGCCCTCACCCCCTCCCTTCCAAAACTCTCAGTTTGTTGCTCAAAGTCCACAGTCTCTCATGGTTCACCTCCTTCTCCAATTTCCCCCCATTCACCCTTCCTTTTCTTCTCACTTTCTACTACTGACACCTACCCATGCCTGCTGAGTAGGGAAAAAAGTTCATAGGTTCTACTGCAAACATTAAGTATGGTGTAAACATTAATATGGTTAATGTAGGCTTATTGCAAATGTTATTAATCTGATTAAGAAAATGTATTTTGTTTTCGAGACCATTAAAATTTAACAGCTGTTAATCTTATCAAAATGTTTCTCAGATTTTATCAAAAGCATTTATTAATATGATCATAGATTTTCCATTATTCTTTATTAATATGTTTTCATTGAAATATTCACTGAATTCACTGAAATAAACACCAATTGATCTTAATGTACTATCCTTTTTACAAGTTGCTGTATTAGACTTACTACTTTTAAAATATTATTAAAATATTATAAAAAATTATATTATAATTCTAATATTATAGAATTTTAATTTTATTTCTTTTTCTTTTTAAAAATATCTTTATCAGGTTTTGGAATCAAAATTACGCTGCTGCCATAAAAATAATTTGTAAGGCTCTTCTTGCCAGATTCTAGAAGTTTTTGTAAGCTATGGGCTACTCGTTCTGTAATTTTTTTTTTATTTTTTAAAAGATTTTATTTATTTATTTGACCAAGAGAGAGATCACAAGTAGGCAGAGAGGCAGGCAGAGAGAGAGGGGGAAGCAGGCTCCCTGCTGAGCAGAGAGCCTGATGTGGGGCTTGATTCCAAGACCCTGAGATCATGACCTGAGCCGAAAGCAGAGGCTTTAACCCACTGAGCCATCCAGGCACCCCCTTCTGTAAATTTTTAAAAGAACATGCCAGTAAAAACATATAGTCCTGAGGTTACCATTGAAGGAAGTTTGTTTTTAATTACAAATGCATTTTTGGGGAACCTGGGTGCTCAGTCAGTTGAGCTTCTGCCTTTAGCTCAGGTAGTTTTCCTGAAGTCCTGGGACTGAGCCTTATAATGGGCTCCCTGCTCAGTGGATAGTCTGCTTTTTCCTCTGCTCCTCCTCCTCACTCATGTTCTTTTTTTTTTAATTTTTTATTAACATATAATGTATTATTTGCCCCAGGGTGCATGTCTGTGAATCATCAGGCTTACACATTTCACAGCACTTGCCATAGCACATACCCTGCCCAATATCCATAACCCTACCCCCCCACCTCCCAGCCACCCTTCATTTGTTTCTGAGTTTAGGAGTCTCTTACGATTTTTTTCCCCATCCCATCTTGTTTCATTTCTCTTCCCCGCCCCCACGACCACCTGCCCTGCCTGTCAAATTCTTCATATCAGAGCAATCATGTGATAATTGTCTTTCTCTGACTGACTTATTTTGCTTAGCATAATACCCTCCGTTCCATCCATATCGTTGCAAATGGCAAGATTTCATTTCTCTTGATGGCTGCATAGTATTCCATTGTATATATATATATATACCACATCTTCTTTATCCATTCATCTGTTGATGGACATCTAGAAACGACAGATGTTGGCGAGGATGCAGAGAAAGGGGAACCCTCCTACACTGTTGGTGGGAATGCAAGCTGATACAACCACTCTGGAAAACTCACTCATGTTCCTTCTCTCTTGCTCACTCCCTCTCTCAAATAAATAAATAAAATCTTTAAAAAAACAAAAACATTGTAATTTCTGTATTTGCTATAGAAAAACTCAATTTTTAAGTTTCTCATACTGTCAAGTAAATGTCTTAATTTTTAAATTATTTTACTTCATCTAAACCATCAAACTTATTGATATAAATTATTTATAATGTCCTTTTATTATCTTTATATCAGTCTCAGTAGGTATTGGTCAATGCTATTAATAATTTCCCACAACAAACCTTTACCTTTGTTGACTTTCTCTATTAAATGTTTGTTTTCTATTTCCTTAATTTATGCTCTCATCAATATAATTTCCTTTTTCTATTTTCTTTGGAGTTTGTTTGCTCTTCTTTTCCTTGTTTTTTGCATGAAGTCTTCAACCTTTCTTTCATTTTAATATATGCATTAAAAGCTATCAATTCTCTCTAATTCCTGCTTTAACCATATCACACATATTTTCCTATGTCTTTTTTTTTTACTTCAGTTTGAAAGTTTTCCAATTTTTATTATTATTACTTTTGTGGGTAAAGAGGTCATAAGCTTTTTAGAATTATTGTGCTTAATTTCCAAACTTCAGAGATATTTTAGTTTTCTTTCCATCAATTTCAACTTTAATGCCATTCTGCTCAAAGAATATATTCATTGTGAATTGAATCATTTGAAATTTTTTGATACCTGTTTTATGATTAAATTAAATAAAAGTGCATTCTGTGATTGTATTTTCAGTAATTATGCACATAACTATTTGATCAAGTCAGTTAATCACATTGTTCAATTCTTCTAAATCCTTATAGTTTTTCCCTCTTTGTTTTATCAGTTATGGAGAGAAGTATGTGAAAATAGCCAAATGTGTCTTTTTCTCTTTTTTTGTTGGCAGTTTTGTCTTCAAGTATATTGAGGATATATTATCGAGGGCATACAAGTTAAGGAGTATTATGTATTTTTTTTAATTTTTTTATTAACGTATATTGAGGAGTATTATGTATTTATGTTGAATTGATTCTTTTATCATTATAAACTATAATTCTTTATTTCTAGCAACATTTTATTTATGTTATATGTAAATTATGTTTAATCTATTTTTATTTTAACCATACATTTCTTCTATTTTATTTTTACATGATGTCTCTCTTTCTACTTTCTTTTTTTTAAGATTTATTTATTTGACAGAGAGAGAGAGAGAAAGAGCATGAACAGGGGGAGCACAGGCAAAGGGAGAAGCAGACTCCTAGTTGAGCAGGGACTTGATCCCAGAACTCTGGGATCATGACCTGAGCCAAAGGCAGACAATTAACCAACTGAGCCATCCACGTGCCCCTCTTTTTCTACCTTCTTATATTCAATCAATTTGTGGCCTTATATTCAAAGTGTGTCCCTTTGTAATTAGCGAATAGTTAGGTCTCTTTCTTTCTTTCTCTTTCTGTCTCTCTTTCTTCCTTTCTTCTTCCTTTCTTCCTTTTTTCTTCTTCCTTTCCCTTTCTTTTTTTCTTTCTTTCTTTTACTTGAGTTTTGTCTGTGGCTACACAGTTAAACTAATATGGATAATATGGCAAATCCCTGAGCTTTAGGTTCAAATTTCTCACCTAATGCATAGGTGCTTGAATAGCAAGGAGAGAAAGATTTGTGGGTTCTGAACATGATCATTTATTTTCTGCACTATTATGAACAAAATCTGTCTCCAGTTACTATATTTAAAGAGGAAAAATAAAACAACAGTAGAAATTTTTAATCAGATACATTCAGTGTCACATAGCAGTATTACATGAGGAGAAAAAGGCTTATTTAAAATTTTCTATAACATTATGGGCATAATTACTGATAGATGTTGAAGAGTATTACCACTAATTTTAGAATGGTCTCTATTATAATAATTTTTTAACCTTTGTACTGCACGGTTCCTTCAGAAGTTTACTACATAGTTTCTCTACCAAAAACACTCTAAACAATTCATGAATAGTGCAAACATACCCCAGGAGAGGGAATGCTTCCACTAGGATGAATCATAAGAGTCCTTTTAATGTGAAACTATTGATTCTACAAAGGTCACTTCAGGCTTTTCATATCAAGAAATTAGCAAGCAAAGACAGAGTTACCATCTTGGCTGGCATAATAGACAATGATCATGAGGAGAACATAGAGTTGTCATTGTGCAATGAAAGTGGGGAAGAACACACATTGTACCCAAGTGGTCCATTAAGAAATCTTATAGTATTTTTTGTCCATATTTGACAACAGTGAACAAGTGAAGCAGTGACACTCTGAGAAAACATAATGGCCAACATCTCAGATCACTTGAGAACGAGGGTCCAGGTCACTCAACCAGATAACCCATCTCAACTAGCAAAAATGCTAGCTGAAGATAAAGTGAGTCTAGAATGGTTAGAATGGAGGCTGATTGTGAGTTTCCCCACTTTTCCAGACAAAGTGAGCATAGATCATATCATGAATACTTGGAAGGGAAATCTCTTCTCTAAGAAGAGTTTCTATTTGAAACAAATGGATCTGAGCTCCACCACAATGGACTGTAGAGTGTTTTGCCTTCCAAACCTTCTTCCAAGGGTATTGGCTGCTGATGTCTCACAGTCAGGTCCTTGCTTAAGAATTGCTCTTGGCACTGCCGTAGGGCACTGCCTTGACTCACATCATGCTCCTCACCCATATCCAAAGACAAATGTACAAATACAAAGACTGATTTCTTTGCCTCTATTTGAGACAACTCTTTTTTTTAAGATTTTTATTTATTTATTAGAGAGAGAGAGACTGAGAATGAGAGGGGAGAAGGTCAGAGGGAGAAGCAGACTTCCCACAGAGCTGGGAGTCCGATATGGGACTCGATCCCGGGACTCCGGGATCATGACCTGAGCCGAAGGCAGTTGCTCAACCAACTGAGCCACCCAGGCGCCCTTGAGACAACTCTTAAAAGCCAACCAAGCTCCACAGCTCCTTCTAGGACCAACAGGGTGCTCCACTGCAATTGGATCCCAGTTCAACTTCATACACTGTCCAATTAAGTTTCCATCATTTCCTTACAGGTGTCCCAACAATACTCTCAGCTAAACCTCCTGAGTGTAAACCTCTGCCTCAGAATGTTTGTTAGGGAATTGAGTTCCAACATCATATTTACAAATAGATATTTCTTTATTTGTTGGCAAAGGAGGTACTGATAGGTAGCTCTGCCCATAGAGAATCATGGAAGGCTTTCTGAAATAACTCTTATGTGAAAAACATGTGTAGGATGTTGTTAAACCAAGATTAGGAAAGAAGGCATCCCAGCCAGAGAAACCAAGATCTAATATAGGGTTAGGAAATGATAAAAGCAGAAATGGTAGAAACATTAGGTATGAGATCTGAGGAGAAGAGGCTGAGGCTTGGAATGTTAGAGAAGTCTTTTATCCACCCCACATTGAGAAAAGAAAAATGTCACACTGGTTTTGTGGTGCAGCTGGAGTTGACTAAAAGATCTATGACTTGTAAGAATATATTCTCCTTAAACTACCTTCTACTATGACAAAAAGAACCAGTGTTTTTCTGATGCTATGGCCTAAAGTAGTAGCTTATGTGAGATTCCCTGAAGTCAGGCAGTGCCATAGCCCAAAGGATATAATTCATCTTGCATAATCTTACATTGGTTTCACTGAAAACTCAAAGATAGAAAAGAATTTGAAGAATAAACTCTTTATATACATAAAACATGAATATCAGCCAGGAAAATGAAGAAAAGACATTTGTATTTAGAATTCCAGGAGGCTTGGAAGAGGCTGGGGTAAAGTAATAATCTGACTAGTATCTTTGTTCCTGAGGGGTGCAAAGCCTGAGAAATGAGAAATTGTACATGGAATCATATATGTATATACATATTCATTCCCTGACGTACAACGAAGAACAAAAATAGAGAAAGGATTCATGTGACTTGAGTTACTGAGATTTCCCCAAGCTCCTATAGTTCTCCAGTGATTTCTATTTCCCTTTTTGTTTATTTCTTGTGGCAAAAAAAAAACGGTAATGAGAGTGACCAAAAAATTGAAGAGAATTTAAAATCAAAATCATAAGAATTGTCTTTCATTTTACACAAAATTCTTTCTAACTATTCATCCCAGAAAATGGCTGGCAAACCTTGTTCTTGGCAGGACTAAGAAAACACTCCTTCCACTCATCCCCAAAACTGAGGTCACTGGGGGGTGGGAATGCACACTATGCCAAAGGTTCCTCATCAGAGACACTCCAAGAATACAGGGAGAGCTCCACATGGCTAAGCTCTGTCAGCCCGGATGATCCTTAACTAGTAAATTGAAGCTCTCATTGACTCTAGGCAATAATGCCCCTCTTGAGGTGAGACCCTTTGACTCTTCTTTCCCTCCTTTTATTTATTTGTTTCTAACACATTAACTTTGGCTACTGCAAAGATGCACAGATGATGTTCCCATGTTCAAACTCCAACGATGGGTTATATACATCTATAAAAAATGTTATCATGAGGGAAAAACAAATGGGAGATCATGTTATATTACCTAAAACAGTTTCTTACAATAACAGTTTTTCTGACTGATGATTATTTTTTTTTAAACCTGGACTTTAAAACCTATAGACTTATATGTCTAAAAATCACTCTTCTTCACAAATTAAGGACAGTTTATTTATTGGGAAAATGATAGTATAATATACTTCAGAATGTACAGGCAATTACAAATCCTTGGTTGTGCTGTCCCAAAGGTGTTATTTTAAGTCGGGAAACTAAGTTCCTTAAGTGATTACTAAATCTTTTCTCCCCAAATACTGAAATTTAAGTTGTCAAGAGAGAAAAAATAAATTTACTTCAGTGCATAGCAAATAAATAATGTCAAGCATTATAAACCCATGTTTCAAAACAATTCAAGTGTTTCAACCACATAATAGGCCCAGAAAGCTCTTTACGGTAATGTCAACAATGAAACTATCAGGAACATTTCATTCATTTACAATTATCATTACAAAAAGAAACCCAAGTATGTCCGTGTATGTGTCAAGTATTTGATATCCGTTCCTTGTGTATCCTTTGATTCTTTTGTCTGTACTCAATATGAATGAAAATATGGGAAATGATACATAAATATTTCTCAGCATGTTGCCAATAGGGAAAAATGTAATATTCTCTGCTCTCTCCATCTCAAATACACACACAGTCTCACTCACACATAAATGTATATACACATAATCATATCACAAAAGGCTCAGAGATTATCTAAGGCAAACTCTTTATTTTCCATTTGTCAAAAATGAAGACAAAAAGAGCAATTGTATTTTCTATCATCACAAAATTACTTAGTAGCAAGTACTAATAGAAGACACAACAAACCTTGAATAAGCATTTGAATTGTCTCTATACAGTAACGGTAAATCCTATGCTGTAGATTTAAGTTAAATCAAGCATGATTATTTAAAAAATAACTCTTTAACACTAATATGGCAAAAACTTAACTAATAATGTAACATTATTACAAGAAAGATAACAAGCATTAAGTATAATCTACCCCCTATTCCTTAGGATATTCTTTATTACTTTGCCTCTAGAGCAAAGGAAATATACACAACTACGAGGCAAACCCTCTGGTTATCAAATTATCAAGTGAGCAAGTAAAAAGTTGAGGTTCTGTAAATAAAAGTCACTTTGGGATTTAGAATATGACCTTTTCCCCAGTACGTTGTGGACAGTTTCACTTCATCAGAATAAATTTCAGAAGTTCTTCACAATCACCAATGACCTGTTTGAGTTTAAATTGACTGAACATTTTAAAATCTTATCTTTTTTTTATCAATTCCACTGTCCTCTAAGATATTGGGATAGTATAGTTGCTGTCTACGTATTTTAAGTCTTTTTGTTTTCCTATTCTTCATTACTCTTTTTTTTCATTGTTAAATAGATCTTTTCAAATATACAACTTTAATACTGTCCTCTTTTTTTTAAGATTTTATTTCTTTATATGGCAGAAAGACAGTGACAGAGGGAACACAAGCAGGGGCAGTGGGAGAGGGAGAACCAGGCTTCCGACCAGGGAGCCCAATGCGGAGCTTGATCCCAGTACCCTGGGATCATAAAATGAGCTGAATGCAGACGCTTAACAACTGAAACACCCAGGCTGTTTAAAAGAACAGCCCCAATACTGGTCTTTTAAAAAATATTTTTGATTTATTTTCTTCGAGGTTGCATTAGGATTGCAATTCATGTACTATAAAGTGATTGGGTTTAGACTTTCAAGTTATTTTCAAATTTGTATAAAAACAGATATACACTCCAATATAATTCCTTCCTTACCTTTGCTATTGTGCTATTATTTACATATAAACTACACTTCTTTGCATTATAATTCCATCAACAAATTTTTCTAATTATTGCTCTGCACAATTTTTAAAAGTCATATAGGAAAGAAAAGAATTATAAACAAAAGCATGCATACACTTTTAAATATACTTACCAAAATATTTATCTTTACTGGTGTTCTTTTTTAAAAACTTAATTATTATTATTATTATTATTATTATTATTATTATTATTATTATTATTTAGAAAGAGTGCATGCAAATGGGTAGGGGACTGGGCAGAAGGAGAGGGAGAGACAATCTTAAGCAGGCTCCATGCCCATCACAGAGCCCAACACTGGGCTCAATCTCACAACTCTGAGATCATGGCCTGAGCTGAAACTAAGAGTTAAACACTTAATCAACTGAGCCATCGAGGCACCCTAGGTGGCCTTTGTTTTTGTTTTTTTTTTTATGTGGATTTGTATCTTTTTTTAAAGATTTTATTTCTTCATTTGACAGAGAAAGACACAGCAAGAGAGGGAATACAATCAGGGGGAGTGGGAGAGGCAGAAACAGGTTTTCCACTGAACAGGGAACCCAATGCAGGGTTCAATCCCAGGACCCCAGAACTATGACCTGAGCCGAAGGCAGACACCCAATGACTGAACCTCCCAGGTGTCCCCTATGTGGATTTTTACTGTTTAGTGTCATTTCATTTCAGTCTGAAAGACTCCCTTTATAATTTTTTTAAGGAAGTTATAGTTATACTCATGGAGAATTCTCTGCTTTGTTTATCTAGGAACCTCTTATTGTATGTTCATTTAGAAGCATTGTTTTGCTGGATATAGAGTTATTGGTTGATAGTATCTGCCTTATGGTCTCTATAGTTTCTGATGAGAAATTAGCTATTAATCTTATTGAAAATAACTTTTACATGATAAATTAATTCTCTTTATCTTTGGCTTTCAACACTTTCACTCTGATATGTCTGGGTGTGTGTTTGAATTTATGCTAGAGTTAGTTAAGCTTCTGGATGTGTCAGTTGTTTTTCATCAAATTTGGGAAGTTTGTGGCCAATATTTCTTCAAATATTCCCTCTTCTCCTTTTTGTCTTTCCTCTCCCTCTGGAATTCTCCATTATAAATAGTTGATACACCTGATGTCCTGGAGATCTGTAAGGCTCTGTTCACTTGTCATTTTTCTTTCTGTACTTAGACTGGATAATCTCAACCAATCTTTTCAAATTAGTTGATTCTTCCTTCTACATTCTCCAATCTGTTCTTTAGCTCTTCTAGTGAATTTTTCATTCCAGTTATCTTACTTTTAATTTCCAGAATGTCTATTAGGATCTATAAATATGTATAACTCTTTATTGATATTTTTTATTTAATGAAACACCATCCTCATATATTTCTCTAATTTCTAGACATGTTTTTCCATTCCTTTTTTTATTAACATATAATGTATTATTTGTCTCAAGGGTACATGTATGTGATTCATCAGTCTTACACAATTCATAGTACTCACCATGTACTATGTACACCATGTACCCTTCCCAATGTCTATCACCCTACCACCTAATCCCTCCCACCCCCTTCCACTCCAGCAACCCTCAGTTTCTTTCCTGAGACCAAGAGTCTCATAAGGTTTGTCTCCCTCTCTGGTTTCATCTTGTTTCATTATTCCCTCCCTTACCCTATGATCCTCTCCCTTATTTCTCAAATTCCTCCAATCAGTGAGATCATATGATAATTGTCCCTCTCTGACTGATTTCACTTAGCATAATACCCTATAATTCTATCTAACTTATTGCAAATGGTAAAAGTTCATTTTCTGATGGCTGAATAATATTTTGTTATATATATCCCATATCTTCTTGATCCATTCAACAGTTGATCGACATCTAGGCTTTTTCCACAGTTTGGCTATTATGGACATTGCTGCTATAAACATTGGGGTGCAGGTGCCCCTTTGGATCACATTTGTATCTTTGCGGTAAATACCCAGGACTTTAATTGCTGGGTCATAAGATAGATCTATTTTAAACTTTTTAAGAAACCTGCATACCGTTTTTCAGAGTGCCAGCTTGCACTCCTACAACCAGTGAGGGAGCGTTGCCCTTTCTCCGCTTCCTCACCAACACCTGTCATTTCCTGACTGCTTAATTTTAGCCATTCTGACTGGTTTAAAGTGGTATCTCACTGTGGATTTGATCTGTATTTCATTGATGCTGAGTGATGTTGAGCATCTTTTCATGTCTGCAGGACATTTGGATGTCTTCTTTGCATAAATGTCTCTTCATGTCTTCTCCCCATTTCTTGATTAGACTATTTGTTCTTTGGGTATTGAGTTTTATAAGTTCTTTATAGATTTTGGATACTAGCCCTTTACCTGATATGTCATTTGTGAATATCTTCTCCCATTCTGTCAGTTGTCTGTTGGCTTTGTTGGCTGTTTCCTTTGCTGGGTGAAAGCTTTTGTTCTTGATGAAGTCCCAAGAGTTCATTTTTGTCCTTGCTTCCTATGCCTTTGGTAGTGTTTCTAGGAAGGAGTTGCTGTGGCTAAGGTCTAAGAGGTTGCTGCCTGTGTTCTTCTCAAGGATTTTGATGAATTCCTGTCTCATATTGAGGTCTTTCATCCACTTTGAGTCAATTTTTTGTACATGGTACAAGGAAATGGTTCAGTTTCATTCTTCTGCATGTGGCTGTCCAATTTTCCCAACACCATTTGTTGAAGAAACTTTTTTCCATTGGATAATTTTTCCTGCTTTGTCAAAAATTAGTTGACCATAGAGTTTAGGGTCCACTTCTGGGGTCTCTATTCTGTTCTGTTGATCTATGTGTCTGTTTTTGTGCCAGTACCCTACTGTCTTGATGATTACAGCTTTGTAATAGAGCTTGAAGTCCGGAATTGTGATGCAACCAGCTTTGTTTTTATTTTTCAACATTCCTTTGGCTATTCAGGGTCTTTTCTGGTTCAACATAAATTTTAGGATTATTTGTTCCATTTCCTTAAAAAATGTTGATGGTATTTTGATAGGGATTGCACTGAATATGTAGATTTCTCTGGGTACTATAGACATTTTCACAATATTTGTTCTTCCAGTCCATGAGCATGGGACGTTTTTCAATTTCCTTGTGTCTTCTTCAATTTCTTTCATGAGTACTCTATAGTTTTCTGAGTACAAATTCTTTGCCTTTTTAGTTAGATTTATTCTTAGTTGTCTTATGGTTTTGGGTGCAATTGTAAATTGGATTGAATCCTTAATTTCTATTTATTCTGTCTTGTTGGTGTATAGAAATTCAACTCATTTCTGTACATTGATTTCATATTTTGACACTTCATTGAATTTCTGTATGAGTTCTACAAGTTTTGGGGTAAAGTCTTTTGGGTTTTCCACATAAAATATCATATCATCTGCAAAAAGTGACAGTTTAACATCTTTGACAAATCAGATGCCTTTTATTTCTTTTTGGTATCTGATTCTTGAGGCAAGGACTTCTAGTAAAATGCTGAATAGCAGCAGTGATAGTGAATATCTTTGCCATGCTCCTGACCTTAGAGGAAAAGCTTTCAGTTTTTCCCCATTGAGAATGATATTTACTTTGGGTTTTTCATAGATGGCTTTTATGATATTGAGGTATGTATCCTCTATCCCTACACTGTGAAGAGTTTTGATCAAAAAAGGATGCTGTACTTTGTCAAATGCTTTTTCTTCATCTATTGAGAGTAGCATATGGTTCTTGTTCTTGTTATTAATGTATTGTATCACATTGATTGATTTGCAGATGTTAAACTGAACCTGCAACCCAGGAATAAATCCCAATTGACCATTGTGAATATTCATTTTAATGTACTGTTGGGTCTTATGGGCTAATATTTTGGTGAGAATTTTTGCATCCATGTTCACCAGGGGTATTGATCTGTAATTTTCTTTTTTGATGGGGTCTTGGTTTTGGGATTAAGGTAATCATGGCCTCATAAAACGAATTTGGAATTTTTCCTTCCATTTCTATCTTTTAGGAGCAGTTTCAGGAGAATAGGTATTCTTTTTTAAATGTTTGGTAGAATTTCCCTAGGAAACCATCTGGCCCTGGGCTCTTGTTTGTTGGGAGATTTTTTATTACTGCTTTAATTTCTTTACTAGTTATGGGTCTGCTTAAGTTTTCTATTTCTTCCTGGTTCATTTTTGGTAGTTTATATATCTCTAGGAATGTATCCATTTCTTTCAGATTGTCAAATTTGCTGATAACATTGTCTTATAATTGTATTTCTTTGGTGTTGGTTGTGATCATTCATGATTTTATTCATTTGAGTCCTTTCTCTTTTCTTTTTTATAAGTCTTGCCAGGGGTTTATCAATCTCATTAATTCTTTCAAAGAACCAACTCCTAGTTTCATTGATCTGTTCTACTGTTTTTTGGTTTCTATTTCATTGATTTCTGCCCTGATCTTTATTTTTTTTTTTCTTTTCTTGCTTGGTTTGGGCTTTCTTTGCTGTTTTCTTCAGCTCCTTTAGGTGTAGGGTTAGGTTGTGTATTTAAGAGTTTTCTTATTTCTTGAGAAATGCTTGTATTGCTATATAATTTCCTCTTAGGACTACTTTTGCTGCATCCCAAAGATTTTGAACAGTTGTGTTTTCATTTTCATTTGTTTCCATGATTTTTTTTAATTCTTCTTTAATTTCCTGGTTGACCCATTTATTCTTTAGTAGGATGTTCTTTAGCCTCCATGTATTTGAGTTATTTTCAACTTTCCTCCTGTGATTGAGTTCAAGTTTCAAACCACTGTGGTCTGAAAATAAGCAGGGAATGATCTCAATCTTTTGGCACTGGTTGAGACCTGATTTGTGACCAAGGACGTGATCTATTCTGGAGAATGTTCCAAGTGCACTAGAGAAAAATGTGTATTCTATTGCTTTGGATAGAATGTTCTGAATATATCTGTGATGTCCATCTGGTCCATTGTGTCATTTAAAGCCTTTACTTCCTTGTTGATCATGTACTTACATGATCTTTCCATTTCAGTGAAGTGGGTGTTAAAGTCTCCTACTATTATTATATTATTGCCAATATGCTTCTTTGTCTTTGTTACTAATTGGTTTATATGATTGGCTGCTCCCATTTTAGGGGCCTAGATATTTAAAACTGGCAGTTATTTTTGTTGGACAGACACTTTAAGTGTCTTTTTCATCTCTAATTATAGTCTTTGGTTTAAAATCTAACTTGTCTGATATAAGGATTGGCACCCTAGCTTTCTTTTGATGTCCATTATAGTAAATTGTTTTCCATCACTTCACTTTAAACCTAGAGGTGTCTTTGGGTCTAAAATGCGTTTCTTGCAGACAGACTATCATTTGGTCTTGTTTGTTTGTTTTTTTTTGTTTTTTTGTTTTTTTTTTTTATCCATTCTGATACCCTGTGTCTTTTGTTTGGGGCATTTAGGCCATTTACATTCAGGGTAAATATTGGCAGATATGAATTTAGTGCCATTGTACTGCCTGTAAGGTGACTGTTACTGTATATTGTCTCTGTTCCTTTCTGGTCTATGTTCCTTTTAGGCTCTCTCTGTGCTTAGAAGACACCTTTCAATATTTCCTGTAGGGCTGGTTTGGTGTTTGCAAATTCCTTTAGTTTTTGTTTGTCCTGAAAGCTTTTTATCCCTCCATCTATTTTCAACAACAGCCTCATTGGATATAGTATTCTTCGCTGCATATTTTTCTCAGTTAGTACTCTGAATATATCATGCCAGTTCTTTCTGGCCTGCCAGTCTCTGTGGATAGGTCTGCTGCCAGTCTAATATTTCTACTATTGTGGATTGCATACCTCTTGTCCTGAGCTGCTTTCAGGATTTTCTCTTTGTCTCTGAGACTTGTATTACTATTAGATGATGGGGTGTAGACCTATTTTTATTGATTTTGAGGGGATTCTCTGTGCCTTCTGGATTTCGATGCCTGTTTCTTTCCCCAAATTAGGGAAGTTCTCTGCAATAATTCGCTCCAATATATCTTCTGTTCTTCTCTCTCTTACTTCTTCTGAGATCTCAATTATTCAAATATTGTTTCATCTTAAGATATCACTTATCTTTCAAATTCTCCCTTCATGATCCAGTACTTGTTTATCTCTCTTTTTTCTAAAGTTCTTTATTCTCCATCATTTGGTCTTCTATATCACTAACTCTCTCTTCTGCCTCACTAATCTAGCAGTAAGAGCCACCATATTTTATTGCACCTCATTAATAGGCTTTTTGATTTCAACTTAGCTAGATTTTAGTTATTTTATTTTTCCAGAAAGGGATTCTCTAGTATCTTCTATGCTTTTTTCAAGCCCAGTTAGTATCTATAATTGTCATTCTGAACTCTAGTTCGGATATTACTAATGTCCATATTGATTAGGTCACTGGCAGTCAGTTATAGCCCTTGTTCTTTTTTTTTTTTTTTTTTTGAGGTGAGTTTTTCTGTTTTGTCATTTTTTCCAGAGAAGAAGTGATGAGTGAGAGAACAAAATGCTAAAAAGGTAGCAACCCAGAAAAATATACACTAAACCAGAAAAATATACACTAAATGAGTTAGAAGAGCTCTGCAACCAGAAGGAAAAGAAAGAAAGAAAAAAAAAAGAATATAATCAGACTTGGAATAGTGTGTGAACAGAGCCACATACTAGACTTTGGGTGTATTTTGGTCTGTTAGAAGAAACTACCTCTCAAAATTTTAAAGAAAGGAAGAAAAAAAAAAAATATATATATATACATATATACACAAAAATAAAGTTAAATACAATGAAAGGATAGAATATGACTATAAATATGAAAACTAAAAAAGACTTTTAATAAGAGTATTAATAAGATAAGATGTTGGTTAAAATAGGAAAGAGGAAAAATTCAAAAAAAAAAAGAAAAATAAATAATAAAGAAAAATTTAAAAATTTACTTTGAAAAACTAAAGAATCATGGGAAAAGAGACATGAATTATATGTGTTGCTTTTCTCTAGCTCTGGAGTTCCACAGTTCTCATTGATTGGGAAACTTGGTCTTAGCTGGATGTTTGGACTGTTCTGGGGGAGGGGCCTGTTGCAGTGGTTCTCAGATGTCTTTGTCTGAAGCAGAATTACACCACCCTTGCCAGGGGCCTGGCTAAGTAATTTCCTTGGGTTTCTTCATAGTCACTTTTGTTCCCTGAAATATTTCAGTATACCTTTGGAGGATAAAAATGAAAATGGCAGCCTCTCAATCTCTGGCCTGGAGAGGGTCCCAAGAGCTCAAGGCCCTCCTCCTCAGTGAGCCCTCAGAGAAAAGCAGTCAATCACTCTTGTCTTCTTCATCTCTAGCTGCACTCCATGCTCACCTGACCTGTGACTGAGCATTTCTCTCTCTGGCCCCCAACCCCATTTGGAGTCTCCAAACCCAGCAGATTCCTGCAGTGCATTCCTGTGCTGCTCCTCCTGGTGGAAGAAGGGAGAGGTCTCCCCAGATCTGCCACTTATGGGGTCCCTGCTCAAAGAGCAGTGGCCCAACTATGCCAGGGATAATGGTTTATAGCAACCCCATGCTGAGAGCCCACTTCTTGGCTCTGTCTTTGCAGTTGACTTCCCTGCTCTAATACATGGGATCTCTGTTGCACTCAGGCACCCTCAGTCTTTCTGTGACCTGAGGGTCCTGAGACCACACTGTTGCAACAAGGGTTCCACCCCCTGCTTAGCCACAACAGCAACATCCCTCAGCAAAGCAAGCTTCTAGAAGTTATAACTTTGTGCTCTGCTGCTCTATCACTTGCTGGGAGCTGACTGATGGAGGCCTCCTCCCCTATCTTCCCGAACATTGCTTTGGATTCACTTCTCCACAGGTCCTACCTTCCAGAAAGTGGTCACTTTTCTGTTCATAGAATTGCTGCTGTTTTTTTCTTCAATGAATTTGTAGGTGTTCAGAATGGTTTAATAACTATCTAGCTGAGTTCCTGAGACCAAACAAAATTTAAGTCTCCTACTCCTCCACTATCTTGCTCCTCTTCTCCTTTTTTCTTTGAACATATTTGTAATAACTGATCCAAAGCCTTTGTCCAGTAAGTACAATGTCTGGATTTCTTGAGGGACAGTTTCTAATAATCACTTTTAATTTGCCCGTGTAGAGGCCATACTTTCCTATTTTGCCTGTCTCATTTCTTGTCATTGATGACATTAGAACCCCCAGGTCCACCAGGGTTTATTGTTATTGCAGTACCTGTCACAAGTTGATTTATCCTTCAGGGTTAAGAGTAAGGGATTTACCCACTTTTGTTGCAAAAGTGAAAATGAACTTTTGGGACTTCATCAAAATAAAAAGCTTCTGCACAGCAAAGGAAACAGTCAACAAAAGAAACAGGCAACCCATGGAATGGGAGAAGTTATTTGAAAATGATACTACAGACAAAGGGCTGATATTCAAGATCTATAAAGAATTACTCAAACTCAAAACTCGCAAAACAGATAATCATGTCAAAAAATGGGCTTTGTGTAAAATGAGACCCAGACTTTTTTTCTGATACCCAAATTTATCACAGTCTACTCTGCATAAAGCCACATGCAATATAGTTCCCTTTCAAAGTTTCATCTTAATCACATCTCCCGTTATGCTCTGAACATATTGATTCTATCTTAGTATCTCAGATACACTGAACCTGTTTTCTACTTTAGGTACTTTGTGTTTTTCCTTTGGCTTGTTGCACCTAAACTATAGACCTCAGGATGTACAAAATAATTTTGCTATGTTATTTCATCCATTACTGGATGTGTGTGTATATATATATATATATATATATATATATATATATATATCTGCATATATATATATATGCATTTCCCTAAGCAATTATTTAATCTACATTAAAAATAAATACACACATGTGTATTTATATGGATATCTAGAATATTTATTGCAATTAACTTGATGACTTTACTGAAAATTATGGTGAAAAAAAGCAAGGTTTTTGTTGGCTCTATCACTTACTAATTGAGTGATATAGAATAATTACTTTGTGTGCCTAAACCTTAATTTATTGATCTGTAAGATTAGAATAATAATGATCCTACTTGTTTGCATTGTTGTGAAGATCAAATAGGATAATAAATGTATACCTCGTGGGTGAAAACCCACTCAATAAACATCAACTGTTATTTTTATTATGATTACTTTAAAATTAAAGTGGTCACAATAAAAAGCAAAATTGCAGTGGTCATCTTAGGGACCTACACTGACTATTCACCATCATAAAAATATTTATTATTAACAATATAGTTAAAATTCTAAAATATGTGTGCGTTCTAATGTTATACAAATGCTTCTAAGGTAAAATTGAAATTTCTGAGAGTTGAAGTTTAACTCAATGGAGATGTAGAAACACATAGAATTTTGAGTTGTTTTAACAAAATAAATGTATTATTGCTTGAAAATGCAGTTCCTTAAAATATTTTTCATGTAATTTATTTTATTTTATTTTTCCTTAATCATTTAAACTAAGAAAGAACAAAAATGTACATCGTAAGTATTGTGTGCAAAAGACAGACATTGGCTATTTCATTCAATTCTCATGAAAATCATATTAAAACCTTATTATTACGTTTTATAGAAAAGTAAACTGCAAGTTGGAAAATTTAAGTAATTTACAAAAGATTACGTGGTAATTGAGAGAGTCGGGAATTAAGTCCTACTGGTTTTTAGTAATTCTTCTGGTGCTAATCTTGTACTGTATTACTGCATTATCTAATATTATTAATAATTGTTGGTGGGTTTTGTAATTGGTGGTGGTGGTTTTGTAATTTGTTTTAATTATTCTTAAAATGCTTAGAAATATTTTTCACCATTTTGTACACTTAGTTCTGAAACCATCGATATTTTGTTTAGCTTTTAGTTTCTAACATTTGAGCTACACTTTAGTTCAAAATAATTGAAAGTTTACAATTTCCAAATTTTATAATGGTTGTTGAGAACAGTGGTTTGTATTTATTTAGAAAACAAGTTCATTTTTACTCACTCCAAAATGGATGTGCCTGATTGACCAAAAGCACCATTAAAGATCTAATTCAGGCACCAGATCCCTTCCACCTTGGGGCTTGACCATCTTCAACAAATGGCTTCCAATATGTTTGTATAAAGTCAACAGAAGAAGGTATTTATGTGCCAGGCATGAAAATGGTGCACACCTTACATTCTATTGTATAGAATGTAATATACAGTTGTATATTTGGGTAATTTGGTGTGCTCTTAGAAGGGAAAATTTGTTATGTGAACATGTAAACAGTTTGTGACACATGATGTGAAATCATTATTAAATTCATACACAAAAATTTGTATTCATTTACCTGTAAGACTAATATTTTTAAAATTTAGCTCTATTTTTTGATAGTCACAGTAAATTTTTATTTGATTTTTACTTCTATTTCTCTTTTAATGATATTAATTTCTTGTACTTTAGTGACAGATTGAATGAATTAAGTGGTTATTACTTTATTTTCTCATTATCTCTACTGTAAAATACTTTAATTTAGGAGATGGCCCACAGACAATCCAAATTCAGAAAGCTAGATAAATTTTAATCCTAAAAATTTTCATTCAGATACTAAAAAATGATTCAATCAATCCTTTTTCTAGTAATTCTCTTTCTCTAATTGGCAATAGAAAGAATATAAGAAATTACAATCCTGCTACAATCCTACAACTTTGAGAAAAGACTATAAAGGCTTACCAAGTTACTATTAAATCCTCTTAAATTCTAATAGATAAAATATACTAGATTTACTTAGAGCCCATGACAGTCATTTAAGTTTAAAGCTCATTCTTACAATATACTAAGAATATAGTTCTTGTACTAGAGGTATCCTCAGAAGCATTATCTTGCAATGTTCCCATGATGGTCCAATAAAGTGCTTCAAATTATGATGCTAATTTGAAGATTTTAAATGCAACACTTTACATTAGATTGCATTCGTGTCTTTGTAACAGAATATAAACTTCAGTATCTAAAGTTTTTTTCAACCTCCCTGAGATAAACACTAAAGTGTATGAACTAACTCACCACAGCAAAAATGTTTATAATCTAGCATAAAAAGAAAATACTATAAATCCAAATGTATATGTTTGAATTAAGTTACAAGAATATATAACATACAAACTCACAACATACACACACAGAAAAGCACATAAACTGGATTTAGAAAGATAATTTAAAAAATCATAATTATTTATGATTTTCTAAATGGTCAGGTTATGCCTTTTTTTCAGTTCTTTTTTTTCCTGAAATATGTTTATTTTATTTTTTCAGTGTTACAAGATTCCATGGAGGTTATGTCTTATACATTAAAAAATGTTTTGTTTGTTTTGTCTTTAAACTGATTTGCATTGAGAATATAGTTCGACTCAGATTACTAATGCTAAGTTTTTATAGGTAGTGTGATCTAAAGAGCTTTTTAAAATTCATGTTCTTTGCATAGAAATATTTAATCAGGGACGTCTGGATGGTTCTGTTGGTTAAGTATCTGCCTTTGGCTCAGGTCATGATCTCAGGGTCCTCCTTGCCTTCCCTGCAAGCAGAGAAACTGCTTCTCCCTGTCCTTACTCAAGTGCTCTCTCTCTCTCTCTTTCTCTCAAATAAAAAAAATACTATCTTAAAAAAGAAATAGTTAATAAAATACATACTTTATATATTATAATATAAAATATAATATATTATATCATAATATATGTATTGATTACATTAATTAACTAATTAATATTTTAACCATATTGAAAAACAAAACAAAACACAAACACCTTATTGAGTATTCACCTCACAGTACAAATTTGACATAATTAAAGGTAACTCTTACTGTTGATTTAGGAGTGATGAGAAATGGAGTTTTCCAATAAGAACTGTGAGATATTGTGGCCATTCTGGCTTATTTCTTATGAAGTATTTTTATTTCTTATCTCTTCTGAAAAAGACTATGTTTTTCTACTCTTCACTTTGTAAAATAAATCTTTTTTTAAAAGATTTTATTTATTTAGTAATTTGACAGAGAGACAGTGAGAGAGGTAACACAAGCAAGGAAAGTGGGAGAGGGAGAAGCAGGCTTCCCACTGAGTGGGGAGCCCAATGTGGGGCTCAATCCCAGGACCTGGGATCATGACCTGAGCCAAAGGCAGACACTTACTGCCTGAGCCACCCAGGTGCCCCCAAAATAATCTTTATTAATTTCTGGGAATTATGATGTTAGAAATCTTTTTTTTTAAGATTTTATTTATTTGACACAGAGAGAGAGAGATCACAAGTAGCCAGAAAGGCAGGCAGAGAGAGAGGGGGAAGCAGGCTCCCCACCAAACAGAAGAGCCCGATGTGGGGCTCGATCCCAGAACCCTGAGATCAACCTGAGCTGCAGGCAGAGGCTTTAACCCACTGAGCCACCCAGGTGCCCAGAAATCTTTATAAATATATAAGTTCATTCATGTTTTCAACAGGTACCACTTTTGCTGATGTCCTCAATAGTGGGTGATGTTTCCAAATTTTCTTCCTAAAACAAAAACAAAACTCAGTTGTATTTGCTCAGTTTTATTTACTAAACTATTTCCTCTTCTTTTTAGTCAGTTTCTACCAAGATTTGAATATACATGTGTAATATGAAAATGATGTACATTTAAAATCCGTCAAAGACAAAACCAAGCAGTAACCAAAGGGAAAGCAAATGACTGTTTTCCAAAAAAACAAAGCAAAGCAAAGCAAAACAAAACAAAACAAAAAAGCAAGTCATGATCTTGGGGTCCTAGAACGGAACCCCAAGTTGGGCTCTATACTCAGCAGAAAGTTTGCTACCACTCTCCCTCTCCCTCTGCCTCTTCCCATGCCCCAGCTATCCATCTCTCTCTCAAATAAATAAAATAAAATAAAATAAACAACAAAAAAAAAGTGTTTCCTTTCAAGAGTAAAAAAAAAAAAAAGAACAAAGAACAAATTCAAAAGCATTTCCTTTTGGGCTTTAAATCCATCTTGTTTTTTTCTTTCTTTCTAAGAAAGCCAAGGTTGATTTGATAATTATTTAGTTTTCTTCTCTTAATGAAAGTATCATGTACTCAAGTGCAGTAGAGCCAATAAATTATATCAACTTTACAATACATAAATATGAAATATTGAATCATTTATACAAATCCCTAAGTATACTTTAGGATACATCTATGTGTCAGGAAAGAAATAATCCTGGAGTATGTTGATGAGATTTTTTTCTGATTTAACTTAACTATAAATCATACATTTTAGATTACTCTTCTAGCATCTTGAACACTACCTCTAAGTTAACATGGTTCAGAAAGATGTTCATTTGGGTAATGAAACAAATAATTTAAAAACCTTACTGTATTTTTCTATTTTTTGGAACCACCTATTTTGAACAGAATTTCTCTCTTCTTGCCCATAAGCCTGTGCCATAAAAAGGATCTGGGAGTCTTACATTTGGAATCTTTACAATCATACAGACAGCCCCATAATAATCCTTATTTCACAAAATTAACACCTTGTGTAATCCCTTTATTTTGAATACTGGCAGAACCGACCTGGGGCTTGCCCCTAACCAATGCAATATAGTAAAAGAGATGAGATGTCACTCTCACAACTATATTACATCATGTAATATTCAGTCTTACTAACCACTTATTCTAGGGAAGGCCCTCATTGGCTTAATGATGTAAGCAATTAGGTTGAGGAACTTCAAGCATCTATTAGGAGTAGAAAACAGTCTCTGGGAGTGAAGGACAGCATCTAGAACTTTAGGATGTCCTCTAGAGTGGAGGATAGTATCTAGGAGTGAAGGACAACTTCTAGGAGTGGAGGATGGCTTCTAGGAGTAGAAGACAGTCTCTAAGAGTAAGACAACAGTCTTTAGGAATGGAAGAAAACATCCAGGAATGAGGAATAGCCTCTAGGAATGGAAAAGAAAAAAAAAAAAACATCTAGAAGTGAAGAAGACCCTCTAAGAGTGGAGGATGACCTCTAGGAGTGGAGGATGGCCTCTAGTTGTGGAGGATGGCTACTAGAAATGGAGGATGACCTCGTGCAGTGGAGGACAGCATCTAAGAGTGGAAGACAGTCTCTAGAAGTAGAAGACAGCCTCTGGGATTGGAGAACAGCTTGTGGGAGTGGAGGATAACTTCCTGGAGTAGAGGAAAGTCTCTAGGAATCTAGGTTTCCAGACTCTAGAACAGCTTCTGGGAGTGGAGGACAGCCTCTGAGAATGGATGATAGTCTCTAGGAGGTTTGGGTGTATTTGATGATTTATTGAGTACTTTTAAGGAAAAGGAAAAGGTGAAGGAAAGGAGAAAATGGAAGGTAAGTAAAAACTCTGATCTCCAGTGACATCTGCCTCTGGCCTGATCCAAGGAAGGATTCTAGAGCAAGTCAGATGACTTGCTTCTCCTTGAGGCAGAGCTTGGTTTCTATAGCCCCATGACAGTCTTTGCAAGCTGCATGACATGAGGAGGGTGAGCTGTCAGATGTTAGCACTCCAAATCACAGGAACTGGTGCATTGGTGTGCTGGCTCCAGAGATCTGTCTTGGAAGGTGCAGTCCATGCCAGGAGACCCCAGTAAATGGTGTGATCTATGACAGTGTGCTGTATTGTCCAAACCAATATTTTATGTCTATCCTTCTATGTCCATGTTATCTTATTCCTCCAAGATCTTAAAATGACTTCTAAACACATATTCTTTTATTTATCAGTGTGGACTTGGAATTTTTAGTTACTAGATGCTTAAAACAGAAGCCAACAGCTGGGGGAAGTGGTTTCTCCTGGATTGTGACATGCAGTATTATAGAACCACATGCTGGTTGTGCAAACAACCTCATGATTTCAGAAGTCCTAGAAGAGTAAGATTAAAAATGTTTTATTTAAAACTGCATTATTTTATAAACATGGCATTTGGAGCATGAGCTTCCCACATACATAGTACTCCCTCACTTACTAGGAAGAGGTCCTAGGCCTAGAGAGATTTTTCTGGAATCTTTCAGATTCCTTTCACCTTTCACCCCACTGTCTTGGCTCTGAGAGTTTTAGGTTGCCATGTGGTTTCACCGCTTTTTTCATGTAAGTTAAACAAGGAGAAAAGAAAACATAAAATGCAAACTGTTGCAGCCACTCTGGAAAACAGTATGGAGGTTCCTCAAAAAGTTAAAAATAGAACTACCCTAGGACCCAGCAATTGTTTTAAATTGGTATTTACCCAAAGGATATAAAAATACTGATTTGAAGTGATAGATGCACCTTGATGTTTACAGCGGCATTATCAGCAATAGCTAAATTATGGAAAGAGCCCAAATATTCATCAAGTAATGGATGGATAAGGAAGAGGTGGCATATACAATGGAATATTACTCACCCATAAAAAAGAATGAAATCCTGCCATTTGCAACAATGTGGATGGAACTAGAGAATATGATGCTAAGTGAAATAAGTCAGCCAGAGAGAGACAAATACCAAATGATTTCATTCATATGTAGAATTTAAGAAACAAAACAAATGAAATTGGAGGAAAAGAAAAAAGAGGACATTTTTGTTGTTGTTGTTTCAAGTTTTTATTTAAATTCTAGTTAGCTAACACGTGATGTAATGTTGGTTTCAGCAGTAGAATTCAGTGATTCATCACTTACACATAACACCCGGTGCTCATCATAATAACTGCCCTTTTTAATACCCATCACCCATTTAAACCATCTCTTGCCCACTTCCCCTCCAACAAGACTCTGTCCTCTATAGTTAATGGTAAAACACAAGTATATTTAAATAATGAGTAAATTTATGCATTTTGAAGTTCCATAGAATGAGAGTTCATTCATGCCATTGACCCTACTACTTAGCTTCTCCAGTCCTTCAATGAAATAAATATATAGAATTGAAGTAAAGGACAATAGTTAGCTATATGGGGTCTGTGGCCTAATTCCTGAATTTGAATCTTAACTCAGTCGTGCATAAGCTAAGTGGCTATATATAAATTTCTTGAACTCTTTGTGCCCCATTGCTTTATCTAAAAGATAAATTAATATCATCCTCATAAAGTTGCTAAGTCAGATGAGATTAGTTAATATATTTCCTCATCTATAAAATGTAAAACACTTCATAGGAGTGTGTAGGATAAATATGTTATAATGTATGAAACACTTAATATGTGATACCACTGACCATTCTTAAGTGCTAATCCAAATTCATTACAATTTGGTACATTCTTGATGAATAGAAGTTGTTTGTAGTGTTTATAAAAGTAAGAGATGATAGGAACAACCCCTAATCTCTTTAAAAGGGCATCAATATTGTCAATTTTCATCAACCAAAGATCTTGAGGAACACACCTGCAGCTAAACAGAGTCTGTTCATTGGTAATATTTGCAATAAAAGAAAGTTCATGTCATGAGGGACTGTGGACAATCTCAATAAGAGGGTGTTTGAAATGTTTTGTGGTAGGATTTGGACTTGAAATTAGATGTTTGGGGGAAGAGTAAAGGATGATTTTGCTCTAGATTGGAGATTATGAAGAGGGGCATTTTTATAATAAAGTATCTATGAAATTTTTTTTTCTAGGAGGTAGGATGCATTGGACAAAATTAAAGCTGTACTTGGTAAAGTTGTAGCAGGTGCTTATATTAGCTGGAAAGGGGTGTTCAGGGTGTTTTCTGGCTTGCACATTTTTCATTTTTATCTGAACTCAGATTTGACCAAAAAGCATTCTTTCCCCCCCTCACTCTATGATAGTCACAAGATGTTCTTGTCCATTGTGATATATGAAATTACTTGTGTTTGACAACGGAACATCAATGGATTGTTGCAAGAGCCAGACCAGCTCTCATCTCATCCCTGGCAGGTCTGCTTCCTTATTTTGTGCTAGTGTTACTATTCCCAATGGAAGCATAAGAAATAACAAGGATCCAACATACCTTATCGCCTCTACTCCCACTTACCTGTGATGTGATGTGACTGATATGTCACATAGACTGTGATTGAGTGTGACTGATACTCTACTGTCTCCATGCCTCTGTTCTCTCTCTTCTCTTCATGCTGAATACAGATGTACTCTCTGAAAATTCATTTTTTTGATTGATTTTTCAACTTAATTCTATCTTAGGCCAACTACTCTAAGCAACTCAGTTTTAATACCTAAAAGCGAATCTATATCAGTTCATATGTGTAATAAATAGGTGGCATCTCACCAGATTGAAATAAGAAATAAGGTTGGATTTTATTTAATATTCTGATTCATTTATCTTTTCCTAGAGCCCTTTTGGGACATTATAAAAAGATTCTAAAACCATTCAAACCAGTGTTATTCCAGATAACCTGTAGCTTGTCCTCTGAGTCAGAACTCAGGCCAACCCCTGAGGCTAACCAACTGCCCTTGTTGCTGAAGTTCCAGGATAGAGTGCCTTGCTATTTTCACCAGTACTGGAGGTGGGTTTGGGATGAACTAAAACCTGGAAAGTCTGGAAACCTTCATTTTTCTGGTTTTGCTGCTCTCCTCATGAAAGGAACCCAAACACAGTGTGATTTCTCATAGTTCTGGAGAACTTCACAATTCTAGAGTGCACAAAGTTGTCAGGGTCAAAACTGACCCAGATTTACAATAACACTGTTGTTTGTTTGTTTGTGTTTATGTTTTGTTTTTCTCCTTAACAAATACCCCTCACACAAGCATACAGAGTCATCCCTCCCAACACCTCAACCCCTCTCTGTCCATTCCCTCCCTGATACCTCATCACCTCCCTGATACTCCATATGCCCAGAGTAGCTAATTGGGTGTTCCTGAGGCAGACACACACTATATCCTGTGAGCAACCTTTAGCCAAACTTTCTATAAGGTGAGGTTCATCTGAGCATCTAAGATCGGGATACTTGTTCAAAAAAAAGGAAAGGAAAGGAAAGAAGAAAGGAAAGGGAAGAAAAGGAAAGAAAAAAGGAAAAGAAAGAAGGAAAGGAAAGGAAAGGAAAGGAAAGGAAAGGAAAGGAAAGGAAAGGAAAGGAAAGGAAAGGAAAGGAAAGGAAAGGAAAGGAAAAAAGAATAGAAAAGAAAGAAAAGAAAAGAAAACACTTTTGAAGTTGAGTTTCTCTTTTAAGATAAAGGTGCACTCCAGTGCCAGATGACTTTGGTCAGGGCCACATAAATCCGTGAATCCTAACAAGTCTGAACTTTGCAGCAGAATGAATAAGGGTCTTGATCCCTTTTCTCACTAGAAGAATTTTAGTTCCAATGAATATATTCACACTACTTTTCAAAAACATTTAGAACCAGAATTTTAAAGAAAGATGGCCTTTGTCAACATTAGCTATTTCTTCATTTCCCTAGAAGCAACTTGCTTTTTAAAAGAAAACATTTTATTCTAAAATATTTAAAATTCAACCTTTCAGACTCCCTGGTGGACAAATTCTATGGATTCATCTCTCACTGATATTTTGCTATTTGATTTTTGTAATTGTTGAATTGGTGGCTTGAGTGTTTGTGTGAGGGTGTGTTAGGATGGTGGCCCTGCATAAAATACTAAAGTATTTTATTTTAAAGTATTTTATTTTAAAGTGTAGGATCACATTTGTCACTCTTTATGTAAACTGACATAGCATCCAGTCCAAAATTTTCAAGAGATGTTTAGTCAGTGTGTTACTGATTTCTAACTGAACATTTTTTATGGAACTCTGGTTGAAAATTCTAAAGTACACCAAATAGCAATTTTAGATCATCAGAAATTCATTATGTAAGTTCAATGAGTTCCTTCTTAATTGACACAACTTGATACTTGGACATCAATAAAGTCATTTGATAGGTTTTGAATTAAATTGGCTAGAAAATCAATTAGTCATAAAAGAGGGTAGAGCATATTTGTAACCAAAAGAAATATTTTTCTTCTATTTAATCACTTTCTTTTTTTTAAAGGTTTTATTTATGTATTTGACAGAGAGAGAGAGAGAGAGAGAGAGATCACAAGCAGGCAGAGAGGCAGGTAGAGAGGGGGAAGCAAGCTGCCCACTCACTAGAGAGCCAGATGTGGGGTTCCATCCCAGGACCCTGAGATCATGACCTGAGCTGAAGGCAGAGGCTTAACCCACTGAGCCACCCACATGCCCCAATGTAATCACTTTCATAAAGAGTTTGTGCAAATGGAAACCCCCAGGATATTATGCTATTACTGATATAATAATTTACAATTAACAAATTAAAGAATTACATTTATTTTTTGAAAACCAATGTATCTGATACGTTTCTTACTAAGGTAAACGTAATTTTTTAACAAATACCCTCCGAAATGTTTTATCTTTCTTTTTTCCCCAAATATGTTTATTTTATTTTTTCAGTGTTACAAGATTGATTGTTCATGCACCACACCCAGTGCTCCATGCAATACGTGCCCTTCTCAATACCCATCACCAGGCTCGCCCAACCCACACCTCCTCCCCTCCAAACCACTCAGTTTGTTGCTCAGAGTCCACAGTCTCTCCTGGTTCATTGGCCCCTCCAATTTCTCCCCATTCACCCTTCCCTTCCTTCTCACAATGCCCTCCATGATTTTCTTTATACTCCACATGTAAGTGAAATATTTTATCTAATACCTAAACTCAAGACAAGAATATTATTAGAAGATGTTGAATTTTTACTCACATTAGTGTACATTTATGATTTAGTCAACTGCAAAACTGTAATGTGCTATTAATGTTATAAAATGAATTTAAATATTTTGCTTTTTGTTCTGTCTCACAAGGAGTATAATAACTCCTTTTAAAAATGCATAAATTCCTCAAAGATGTAGAATGCTAAGGCATGCATTGGTTTAAGAATTTATTAAATTATACTCCAAGAATATCATTTACTGGTTTTCTTATCTTCTTCCCAGGCTTTTCTTGGTTCTGTATGTTTATCATTTAATTTATGTAAATTGGCTCTCTCCAGGTGGCAATTTGTGAGGCAACTTTGGTAAAATTCCTATAGGACATTCTACACAATGCAATCTGACATTTGGATATGTTATTGAGAAAAAAAAAACTTTGAAAACTCATCTTTGATCTCCTTGTTGAAGAAAAATTTTGCATCTTGTATTGTGAACTTTTCTAAGAAATCTGACAATGTTCAAGGTGTCTATACATTCTGCAAACCTGTAAACCTTGTCAAATATACAAATAAACATCCTAAAAAGTTAGAATTAGCAATAACTCTAGGGCTGTGTAGATTCTAGTGTTTCTGGAATGAGTCTGTCCAAGCTGAACTGGCAGGTAGGTTTATGGAGAGAGGTTCTGGATGCTGAAAGGCTGCAAGGGACCAGTGTGCTGACATCCTAATCAGGATAATCTGGAAGACAACCACTTTCACATGATTCTGATAATGAGGCTTAGAATGTGAGGTCTTCTATAGTAACAGTAGATAGTTCTTGAACATGCTGCAAAACCTACAAAATCTGTAAAACTAATGGAAACAAACTGTATTATTTTTCAGAGATAAGATTCATATTCCACAATCTCTCCTGCCCATTTGCTATGACCTTCCATTACCTGTACTCTATTCTGTTCTCAATGGTTGCCAGTTTTGTAGATAATCCATGTTTACATTCTTTCTTTTCCTCTCTTTTCTCCTTTTTCTCACTAATGTCTATCCTTAGCCTTCTCCTTTCTCAGTTGTCTTGTGACAAGGAGAGTAATTATGAGTGAAAAGAAGAGAATTTACAGCCAGTGATGTAAATTCTAAGGATAATTCCACCACTAAAATGCTGTCGATTTATTGAAACTCTCTGGGTTTTGACAACATGGTAATAAAATTATATCTACAGATTTAGGCATTGTCCTTGGAGCTTTTCATATCTAACTTAATTTGCATACAAATCCCACTTTACAGCTGGAGGACACTGGGACTTGGTTTGTGACTTACCAAGTGCAGTGCCATCGATGGTTAGCAAAACCAGAATTATTCCTGCTCTCCCAAAATAATATTCATTTGAAAGACAAAATGCAATATTATGATGCAACAGTGATAGTCTCTAAAAAGGGAATTTCTTTTTTTTAATTTTTTTAAAGATTTTATTTATTCATTTAACAGAGAGAGCGCACAAGCAGGCAGAGAGGCAGGCAGAGGCAGAGAGAGGAGCAGGCTCCCCACCGCGCAAGGAGCCTGATGCGGGACTCGATCCCAGGACGCCGGGATCATGACCTGAGCCGAAGGCAGCTGCCCAACCAAGTGAGCCACCCAGGCGTCCCTAAAAAGGGAATTTCTAAATACTAATAATATTTAATGTTCCTAATAATTTTAGTCCTACATAATTCCTAATTCTCAGTGCCATGGATTATAGTGTTTACTACACCCCCATCAGAAACTGATATTTTGTATGAAACTATATTGGATTGCATAATAAATATGCTCCTAGAAAAAAGGAAAACAATTAGAAAAGTCTTAATATATCTTACTACTGATTAAATTTCAGATTATATATGTCATCTTAGAAAAAATTTTTGAGACCTTAAAATATGATTTTCTCTTTTTCTATGGATAGCAATATCTAAGTGGGATTCTAAAATTAAGCTTCTAAAGTTGAGATTGGAAGACCATAGTTGTTTCACAATTAGATTTTCTATATTCATCAAGTGCAATTTTTTTTCTGCTTCACTATATGGTTGAGTTACAGGCTTTTGAAATAAAGAGAAAACACACACATCAAAATCATTTAAGAAAAATGCTAACCGATTATGAAATATATCTTATCATCACCTATTTATATTTATCATTTATCTTTCTATTATTTTAAATTTCTGTAATTTTAATTCACTGACATAATTAGTATCTTTCTCTCTTTATTTCCCTTACTCTAAGATTGAGTAATCCTCAAGTATTTAGTCAAAGTCCCTAAATGTGGAATATTAGAATCTCATATATAATACAGTCAATACCCTTCATTTCATAGATGATGAAAAGTGACTGGTTCACAACCATTTGGGAATTCACTGACAGATTAGGAAGAGAATTAAGAATTCCAAACCTCAGTGTGAGGAGAATTTCACCAAACTGTACAAAAGGAGTAAGTTAATATTTAGTTGAAATTCAAATGCTGTTACTTTCCTACAAAAAATAACTTTTCTTCATGTGTCATTGAGAAGAGGACAGCTAAGACAGTCCATAATATTGCTGCTCCAGCATCCATTTAGTTGATCAAGTGTCCTGCAGGAATCTTTGACACTAGCCCTACCTCCCATCTCCCCCTCTACCCCGCTCAATGCAAACACATGCCCTGGACAGCAGCCCAAAAGCAAAAGGAGATTCCTGATAGGATTTCCCCAAAGCCCTGTGATCAACAGTCTCCCTGACTTCCGAGATAAGACCCATAGAACTTACCAATATCCCACACTCTTTGGTTTGACTTGACCAATCTGACCTTACCTGAGAACCACAAAGCACTTCAGTCATAGATCCTAATAAGGTATATGTCCCAGATTCTGTCTCTCTCTCTCTCTGCCTATACCTTGTCTTGACCTCCCCGTGTGCCCCTTGAAGTAAGAGGAAGTTAGATATTATCCTTTCAGCATTGGAGAGCAATTTTAAAATTTTAAGCAAGGTCTGGCATGGTCACATGTGTTTTACCAAACATTTTGGAGGCATTGATTGGAGAAGAAAGAAAACAACTGCAATGAGATATTTTAAAGATTTATTAATTTGAAAAAAGATTTATTCATTTATTTATTTGATTTATTCATTTAAAGATTTATTCATTAGAAAGAGTGAAAGAGAGAGAGAAAAGAGAGAGAGAATAAACAGGGGAACGAGGCAGAGGGAGAAGGAGAAATGGACTCCCTGCAGTGCAAGGAGCCCAATGCAGGGCTCAATCCCAGGATCCTGAGATCATGACCAGAACTGAAGGCATACACTTAACCATCTTAGCCACTCAGGTGCCCCATCTGCAATGAGACTGATGGGGACCTAGTCTAATTGATGAACAGAGGAAGCCTCCTCCTTCAAGAATCTATCAGTTGAAGAAGACAGATATTTACAAAACTATGAAAGGAATGCTGAGAAAAACCAGAGAAGGGAAATGTGCATGATTAAGGAAAATGGGTCTTTTTTGAAGGGTTGGCAAGATTTTGATGAATTAGAGATTAGAAGAAACATATTTATTCCAGTAGGAAGGATCTGAATAAAGCCCCAAAAACATAACAATGCAAAAGGTGTATGTCTCCAAATCTGTTCCCCAGGACTTCAGTCATGGGATTCCTTAGCCTCTGCTGTACTCCAAATCAATCCCCACAGTTGGTTGCCAACGTTAGCTGCATCATTAGTTTGTGAAGTGTGTAAAGGTTGAAATCTCAGCAAAAAGAGATTGTATGTCAAAACAACCTATGTTCCAGGTTATGGGAAATATGTTGAGATAACCAAAAACACAAAACAGGAAACCATCTGTAAGCTGTATGAGATGCTGCCAGGTGTCTCAGAAATGATGCTTCAAAGTTAAAGAGAGTGATGACAAGTCCACCATCACTATAAATACTTTCTATTTGTTGTTGTTGTTGTTGTTTTGTTGTTGTTGTTGTTGTTGTATTCTTTTTGCTTTGAAGCCAGGAAGAGCTCAAAACCAAGATAGGCAAATAAATTCCTTTTTTCACAAAACTGATCACTTGCTTTGAGTGCTGTATTGGAAAGACTAGAAGGATACAGAGACAAAGAATTTGCTGGGGATGCTGACAGAGTTTAGGGAAGGTGAAGTAGCCTGGGTACCACACCACAGTCGCATGTAAGGATGCATGACCTAAATCCAAGGTGATCGATGCAGGTAATATTCAAGTCTTTAAGAAAAGCAAGTAGTCATTTCTGTAGGATCCTGGCTGGTAAAGGCCTGGAAGCTGGTGCTGGCTCCAGAGAGCTCATGATCTCACTAAGAGCCTATCATTTCTATCTTGCTTCCTATGGCCATCCATATCTTACATTTCACAAGTCAAAGTCATCAGGCCTAATTCTAAGCATTCCATCAATCTGTAACCTTTCAAGGCTCAGAGCACTTGGGCTAAAGCAAAGCTCAATAGTGAGCCATCCAAAGAAATATTCTCAAGGACCACTCCCAGGAACAGATATGGTCAGAAAGGGGAAATGTGGGGAGAGAAAAGTGTAGAATTTAACTGTAGAAAATTATCATGTTTTTCTTCCGTATCTTTATTAACTAATGCCAGGCAATGGAGAAAAGCTGGTTGCCACTGTGCAGAGTTAGTCTGTGTGTGTATATGTGAGAAGTAAAGACTGAAATTGTCATTGAGATGTAGTAATAAAAGCACGAATGGGCAGTCAGGACCTCTGACCCTTGGCCAAATCAATTTAACTTCTCATTCATTCTCCCATATTTCTTCTTTTAGTGTTGATGATATTACTTTCATACTTACCATAAAGATTTTTGTAGATTAAATTAGGTAATTTATTAATTTTAGTTCTCAAGGGCTAATTAAATAAGTAGACAGATTCTGTACTTGTAAGCATTGGTTGTAAAATTGTTTCCCTTATTCATTGTGAGAAGGAAAGGAAGGATGAATGGAGGAAATTGGAGGGGGAGATGAACCATGGGAGACTGTGGACTCTGAGCAACAAACTGAGGGTTTTGGAAGGAGGAGGTGGGGGTTGGGTGAGTCTGGTGGTTGGTATTGAGGAGGGCATGTATTGCATACAGCACTGGGTGTGGTGCATGAACAATTAATCTTTTAACACTGAAAAAGTAAAATAAAAGTATTTGGGGGAAAAATTGTTTCCCTTAATAAAATGAAAATGGTGAAAAAGACTAAAAGAAATTGAAGTTAGTATTTCAACGCTAGCTCATGGTTACAATTTACTGATTTAATACACACAGTGTGTATCTAAGTTTCCTAAATATGTTTAATCTTAGAACATTTCAATCCTAATTACCCCCCAATTTGCATAACTATCTCATAATTGCTTTACTTTCACATATATTCTCTATTTCTTTATGTATTTCTGTGCTCAAATGTGCAATCATTTTTCTTCCACCTGAATCATTGTCTTTGATATTTCTTTTTTTTAATTAATTAATTTATTTTTTAGGACTAAGTTTTTTTTTAACATATAATGTATTATTTGACCCAGGGGTACATGTCTGTGAATCATCAGGCTTACACATTTCACAGCACTCACCATAGCACATACCCTCCACAGTGGTATTGGATGACTTGATCAATCATGGAGAGCTGTGTTAAAAATGTGCTATGTCTGTCTATTCTGGTGCTGGCCTCAAACTAGGGTAAAATCCACCAGAATGAGAAAATGACAAAATGATGTGTATAGAACTGTTCTTCACCTAGGTAGGTTCTGAAGTTTGATGTTGCTTCTTACTACAATGTTGAAGAAATAATGTTCTGATTTTCAGAAGATTAATGTTTGCTTCTTGGTATGCTATACTACACCACTTCAGAATCTAATAGCTTCCTTTTTTCTTTCTTTCTTTCTTTCTTTCTTTCTTTCTTTCTTTCTTCTTTCTTTCTTTTTCTAATTTTTTAAATTTGTTATTAACATGTAATGTATTATTTGTCCCAAGGTACATGTCTGTGAATCATCAGGCTTACACATTTCACAGCACTTACCATAGCACATACCCTCCCCAATTTCCATAACCCAGCCACTCTATCCCTATCCACCCTCCTCCCCCCAGTCACCCTCAGTTTGTTTTGTGAGTTTAGGAGTCTCTTATGGTTTGTCTCCTTCCTGATCCCATCCCATTAATTGTATCACATTGATTGATTTGTGGATGTTGAACCAACCTTTCAGCCCAGGAATAAATCCCACTTGGTCGTGGTGAATAATCCTTTTAATGTACTGTTGGATCCTATTGGCTAGTATTTTGGTGAGAATTTTTACATCTATCTTCATCGAGGATATTGGTTTTTAATTCTCCTTTTTGATGGAGTCTGTGGTTTTGGGATCAAGGTAATACTGGCCTCATAAAATAAGTTTGGAAGTTTCCCTTCAATTTCTATTTTTTGGAACAATTTCAGGAGAATATGTATTAATTCTTCTTTAAATGTTTGGTAGAAATCCCCTGGGAAGCCTTTGGGCCTGGGCTCTTGTTTGTTGGGAGATTTTTGATGACTGCTTCAATCTCCTTACTGGTTATGAGTCTGTTCAGGTTTTCTATTTCTTCCTGGTTCAATTTTGGTAGTTTATGTGTCTCTAGGAATGCATCATTTCTTCCAGACTGTCTAATTTGCTGGCATATAGTTGCTCATAATATGTTCTTATAATTCTTTGTATTTCTTTGGTGTTAGTTGTGATCTCTTCTCTTTCATTCATGATTTTATTAATTTGGGTCCTTTCTCTTTTCTTTTTGATAAGTCTGGCCAGGGGTTTATCAATTTTATTAATTCTTTCAAAGAACCAGCTCCTAGTCTTGCTGATTTTTTCTACTGTTCTTTTGGTTTCTATTTCATCAATTTCTGCTCTGATCTTTATTATTTATCTTCTCCTGTTGCATTTAGGCTTTATTTGCTGTTCTTTCTTCAGCTCCTTTAGGTGTAAGGTTAGGTTGTGTATTTGAGATCTTTCTTGTTTTTTGAGAAAGGCTCTTATTGCTATATACTTTCCTCTCAGGACTACCTTTGCTGTGTCCCAAAGATTTTGAACAGTTGTTTTTTCATTTTCACTTGTTTCCATGATTTTTTTAAATTCTTCTTTAATTTCCTGGTTAATCCATTCATTCTTTGTAGGATGCTCTTTAGCTTCCACGGATTTGAGTTCTTTCTCACTTTCCTCTTGTAATTGAGTTCTAGTTTCATGGCATTGTGGTCTGAAATTATGCAGGAATGATCCCAATCTTTTGGTACTGATTGAGAATTGATTTCTGACACAGGATATAATCTATTTTGCAGAACATTCTATGTGCATTAGGGAAGAATGTGTATTTTGTTGCTTTGGGATGGAATGTTCTGAATTTATCTGTGATGTCCATCAGGTCCAGTGTGTCATTTAGAGCCTTTATTTCCTTGTTGATCTTTTGCTTAGATGATCTGTCCATTTCAGTAAGGGGGGTATTAAAGTCCCCTACTATTATTGTATTATTGTTGATGTGTTTCTTTGACTTTGTTATTAATTGGTTTACATAATTGGCTGCCCCCACGTTAGGGGCATAGATATTTACAATTGTTAGAACTTCTTGTTGGACGATCCCTTTAAGTATGATATAGTGTCCTTCCTCATCTCTTATTATATTCTTTGGCTTAAAATCTAATTTATCTGATATAAGGATTACCACCCCAGCTTTCTTTTTATGTCCATTAGCATGATAAATTGTTTCCCACCTCCTCACTTTAAATCTGGAGGTGTCTTTGGGTCTAAAATGAGTTTCTTGTTGACAGTATATCGATGGGCCTTGTTTTTTTTTTTTTTTAATCCATTCTGATACTCTGTGTCTTTTGATTAGGGCATTTAGCCCATTTATATTCAGGGTAATTATTGATAGATATGAATTTAGTGCCATTGTATTGCCTGTAAGGTGAATGTTACTGTATATTGTCTCTGTTATTTTCTGGTCTATGTTCCTTTTAGTCTCTCTTTTTGCTTAGAAGACCCCTTTCAATATTTCCGGTAAGGCTGGTTCAGTGTTTGCAAATTCTTTTAGTTATTGTTTGTCCAGGCAGCTTTTCGTCACTCCATCTATTTTCAAAGACAGCCTAGCTGGATATAGTATTCTTGACTGCATATTTTTATCATTTAGTGCTCTGAATATATCATGCCAGTCCTTTCTGGCCTGTGAGGTCTCTGTGGATAGATCTGCTGCCAATCTAATATTTCTGCCCTTGTATGTAACAGGCTTCTTGTCCCTAGCTGCTTTCAGGGTTTTCTCTTTGTCACTAAGACTTGTAAGTTTTACTATTAGATGATGGGGTGTAGACTTATTTTTATTGATTTTGAAGGGGGTTCTCTGTTTCTCCTGGATTTTGATGCTTGTTCCCTTCACCAAATTAGGGAAATTCTCTATAATAATTTGCTCCCATATACCTTCCACCCCACTCTCTTTTTTCTTCTTCTGGGATCTTACGTCTTATGGTATCACTTATATCTTGAATTCTTCCCCTCGTGGTCCAGTAGTTGTTTGTCTCTCTTTTCCTCAGATTCTTTTTTCTCCTTCATTTGATCTTCTGTATCACTAATTCTATCTTCTGCCTCACTTATTCTAGCAGTAAGAGCCTCCATTTTTGATTTCATTTCATTAGTAGCTTTTTTGATTTCAACTTAGATTAGTTCTTTTATTTTTCCAGAAAGGGATTTTATTTTCCAGAAAGGCCCAGCTAGCACCTTGATAATTGTCATTTTGAACTCTAATTCTGACATGATTAGAACAGAGCCCCACACTTGATTTGGGGTGTTTTTTTGGTCTATTAGAAGAAACTACCTCCCCAAATTTAAAAAACTTATAAATATACAAAAGTAAGCATAAACACAATGAAGGGATGGAATTTGAGTGTAAAGATGAAAATTTAAAAAGATTCTAAAAAAGGGATTTATAAGAGGTTGGTTGAAAAAAGAAAAAAAAGAAAGGAAAAGAGGGGAAAGAGACTAGAACCAAGCTGTGTGCTAGATTTAGGGTATATTTGATCTATTAGAAGAAATTGTATCCCAAAATTTTAAAGAAAAAAAAACCTATATGTATACAAAAAATAAGTTTAAATACAATGAGGGGATAAAATATGAATGTAACAGTGATAATTAGAAAATATTTTTAAAAAGGTATTGATAAGATAGATACCAGTTAAAAAACTTTAAAATAGGAAAGAGGAAAAATAAAATAAAAAATAAAATAAGAAAAAATAAAATTTAAAAAATTTAACTCTGAAAGATTAAAGGATCATAGGGGGGAAAGCCATGAATTCTATGTGTTGCTTTTTCCTAACTCTGGTGTTCCACAGTTATCATTGATCAATTCACTTGATCTTGGCTGGATATTCTTACTGATCTTCTGGGGGAGAAGCCTACTTCATTGATTCTCAAATGTCTTTGCCAGAGGTGGAGTTGCACTGCCCTTGCCAGGAGTGGACCAAGCAATCTGCTTGGGCTCACTCTTGGGAGCTTTTATTCCCTGAACACTTTCTGTACAGCTTTGGACAATGGGAATGAAAATGGTGGCCTCCCAATCTCCAGCCTGGCTGGTAGGAGCCAAGCACTCGGGGCCCCAGTCCTCAGTGCGCCGTCAGAGAAAAGCAGTCAATCACTCCCATTTCCATGGTCTCCAGCTGTGCTCCAAGCTGAGCTGGCCTGTGACAAAGTGTTCCTGTCTCTGGTGCACAGCCCTGTTTGAAGTCTCCAAACTCAGCAGATCCCTGCAGTGCATTCCCATGACATTCCTTCTAGAGGAGAAAGGAAGAGGTCTCTCTGGATCTGCCCCTTGTGGGGTCTGTGCTCAAAAAGCAGTGGCCCGACTGTGCCTCAGATCATAGTTTAAGGTAATCCCAAGCTGATAGCCCACTGCTCAGCTCTGTCTCTGCTGTTGGCTTCCCCTCTCTGATACCTGGGAACTCTGCCACCCTCAGACACCCCTGGTCTTTCTGCAACCCCACGGGTCCTGAAACCACACTGTCCCTATGAGAGCTAAACCCTCCGCTTAGCCTCTGGAGCGATGTCCCTCAGTGGAGCAGACTTCTAAAAGTTCCAATTTTGTGCTCCACTGCTTCGCAGCTTGCCAGAAACTGGCCCCTCCCCCTGCAGTCTCTCTTCCTGTTGCTTTGAATTCACTTTTCTATATGTCCTACCTTCCAGAAAGTGGTCAATTTTCTGTTCATAGAATTGCTGTTCTTCTTCTCTTCTATCTCCTGTTGAGTTTGTAGGTGTTTAGAATGGTTTGATAACTATCTAGTTGAATGTCTGGGATCTGATACTATCTCAGCCTCCTACTCCTCTGCCATCTTGCTCCCCTTCCTTTCTTTCTTCTTTTTTTAATATTTTATTTATTTAATTGACAGAGAGAGAGATCACAAGTAGGCAGAGAGGCAGGCAGAGAGAGAGGGGGAAGAAGACTTGCTGCTAAGCAGTGAGCCCAATGTGGGGCTTGATCCCAGGACCCTGAGATCATGAGCTGAGCTGAAGGCAGAGGTTTTAACCACTGAGACACCCGGGTGCCCGTCTTCTTTCTTTCTCATCTTTCTTCTTATAAAGTTGAAAACAATATGTGTCTTTTTTCCAGCTTTACTGAGGTATAATTAATATACAAAATGTTGTATATATTTAATGCATACATTTTGATAAGTATAGAAATATACATACACTTGTGATACCATCACTGCAAACAGTAATACACATATCCATAACCTCCAAAAGCAAATTTCTTTGAAAGAAAACTGACCTTGTTTCTGTTTCCCTAAACTGGAAAATGGCTTCAAAACAAAAGTAGCTGCAGATTGCCAACTTTTCTCTCCTTGTGACCCCATTGCTACAGCATTGACATTCTGCTCTGGGCTCTTTCAGGAGATTTCAGTAAATCTTAGATAAATTTAAACAGATTTGTTTATTTACTTTCAATTATCTAGATTTTCTAAAAACTCTCAGCTGGAATCTTGATCTGTGGCAAGGTATCCTGTCATGTCCCAAATTGAGTCATGTGACTAATTTAAATGTTATTAAAAATTACAAGATTCCTGGTATAATGCTGTGGGAGCCACACAGCATTACCTTAGAAAGCTTCTTGCCAATCCTCTAGACCTAACTACCAACTTGTAAATAAAGGACAGGGCACTGTGGGAGGATGTGGCTGGTTTGTATGTATATTTATAATATGGGTTCTTCTTGCCTGCCCCCCTCCAAGGATGTAGCCTTGAGAGAGTGATGTGTTGAAACCATCTGGATGGTACATGTGATTTGAACTCAGTTGAGGCCTCTAAATAACTTTTAAGATTTGGTGGTCAGATGCAGAGATGTACTCCTCCTGAGGCCACCCAAGACAAGCCTCATTTGCAAGTTTCCTTGCTTATTTAAACTGACACCTACAAACCTGCTGTGGTCTGCCTCTTTCTTTTATCTCTCCCTGCCCTCCACATAGATGAAGACCATCTTCACACCATACCTGAGAAACATCCTAGGAGATTAAGAACCAATAATTGGTGAGCTAGCCAGGAAATCAAAGAAATGGACCTTGGGAATGAGGCATCTCCTGAAGAAATCCCAGGTTGGCCATTGACCTCTATGTGGGAAGGAGTAGTGGTGCCTATGTTAAATGCTTGTGGACTGCATCCCTGTACAAGGATGTCCTGAAAAGGTGGTCTTGTTTAATGTGTTTGGGGAACTGTGGCAAAGAAGGGGGATGGATGGCTGTTGCAGTGATATGGGCTCTACTGTGGGCAGTTCTGCTGGTCAACAATGGCCAAGTAAAAGTTGAAGTTCAACTTAGAAAGCTGGAGGAAGAGCTGAGGTTATAGAAGTATGTGTGGGTGTCTACTACCTGCTAGCTTTTGGGCTAACAAACAAGCTGGGAGAGGTTAAAACCTTAATATGCTATTTTACAAAGCTAAAAGGGAAAAAACTGCCTTAGATTAAGGTATGAGCTTTTGTAACAAAACCTGATTGGGATGCTAAGCAGTGGAATCTCTGGAAAAATGAATACAGCAAAGAGGAGGCTGTTATGGTGATTGACAGTGAAATGGATGAAGCACCCACGCAGTCTGATCCTTATTACCAAGGAAAGCAGAAAACCTATCAACCTTAGCCAGTTGGGTAGCCCCCAGTTCAGGAAACATTCATAGTAAGAGAATATACGCCTGCTGAGCTTATTAACATAGCTGTTAAGTTCTAACCAAAAAGTCAGAAAAAGTGTCCAGGCATGGTTAGTGTGGTTATGGGATTGGGGTGGTGTGCAATGACATTTCTCTGACTAGGTGGAAAGCAGAGAAAATGAGCAATATCATTACACATACTGCCCTCCAGCAGCACCTGCTTGGTGCCTGGGGGTTCAAGGCCTTCACTCCCTTATAAATAAGATCATTCTCTTCTGCAAGGAGTCTTGACCCAATGAGGGGGATCTCTTTGGACATGTGGGACCCTGGAAATCTATAGAGGAGGCACAACAAATTCTTAAGGAGATGGGAATGAGATAAGACATCTATGCCTCTGTCTTTGAATGTGCTGGTCACATTCACTGCAGGAACAAAAGCCAAGGTACTCCAGTTTGAGATGAATGGATAAAGAAGATGTGATATATATATATATATATATATATATATATATATATATATATATACACACACACACACACACACACACACACACAATGGAATACTATGCAGCCATCAAGAGAAATGAAATCTTGCCATTTGCAATGATGTGGATGGAACTAGAGGGTATTATGCTAAGTGAAATAAGTCAGTCAGAGAAAGACAATAATCGCATGATCACTCTGATATGAAGAATTTGAGAGGCAGGGCAGGGGGTTATGGGGGGGTGGGGAAGAGAAATGAAACAAGATGGGATGGGGAAGGAGACAAACCATAAGACTCCTAAACTCACAAAACAAACTAAGGGTGGCTGGGAGGTAGGGGGAGTAGGGTTATGGACATGGGGGAGGGTATGTGCTATGGCAAATGCTGTGAAATGAGTAAGCCTGATGATTCACAGACATGTACCCTGGGGCAACTAATACATTACATGTTAATAAAAAATTTTAAAAAAAAGATGCTCCAGTTTGCCTCCAGCAGTTGGTATTAGACATTGATATCTATGTGGAGCCCAGTCATGGAAAAAGACATATGATGTTGGACAGTCCATTATTGATCTGAAGGAAACTGACAAATTCCAGGATTTGGGATTTCCCACAGCCTATACTACAGAGAGGGAACTCAAGAAGCCAAAGCCTATCCCAACTGGCTATAAAGGGTCCACTGAAAGTAACCCAGAAGCAAATATGGTTTGACCTCATTGCTACTAGGGCCCCGCTTGAACAGACAGACTGACAATATTGACATCATTTTGTTCTGCCTGTGGAAATTCTTAAACCCTAAACAATGGTTCAGACCTACTTCATCTTCCTGATGCCACCGACTTTTCCAGCGGAGGGCTCAGGGATATGATCCTATTTGGGGTGGGTGTTTTCCACACCTGGGTATAAGATGCCAGCCAAAATTGCCTCCAGGGGAGAGTCACTGGGAGCAGTTGGACGTCCCATGTTGAGCTTACTATTGGTTGGTAACCCAGAAAAATAGCAGGTAATAGCCAGGAGGACATCAAGGCTGGATGTACTAATACACAGTAATGCTCAAGTTTCCCTCAAAAGGGCAAACAGTTACAGTCAGGAAGATCTTTTTCACCCTGGAAGTTGGGCATTCTCCCCTGTGAATATGAAGTTTTTGTCTTTCCAATACCAGAGAACATATTGGGCATTGATCTCCTACAAGGTCAAAGTACAAACCTCTGTTGCTGAATTCTGTCTCTGAGTTAGAATAATCAAACCAGTGCTAAGGGAAACCAGTAAGTCTACTACTACCATAAAGAGTAGTAAACATCAAATTATGTAAATTGAGCAAGGGGCATAAGGAAATCGAGAAACCATCCAAGAACTGCACTGAGTGGGTATTGTGTGCCCTGCCCCTAATATTTTCAACAGCCCAATATGACAAGTAAAAAAGCCAGATGGCTCATAGTAGACTACAGTGGCCTACCATGAGTTGAAGCAAGTAGTGCTGCCATTCACATGGCTGTGCCCAAATTTGCCACCATCTTTGATACCTTGGCCATGGTCCTAAGAGTGTACTATGCCAAGCTGAATTTAGCAATTTTTCAGTATATCTATGGCCACTGAGTCACAAGATCAATTTACCTTCGTGTGGGAAGGGCAAAGATAGCCTTTCAAGTGCTTCCTTAAGGTTACGTGCACAGCTCCACCATATGTTAGGGGATGATAGCAAAAGACCAGTCCCTGTATTCTTTCCCCATATCAGTGAAATGGGCTCATTATATTGATTATATAATGTTAATGTGTGAAAACTTGATTCTGCTGCAGGACAGCCTGCAAGCTTGGCTGGAACATTTGCAAGGGAGAGCATGGACAGTAAACCCAAAAAATTCAAGGACTAGGCATCATCATAAGGTTTTGGGGAGTTGTCTGGTAAGGTAGGATTCATGTTGTCCCAGAAGCTGTGACTGATAGGATGTAAGCCTGCTTAGCCCTTAAGAATGTGAAAAAGGCAAAAGACTTTACAGGGATTTGGGGATTGGGGAGGGCTTTTGTTTTCCATTTAGTGTAGTGTCTTAGTCTCTTATACCACCCGGTAAAGAAAAGAACGTGAAGGTCTGGGTTATACAACAAGCCACCTTTAAGAAGGCAGAAATATTAGTGAAGCAGGTTAAAATTCTGGACATTCCCAAATAAGGCTATCACTTGAGTTATATGCGTCTTTGATTCCAGAAGTTGTGGATTGGGCATATGGCAGAAACAAGACAAGGAGGGTAACCTTAAGCTTCTAGTCCCAGTTAATTATGTCACCATAGAACAGCTCCTAGCAGTGTATACAGCATTCCTCCAAGTGGAGCCTCTTATCCCACAATGGGACAAGACGTTCTTTGCTTGTCAAGATATGGGTTGAAAAAATGTTCCAGTGATCCACTTTTGCCATGGCTTAAACCCCCACTGACTAAGAGACATGCCTATTTACAGCTAAGGAGCACTCTGTACGCCAGATCACTGTCTCTAGAAATGTGGGTGATATTAGGCCTTAAGGGCATGTAGATCCTCCAAGATGTTCCCACCTCTGTTCCTGTGGTGTCCTCTGCAACCTACAGAGAGGGAACAGGATATTCTTGCCGATGCCTGGCATATAGATGGGTACAGTAAAGGATTGTAGTCACTATTCAACTCAATAATGACATCATATGGATGGAAACAGGAACAAATCACAGCAGCTAGTAGACTGATCTCAAAACTTTCTGTTTGGTGATAGATAACTCATGAGTCCTAGAAAATTAACCCTTTGAACTGACAGCTGAGCCATTCTTGACAGATTAATCCTATGGCTTAGATAATGGGAAGCCAAGGAGTGGATGATCATGAATTAGCCCTTGTTGTGTGAGTCTATCTGGAAAGGCATTTGGGTCTATCTGCAAGATCCTGAGGTTGTCTTCATTGTCTTTAATGTTCAAGTTTATGACATCCCTTAGCAATTAGGAAGGTGATGTCCTAGTTCAGTTAGGAGCTCTGACAATTGATCCTTCAATAAATATAGCAGAATGAATGCATAGAAAGAGTGACCAACACAGACCCTCAGTTCAGTAGTATATTGCCAAGAATGATTTGTCGTTGAAATATAATGACTTGGTTAATGGAGTAACAACATATCCTGTGTGTTCTAAATAATGCCCAAGGCATTGCCAAAGGAATACTGGAGTTTCCAGCTTGTGAGAGATTGCCAAATTGATTTTATATTAGCCCTTTCCCTCTGAGTGACTGTTCTGAAATTTGCCTTGGTTCATGTGGGCACTGAATCTGGCCTAAACCAAACTGCTGTCATTCAGGAATTAGAAGTTGAGTAGCACATATGAATATCCTTGTTGAGCAGGCAATATTCAAGGATAACATTTCAAAGTCATGATATGCAAGTTTGAACAAAAATCATGAAATGTCATCTAGATGTCATCTTCCCTAGAAGCAGGGTTGGTAAAAAGGAAAAATGGAATATTAAAGCAGCCAATTAAATTGTTAAAAGGTAAAACCATTTTGGCTGGGTAGACTGAAGTATTATCTCAGGCTTTAAAGCATTTGAATGATCAACCAGTAGGGCCTGTGGTCCCAAAGGCTGAACCAGGGAATCCTGCCAAGGCACTCAATACAATAAAGGCATGAAAGTCCCAGGAAACAACTATTGCTCTCTCACTGTGGATCAATGTGCTATGCTGCTGAGAACACCAAGTCCCATCACACATAGAAAAGGAGTTGTCTACTAGAATTTGCTGTGGATTATCGTGCCAGCATGGGTGAGTTGCTTTGTACCCTTGGGTGAAGGGAAACTACCACTTCTCTGCTGGGATCCTAATATCTTACTATAAGCTGGAAACACAGTATGCATGGAATGGAACAAAAACCATGGAAAAAGCACTGGGTGTGGTTCATGACCAATCAATCTTGTAACACTGAAAAATTAAAATAAACATATTTGGGGAGAAAAAAAAACCATGGAAAGAGAGAAGGTGAGGGTCTTTGTCTAGCCTATCCCTTCCCCAGTCCATCTCTTTCAACCAATATGTTTGGTATGCAAAACCTGGTCAAATTCTTAAAACTGCAGCCACATTAACATCTAAAATATCAGGCCACAAAAGTAATTCTTATAGAAGAAAAAGGCCTTCTCATACAAGTTTCTACTCTCTGTCTTTTTAATCTTAGACTTCTCTTGTGCCTGTGCTGTCTGGCCATGGAATGGGCACCTGATGGAAATGTCTTTCTACAATAGGCAACTAGTATGCCTCACAAAGAAATCAATCCAACTCTTGGGTATCTTGGCAACTGCCCTTCAGTAGCTCATCAGGATTGCTATGGTGGATTGGAAGACCTTAAAGAACATTGGCATTGGAAGACATTAAAGAATAAAGTAGGGCTACTACTCAGGCCATCTGATATTATCAACACTAATACAGAAACTTGGCCTATGACACATACTACCAATAGCACTAAGTAGCGTATTTTTTCTATCAAACAAACTATAACATCAGCCCATCAAATTGTTGACCACAAAGGTCCTAAAAATACCATTATCAGAGCCATGGGTTGCTATGCCCAGATTTGAGATAGGTTTACATGGCTTACTCTGGGTTGTGGCCATTTGAACACCCATGCACCCCTATGTTGGGAATAGAAAAACCATTCCAAAGAAATCAACTCAATTGTACCATAAAAATGGGATGGATACTACTAAACCTGTGTAGTCCTTCTTTCATGTTAAGGAATAGTGACTGGTTGATGCTGACTGGTCACACTGCCCACATATGTATTGGGTAGCACCAAATGGAGACCAATGGTTGTGGATTACAATCCTTTGCTCATGGCTTCTACCTAGGTGACTGGGCTGTTACTCCCTGGGCTTTCCCTGGACAAGGAAGAATTTGCCCTATAGTAATAATGGCTGCCAATCTTCATTTCCTCAAAGCTTATTTTGTCTTTCACTGATATGATTATTGACCTGCCATCTTTCCTCCATTGGTCTTGAGGACATTATGGAACACATAGAAGCCCTTACTAAATTCACTCAACAAGCCTTGAAGGATAGCCAGCAAAACCTGTCCTTACCAAGCACTGAAATGTTTCTGATAAAGAAAGCTGTTCTTCAAAATAGGATAGCCTTGGACATTATAACTGCTTCACAAGGAGACACTTGTACTGTTAGCTAAACAGAATGCTGTGAGTTCATATCCATAATTCTGCTGATGTATCACCTTTATTAAATCACACGAGGACACAAGTGAATGCTGTGAGTAATCTGACTCACAGCATATGAGACTTAAAGCAGTGGCTCAGATCATGGGGCTCTTGATAGAAAAAGTTGTGAATGATTTTGATAATCACTGTCTTAATCTGTGTTTTCTCTTGCATAAGCCTGTATAGTTGTTGTGGCATCTGCTTCCAATACAGCTAGATAGCAGCCAAAGGAGCTTTCTCTATGTTCATGAAACCCTTGCTTGGGCTCAGGACACACTGCAGAAAATTTGGGGGGGCTACCTATGAAAGTGTAAGAGTGGCTCACCAAGGGGTGGATTATGGGGGGAGGTCATCAAAGGAGAATGACCACTGTTTGACTTGGGAGCTAGATAGGTCAATTGGACCTCATCCCCTTCCCTATCCTTGGAATATGTATTCTGCTTGACTTCCCACCCCCAGAGGATTCTCCAAGGCCACAGCCCTAAGATGATGACATGGTGCTGAGACCATCTGGCCAGTATGCATCACACAGTCCAGTTAAGGCTTCTATTATATAAACTTTTAAGATTCTGGCAAATGGATGTGATCCACTTGCCTTGTAGTTCCCCCGAGACAAACCTTGTATACAAGTTCTCTTGTTTATTAAAGTTGCCACCTTCCCAACTAGAGTGACTTGCCTCTTACTTCTGTCTTTCCTTGCCCTCTGTATATAAGGAGACCAGTTTCAGATCACATACAGGAAGCTCCTGAGGAGATTACGGACCAACAGAAACCTGCTAAAAGATTCCACAGTGAGATCATCATGCAATGTACTAAATTCATCAAGAAATGTACTAAATTCTCAAGACAAGAGCCCAATTTCCTAACAAATAAATAGAGACAAAGAAGGAAGTGTATGGTTTGGAACTGTATGGTTTAATAGAAATTTAAGAGTCATAAAAAAAGTTATTTATGGTTTGGTTGAGAAATTTTGAAGATGAACTGTATATTAGATAATATTAAGGAATTATTTAATTTTTAGGTATATTATTGTTTTGTCTTTTAAAAAGTGTTATCTCATAGATATATATACTGAAGATTTGTATATTAAATTTAAGTCTTAGAATTGTGTAAAAAATTCATCAAGAGAGAAAATAATTGGGAGGTCAGGATTTATACATGAAATAAAATTACCCACATGTTGATAATTATCGAAGAAGAGGGGCAGCAATGTGGTTGTATTACAGTGTTCTCAAATTATTTATGTACACTTGAATTTTTTTCACAATAATTTTTTTAAAAAGACATTTTAATTTGATTTAAAATTCAGATTTATTCATTTCAACACTATCTCATGTGAAATCTAAAAGCCCTCTCCCCTCCCACCAAAGCCCAATGCCAACCACAGTTTCCATTCTAGCAACTCAGAATATGCATTGGGATTGACTGGAAGTGACAGATGACATGGTCTCCCACTTAGGAGGAAGAGATCCCATTATCTTGCATTGCTACCTTTTTGAGGAGGCAGACAGATTGATAAAGAATAAAAGTGTTCCCTCTAACATTTCCAGTGATTATTTGGCTATTCTGTTTTCTGTTGGTTTTATTGGAAGCAGAACTTTATTGGAGGTCATAAGATCATAATTCCCCTTTCCAATTCACAAGAAGGGAGGAAAAGAACAGAGTACCAACAAAAAACCCATAATAAAAACATATCCATCAATACTAACATGTTAATAACAAGATTCAATGTTAATAAATTAAACTCTCCAATTATAAAACAGTTGTTGACTCCAGGGAAAATCTTACTGTTCAAGTCATCATTTGAATAAAAAAATGTTCTCATGTCAGGGGATGAATTTGGACATTAAAAAAAAATAATTTCTGAGTCAATTATGCCCTGATCCATGACCAGCTCAGAAAGTTTTGTCCTGACAAGCCTATATGAACCTACAGCATGCCACACACTTTATTATACTAACAGAATTTTTTCTCTACCCCTGGCTTTTAGAAGTCCCAAAATGAACTTGTTTACAGAGACTTAAGTACAAAGAAAATAATCATTGTCTGTGGGGAAAATTAGCTGTGTTTCTAGAGTGAAAAAAATTTAAAAAACACTATGAACCATACACATAATGAAGGTATCATTATGTTTTCCTTATCCATTAATGGCAAAAACGTAAGCAATCATGCTTCTGAGCTTTTTGTCTTTTCATGGCGCAAGTAGGTGGTAATCTGATGTTTTCAGAGGGTACATAGTAGATATGCAATTAAGTTTATTGAGACATGACAGCTGTCAAAAAATACACAATAACCTCTTGGTACTTCATTCAATTCCACCCCATCCTTATACATAACACATATAGGCAAAAAAATCATGGAGTAGAAAAAGATAAGTATCTGAATGCTACAGTGATGCTAAAATTAACTAATTAATCATGTTGGTACTAGTTTATTTTGTTCCTCTGAAAATATATAAAATTTAATTTCTTCCAATAAGATTTCATTTCAAGTCACTACTATCTCATTAGAAAACTCTGTGAGAAGTTTAGGCAGGAATATATCTCATACTTGCTAAGAAGGACATACTTTAACTTTGCTGAGACCAAGTAAATGATATTTTCCATTTATCACTAATATTACTTTCACTCTACTTTCGGGCTTTTTTCTAGTGTTACTTTTTGAGAATTATATTTCCAACAGCATATATTTCTAAGTCTACTAGTTCAGAGACCTTTTCTATTTCCTCCAATTACTGGTTTTGGTGGTTATAAATTATCAGCGTCAATGTATCAAAAGAAAACAAAACAAAAGAATAAAAAAAAAGCCCATATGTTTCCAAATATATATTATGCAGTGAAATTTACATTTAGATTTTCTGAGGAATTATAGTAATTACAATATTCATTTTTACCTGAATGCATGTATATATATGTAAGTGTATCCACATGAATGTCAATACAGAGAATACAAAATATTCATTAAAAACAAAACAATGACTGTTATAGAAATGTGACCCTAGCATTTAAGGTTTTAGAAAAATGGATATGCTTTAAAACAAAATTGTAAATCCAAACTATAGGTTTGTTTTTTTTTAAAGTCACATAAAATAGCAAATATTTTTGATAAAATATCTGTATAGATATTTACAGAAGCCACAGTAATTAATGTATATGATTTGCTTTTTCTTATTTACATGACCATATAAAAAAGAGAGGAATATAGTACATTTTTTTACAAGGAGGATATTGCAATTTCTTTGTTGTTACATACAGTGATGTTTTTATTGAGTCTTTGATAATGTATCTTTTTAGAATGACAATAGAAATTTCTTCCTGGCTAATAAGGAGTGGACATAATCAATTCAATAAACTTACATGTATGAAGTGCCAATTATAATATTTTTCACATGTTGACTATCTTGTCTTAAGAAGTGCTCTCAAGGTTTACCATCGAAAGGAAAATTATTCATGGGTTATGAAAACAGATTTTTGTAAAGTCAGGTATCTATACTATTTGATAAAAACTCAAACAGAATAAAATACACAACACTCACACAGTTAGGAATTACCTTAATCTGTGCAGGACCTTCTTCTTCATATGTGTCCAAAACACAAACTGACAAGGTACTGCTGATCAGTCTAATAATCTCAAGGACCATAAGAGCAAACTGAGTAGAAGAAACTAGATAGTGCGAATTTTTTTTAAAAAAGCATAAAGATCATTCAACATTCTAAAAGAATGATAATAAGAAACATGTTCATTTAAGCATAATTATAGTTCTGTAAGAATGTTAAGTTTAAACACAACTGAAAATTCAGTTACTTTTATTTCCATTTTACAGAAAAGAAAAAATCAAACTGACTGAGGCATCAGTCTAATGTCTTACAACAAAAAAGACAGACCTTTAAAAAATCATGCCTACCTATTTTCAAATCCCGTTTCTTTTGTCTGTTTGCTTATTTTGCTTTGTTTTGTTTTTTATTTACCAGAGTCATAAAGACTAAAAACAAAATAGTTATTTATTATCTAGGTTATTATTTAACCTATTATCTAACCTATAATCTAACCTATTATCATAGGTTTATTATCTATGTTTATTATCTAGGCTAGGTTATGCTGCCATGACAAAATACTTCAAAACTCTAGTTTATAATAACAAGGGTTGATTGATCCTTCCACATTCCCATTAGTGATGGCTCTGCCCCACACTATCTCTGCTACACGTTGGGTTGACAAACGGCTCCATCTACGACATTGGACATTGTCTAGGCATAGTGCCTTCATTTGTATTCTTAAACCAATCATCTCTGACTCAAGGACTTACAACTGCATGATTCTGTTGTCTTACACTTCTGAGGCTCAGGAGTCAGATAAGGGTCTCAACAGGCTAAGAACAAAATGGCAGGCCTGTATTCCTTCTAAAGCTCATCAGCAGAATCTATCTTCTTGCTTTTTCACACTTCTTGGGATCACCCACTGTAGTGTCTGGATGGTGGTCCTCTAAAAGTTCTGTCCATGTCCAGAACCTGTGAATATTACTTTACATCATAAAAAAGTGAATACTGCATTATATGGCCAAAAAATGTGATTAAATTAAGGAATTGAGAAGAGGAACTTATCTTGGATTATCTGAGAGGATCCTGAATCCAACACTATTACCTTTGTGAAAATGAGGCAGAAGGAGATTAAACAGACCATAGAAAAGAAACTGGTGTGAAGATGGAGACAGGCATCAAAGTGATGTGACCATAAACCAAGGAGGCTGGCAACCACCCAAAGCCTGATGAGGCTAGGAATGGAACCCCCTCCCAGAGTCTTTAGCAGGAATGTCAGGAATATGGTCCTGCACCACCTTGATTTTGGACTTCTGGCCTCCAGAACTGTGATAGAATAAATTTCTGTGATTAATTATAGAAATCCTAGGAAACCAACACACATTCCTTGGCTTCTAGCCCTCTTCCCACATCTTCAAAGCTAGTGCTTCTCATACCAGTGTCTCTCTGGTTCTCCTCTATAGTCCCATTTCCATCTGCCATAGTCAGTAAGTGTTCCCCATCTGAAGGTCTTTACATTAATCGTATCTGCAAAGTCCCTTTTGCATGTAAGATAACATTCACAAATTCAGAAGAATAAGGATGGATATATTTGAGGACATTATCCTTCCCACCACACAGAGGAAAAGGCAATATGGTGAAGCACAGTTGGGGGTCTTAATTTTTTTTGTGGGAGTAATGAACATTATTTCTTATCACATTTTATTGACCCATATGCAAGTTATATGGGTACATCTGAACTCTGAAGGGAAGAAGTATATACTCCTTCTGTAAGGAGGTAATAAGATAATAAGATGAGTAGCTATCTGAAAGAGAAATTTATAAATATTGTAATAATAAATATAAATAAATGACAGATATCATAAGATAGGAACAGATAATTATAGGCAATCTCATTAAACAATTTGAAAAGGATTTGTGATTTAATTTGTGGAAAGGCACAAAAAGGGTCCATTTAAAGTGATCCTGGAAGATGGAGGTGTCGTAGCCAGATCCCCTCTTGTTCATTTTCTAATATTGTTTGTAGGTGACTTCCATGTGGAGCAAGTTCCTGGCCCCCACTCATCCTAGTGTGGCTATGGTACCTGGCCTCAGTCCTCATAATAATCTCATCTGAGCTTCATACTTGAGCTTCCATGTCTTAAAATAAATGTTATGGCACTGCATACTTTTAGACAGAGCATTGTCTCATGTATATAGGCACCATATTAAATATGGTTAATAGAAGTTGCTCAAAAATCCTTCAAAAGGATCAAGAAGTGGGTACAGGATGGATGGAAGTATTCTAAAAAATAATAATAATGTAAGAGAATACAAATGCTTATGAAAATAATAAAAAAGTTAAAATAAATTAAAGGTGGAGAACATGTAATAAAGCTAAATATTTACCACACCACAAATTCATGTACTCAGCTAAACAAGCATCTATCACCACTAAGCACAGGCACTAAAAGTGACATAAGAAAGATTTTGCCCAATTAAATTAGTTACAATGTAATAAGTCAGGTCAGAACATCAACCAAATTAACACTCTCTAGCAAAAGCATAGATGCAAACTAAATGTTTCATTGACACAGGAAAATAATAACATTGACTATAAAGCTAACATTGAAACAAGCCAGTTAATCCAATTAGAATTAGAGTTAATTCACTATTCAATGTTTTTTGCTATTTGTATTAACCTTTCTCTTCCCTAAGAGTGGAACTAATTTCATTTACACTTAAACAAGGAAACATCATCCATTTAAATAGATATTGTTTTAAACTTCCATTTTCAAGACAAGAAGAATCTTATGCCAAAAAAAAAAATTATCTACTGTTTGAATCTCCTGCTCTTACATTTTTCTACATTCAAATTTTGTACTTTTAAGTTTTACAGAACTTTTGGAACTGCAAGTTACTTGTCTATTTCTGAGAACTCATGGTACTGATATTTTAAATATTTAAATAAATAAAAACACTTACCTAGAAAAGAAATTCTGATCTCAAGCTCAAAAGCTTAGCCTTAAAATAGGTCCTGTTCACTAACCGGTTAAAATTATACCATAAATTTTGTCAATTTTACTATAGTCCAGGTTGCTTTATTTTTGGCATCCACTGGTGTTTATTTTTCTCAGTCACAAGAACAATTATGAACAATACATACAATTTAATAAAAACCCTAGAAATATGTTTTTCTGTAGCCAGAAAGTGATAGGAGCAGAGTATGTTGCCTTTTCCAGAATCAATGCATTCCTTTAGTACTTCTTTCCTTTATGCATACTTTTATCTGCCATACACTGAGTGCAATTCACAGAAGAAATTCACATTATTGTGCTACTGTGGGTTTTCATGAATTAAACTGGCACTTCCTATTATAAAGTTCTATTTTTAGGGTTTTATAGTCATTTACTTGGAAAATATAACTTGACACAAAACTACAAATTTGAAGCTAGAGTACATCTTTTGACAAAATTTAAATTAAAAAGAAATGAAAGACATTTTGGCAGCTTTAATTTACACAAGTGCAAAGACATAATAGAAAATGTGCTAGACCTATGACTTTTCTTCCGAATCCTGTCTGTTACATCTGAAGCAGTTTGTAAACCATCAGAGCTTTGTGGAAGCAAATGAATAACCAGCACTAATGTCCTTCAACAGACCCGTATGATGCTCCTTTCTTATATGCTTATTCAAAATCAAAGTTATCCAAAGTATTTTTGCTATTACACTTAGGACTCATCATTTAATTAAAAATGCACATTCAACAAAGCAGACTAATCACCATGTCCTGAACATTCCCTGATACAAAGATCTAAGAATGTTTTCTCTGTGTAATAAGCAGCAGCTTTGGTCTTCCTCTTCTTCATTAATGTTGCATAAAAAAAGTATACCTTAGAATACCAGTTGTGTTTAAAACCACCACCAGCACCATCACTATTACCACAGGATACTTTTAACAATTAACCTAAAACATTCTACCTGCCTTAGGCTGAAAGGAGATAAGAAGAGGAAACAAAATTTTGTTGGGACTCAAAAAAGCAAAACAAAACAAAACAGAAAAACAAAAACAAAAAAAAACACCTGTTCTATGTTTTACCTCCAAAAATGATTTCAAGATAATGCTTTAGAACATGCCTGCCAAAAGAAAATGGTAAATCTATGACACTCAAAAGTAGGGAACTGGAGATACGCCTCAGCTCAAATAAACACCACTTCAAATGTAAGCTAGTAAGCTGCTCTTAGAGTTTCTCACATGAGCTGCTGATCACGATGAAGGGCTATGATGTCCTATTTATTTATAAATACCATTAGGAAATGAATAATAAATGTCTTGCCTTTCAACACTTGAGATGGTGTGACATTCTCATTGTGACAGAACACTTTTGCAGGAAAGCCCATTGTCAGTCTACCCACATGCTTGTCAGCACAAAGTTCATGCATGGTGAGCAACACTGAAGCCTACGCCTTGCTTAACATTCTCTAATTCTCCCACTAGCATCTGACTGGCTGAATCCAAAACACATCTGAAATCCCCATCACTAGGCAATCTGGTAGAATCTAGTGTTTAGCTTTCCAATTCCTACTGTAAGAGAAAGCATATTAAAAGGCTATGTTCAAACATGTTCGAAACATGAATATATAGTCTGTCAAAGAAGAGAAAATTGATATTCAGAGAGGTAAAATAATTCTCAAAGTTATTGAGCTCCTAAGGCTGATGTTCAAAACTTAAAATATAAGGGTATCTTATAACACTACATGCAAATTATCTTTTAATGTATATCATTTAACAATAATTATCACTACTATTATTAGTGATCAAATTAAAACATAATAATAAGGTTATTTATTATTTGTCCATTATTTGTGAATCACAGTGTCACAATCATTATAAAAATTTATTTAATATGATAGAAACTTTGATTCACTGATGTTTAATGACACACCCAAGGTCATACAATCAGTTAATGATAGAGCTTAGATATGAACCTATATTTATCTGACTTGAAGCACAGTCCAGTCTTCTTAAATCAGCTACCTAGCTTGATCTAGCACACATAAACTGTCACACCTTAATTTCTTATTATGCTTAAATTCTTATTATAATCACTATGAGAGCTATTAGGGAAAAGGTTTATGGCTGCAAAGGTTTGTAGCAATTTGGATGTATTTTATTCAATGCCTAATAACGTACTGAATTTTCAAAATAAAATTGATAATATATATTCTTCAAAAAATCCCCTTGAGATAGATACTTTTATTATTTCTATTGCATAAATTAGGAACTTGTGGTTAGAGAAGTCAAGTAATTTACCTGAGGTGGTACAACAGGAGAGGTGGGTGTTGAACCACGTAATCCAGGCAAAGGATAAAGCTAATAAAAAAACATAATGGTCTCCTTCTGGTTGCCTGGGGACTCACTTTACTTTAAAGATTAGTGGAAAGGGGACATGTAATAATGAAGACAAAATTGTTCCTTACTCATTTACTGATAGGCAAAATCACAAAGAACAAAAAAAGGTAAGGCTTACAAGTGGAAGTAAATTTGATTATACATAATTGTGGGAAAAGGATCAATGAGAAGAATTTAGAAAAATAAGCTATAATCCAAAAGTATAAGACATTGGAGGCTGAGCTAAGGAACTCAACTTCACTTTGTCATGTCAAGAGTGAGCCATCTAACGAATTAGGAAATAGAATGTAACCACTCCAAAAATTCCTATTCTTTTTTGAGCTCATTTCAGTCAGACTACTGGAACCACTTCTTCACTGAAACAGTATCTGCTAAACTTTTCAGTGGTCTCATGTTATCAAAACTGATGACAATTTTCAGTACTAAATCAAAGACCTCTCAAAAGCAGTGACTACTTGACCACTATGCATTCTCTGCACACTTTTTCTACTTGTCCTCCAAAACATTACAATCTTATGTTTTTCTTCTTACCTCATTGTTTTGTTTTGTTTTGTCTTTGCTGGATCTTCCCATTTCTAACCTTTAAATATTGACATACACATTCCATAACTGGATTTTCAGAACTCCTTTTTGCAATCTACATCCAATCTTTACAGAAGTTTACTTCTATGACTCTAAGGTCATGTATAAACAAACAAACAAAAAACAACAACAAAACACCTGTTCTATGTTTTACATCCAAAAATGATTTCAGGATAATGCTTTAGAGCATGTCTGCCAAGGAAAATGGTAAATCTAGGTATGATACCAAGGAAAATGGTAAATCTAGGCATAATGCAATGGTGCCCAAGTTCTTTAACTGAACTTTTCACCAGGACTTCAGAATAGTCTATCTACTTATCTATTCACTGTATCCACTTGGAAATCTAAGAAACAACTTAATCCAGATATATTGAAATTAGGACCCTGCTGGGGCACCTGGGTGGCTCAGCTGATAAAGCATCAAATTTGTGATTTTGGCTCAGGTCATGATCTCATAGATTGTGGGATTGAGCCCCCCTGAGGAGCTCTGCAGTCAGTGGGGAATCTGCTTGAATTGCTCTCCCTCTCCCCCTCCCCCATTCTCTCTTTCATGAAAAATTAAATCTTTTAAATAAATAAATAAATTTAAGAATATCTTGCTTTCATACTCCCTTTTTCTTTTCTCATGTCCTTATCCAACCCAAGTCACCCTTCTCGTCTTCCTCATTTTGATAAATGTCAATACTAGTCATCAAGCTTCTCAAACAAAAATAGATAAGAGGTATTTGGTAGTTTTAATTTATCATGACCTATAAAGTTTAGAGTTGCTAAGTCCTACCCTTGGAATATACCCCAAATTTGACCACTTCTCCTTACATCCATGTCTCCCACTAAATAGACAACTATTTATTGTTTTGTTACCCAAATTGCCTGCCACCAAATCTCTCTGCCTACATTTCTGGCTATTCCCCACTCTGTTCTGTACAGAGCAAAGAGTTACTCTTTAAAAGTAGGAAACGAAAAAAAAAAATAAAAAATTAAAGTAGGAAACGTTTCACAACGATAAGTTGCTGTCTTGAAAAATTTATCTTTTAAAGTAAGTCAGGCAATTACTTTCCTTTTTTTCAAATCTTTTAACGCTGTCCTACCACCTTTAAAATACGATTAAAACATCTTGCTGTGGCTAGAAAGTACTTTCAGGATTAAGTTCTGTCTCCCCTCTGTTCTTTCACTGTCACCACAGCTACATTGGCTTCCTTCCTGCATGCCAAACACACCAAACTCATATCTGCCTTAGGTCTTTTGCATGTATGATGTCTAGGAAATCTTTTTCTCCAGATATCCACATGAATACCACCCACACACATCTGAGTCTCTCTTGACCTACCTACCCCTTCTTCACAGAGGCCTGCTCTAATCACTCTTAAATTATAGCTACCACTACACCATTATAGTCATCCGCCAATCCTTTGTAACTTCAGTTTTTTCAGAGCCTCTTGTCTACATGAAATTAAACTACATGTGATTTCTTATTCTTTTATATCTTCTTATCTGCTCTCATAAAGACTTTACTTATTAATTTCTGTATCTTCAAAGCCTAGGCCTCTAACATGTTATATTAAAAAAAAACAGGTTTTGGGGCGCCTGGGTGGCTCAGTTGGTTGAGCGACTGCCTTCGACTGGGGTCATGATCCTTGAGTTCCGGGATCGAGTCCCACGTCGGGCTCCCGGCTCCACAAGGAGTCTGCTTCTTCCTCTGGCCTTCTCTCCTCTCATGCTCTCTCTCACTTTCTCTGTCTCTCAAATAAATAAATAAAATCTTAAAAAGAAAAAAAAAAACAGGTTTTATAAAGAATATGAGATATGAGTTGTGTGCATGGGGAGGGGTTGGTTTAGAAAGTTCTCAGTAGAAATCTATTTTATCTTGCTTCAAAATCTTTTAATCTCTGCATTATAGTAAATCACTCTTAGAACTCTTAGAATCACTCTTAGCTTTTGGCTACCCAATTTTACGTAATTTCACTGCAGTACCTGAACTGTGACTCCGTATACTATACTGTATTCTTAAAAGCCAGCTGATAGAGTACAGAGAACAGGCAGTTGTCTAGTGTTCACCTGGGGAAAACAATCTATAGCAATTCTACTAATTAGGGTTCTCTCAGTAATGCATTTTCAAATACCAAAGACTTTTCAAAATTTATTTACAATTTCTTAATCTGTGGAATAAAGCATAAATTAACCACAAAAAGAATCATTAGAATTTTCAAATCAGCTTTTAAAAATAGTTCTGTAGGGCCCCTGGGTGGCCCAGTTGGTTGAGCGACTGCCTTTGGCTCAGGTCATGATCCCGGAGTCCTGGGATCGAGTCCCGCATCGGGCTCCCAGCTCCATGGGGAGTCCGCTTCTCACTCTGACCTTCTCTCTCTCACTCTCTCTCTTTCCTGGTAAATAAATAAATAAAATCTTTAAAAAAAATAGTTCTGTAAAAGTGAGTGCATATGCAAGAGCTACCTTTGCTTGTCAACACAACAAGGGCAGTCTGGTTCAATAGATAATGGAGGATTACCAAGTGTTTTTGATGTTTAGTTCCACTCTCTGTGAGAGGGAACTAATATCTAACTGCCTTTGGACTTGCAACCATTTAGCCAAAATTAATAAAAGTATGGAAACAAGATTTTGGGGGGATCAATTTCATAGGTTGAATATTAATCTACAGGGAGATAAAATCATGTCTAGCAATTTATGACTCATAGACATGGTTTTAATCTCAGTGAGGCAGGATTTAAAGATGCTTAAGAAAGATAGGTCCTATGGCATTTTGCTTTTCTGTTGAAGAATAATAGCATGGGTCTAAAAACGCACACACAAGAAAGAAAATAAATAGAAAAGAAAATTGTACAAAATGTGCATCAATGTGTTTGCAGCATTGTCTGGAGGAGAGGGTATGCTGATGCAGCAGGAGTGCCCACACCCAGACAGATACCTGGGGTGCAGGGCAGGAATATATGAGTCTAGAAATTTCAGTTATTAAGATTACACAGCCTACCCCCATTTTAATGTGCTCTCCTGTATAGATTTCTCTAAATGTAAACCAAGCAAGCCCAAACACATGATTTTTCTGGTCTCATCTCCTTTTGGAAATAGAGCATTTTGTGCCCTGAGTGATCCTGAATCAGTGGCCAAGGTCTGCTTAACTCTATTTGGAGCAGTCTATGGACCAGAGTAAATACTCTAAATTAATATCATTCTTTGAAATCCCGCCTGAGGGGCTTGGCTTGCTATTGTCTCAAACCGATATCTCAACTCAAATACTCCCACTTATAATGTAGAACAGAAAATATGCACAAGAATATGCAGGTATTCAGTGAGATGTTTATAAATGAAGAGGGAAATGATAGATCTAGAAGACCTGAATAAAATAAGAAATGACTGAGAAAAGGCAAGAAATCATAATAGAAAAGCAAATATTTATACCATACTAATAACACTAGTGAGAATATAATGAAAGAAAATAACTTTTCTGGTGAATTTTAAATATAAAATTTAAAAACTGACAAGGAAAAGGAGTAATACATACACATATAACACATATGCCACATGTGTACATACATGTATATGTGTACTAAAAGATACATATGTAAAAGGTTGACAAATATTTAGTCTATGATGGTATTTTTTATTCTACAGACCTTTTTTTTTGATCAGTGGTAGATTTTCAATAAGGATTTTTTTAACTTAATTGATTTAACCAAATACTTAAGATGTCTGAAGAAAAATGTTGAGTGTATAAATCAAAGAGAGAAACAAGCAGGTAAGAGGCATATTTAAAAGTTCAGACTAGGGGCACCTGGGTGGCTCAGTGGGTTAAAGCCTCTGCCTTCGGCTTGGGTCATGATCTCGGGGTCCTGGGATCAAGCCCCACATCAGGCTCTCTGCTCGGCAGGGAGCCTGCTTCTCCCTCTCTCTCTGCCTGCCTCTTTGCCTACTTGTGATCTCTCTCCTCTCTGTCAAATAAATAAATAATTTTTTTAAAAAATAAAAATAAAAGTTCAGACTATACCATAGGTGTGCTGAGAAAAGACTTCATTTTATGGCTTTATATATTTAATGTCTTCATATGAGTAAATCTTGGAAACTGGGAAATCAACTCTATTAATTTTAGCTATGAGAATTTTTTTAATTTTCATAATGTTATTTTAGAAGGAAAGTCCTTAGCCTAAAATTATCTCAAGCCTTATAAGTGTTAAATATATATATATTTGAAAAGATAATGTTTTCCATAAACTTTTTCTTTCTTTCTCTGTCACTTAAAGTATACTCTGACATAGTTGAAGAAACTCTTCAGGCATTATCAATTTTTAAATGAAATTATTTTTGAGTGTAGTTGACACATAATATTACATTAGATTCAAGTGTACAGCACAGTGATTAAACTTCTCTATATCTTATGCTCTGCTCACCATAAGTGTGGCTACCTACCACCTGTCACCATACAACACTATTACAGCATCACTGACTATTTTTCCTATAATGTGCTTCTTATTCCTGTGACTTTCATTCTATAACTGGAAACACGTATGTCTCGCTCCTCTTTGCCCATCTTTCCCTTTCCTTCTTAAAACCACCAGTTTGTTCTGGCAACCACCAGTTTGTTCTCTGTATTTATAGGTCTGATTTTGCTTTTTGTTTGTTTGTTTGTTTGTTTTGCATTTATTGTTTTAGATTCCACAAATAAGTGATATCATATGATATTTGTCTTTCTCAGTCCCATTTATTTCAACTAGTATAATAAGCCTCTAGGCTTACCCATGTTGCCACAAATGGTATAATCTAATCTTTTTAATAACTGCATGATATTCACATACACACACACACACTAGTGATTAAGTATACCATGGGGAGAGGACAATCTCTTCAATAAATGGTGCTAGGAAAACTGGATAGCTACATGCAAAAGAATGAAGCTGGACCACTTTCTAACACCATATACAAAAATAAATTCCAAATGGATTAAAGACCTAAATGTGAGACTTGAAACCATAAAAATCCCAGAAGGGAACACAGATAATAATTTCTCTGGCATCAACCATAGCAACATTTTGCAAGTACCTTCACTTTTTGTTCTACTCAGTTTCTTCTTTTATTATTTTCTTCCTTCTTTCTTTCTATCCCCTCTCCCACCACACTTAACACACTAGTTAACACGCTAGTTAACACATGGCTGCTCTATGCCTCTGAAGTGAAAAGCAGGAAAAGCACTGGTATGTGGTACCACCTATTCGGTTTATTTATTTTTTTAGTTTTATTTATTTATTTAACAGAGAGAGCGCACAAGCAAGGGGAGTGGCAGGCAGGAAAGTGAGAAGCTGGCTCCCCATTAAGTAGGGAGCCTGATGCAGGGCTCGATCATGACCCAAGGTGAAGGACGACACTTAAACAACCAAGCCACTCAGGCACCTTCACTTATTCAGTTTTACATCCTTGCCTTTTCTCTTCATAGGGGTGGGGGGTGGCAATAACATAGCAAGTCAAGTACTCCAAGGAAGAAGTGTAATTATAACAGAAAACACAAGGCAAGGAATTAAGAGGTGAAGGCCAAAGTCCAACTCTATCATATTAAATTGTGTGATTTTGTGTAAATTGCTTCATCTTATAATCTTTATTATCTTCATTGATAAAATGGAGATAATCATGATAACTGATTTAATTAAATTACAGAGATGTTGTGAGAATCAAATGAAGAAAAACGTACTGGAACCCATAAGGCTATAAAAAATGAACATTATCCAAAATTCATTATAACAAAACAATCTCTGTATAACAAAAATGATAAATGAATCCTAGGATCATAGTAATACTCAATTCAGCACCAACACTGACCCCACAGAAACACAGTGGAGAAGACATTGGGGGTAGAATGGAACATGACCTGCATTAAGTAACAGCAAAGAGTAAATTCATGAAATTATGCTCAACCATTTCACTTAATTATGTTTCCAGAGTAACATACAAAAACTCATAATATATAGATTCTACTCCAAGCCCTTTTGGGCAGAAATTATGAGCTTTGTAATATCAAATTAGAAAGAAAACTATTCTGACCATTCCTACATTATTCTTTCCCAATCTGTAAATTAATGAAAAACACAAGTCACCTCTGAAAATGAGAAGATAGGGATCTTTTTCACTCATTTATGAAAGTACATACAGAAATAGTAGTGGGCCCCTGGGTGGCGCAGTTGGTTGAGCGACTGCCTTCAGCTCGGGTCATGATCATGGAGTCCCGGGATCGAGTCCCACATCGGGCTCCCAGCTCCGTGGGGAGTCCGCTTCTCACTCTGACCTGCTCTCTCACTCTCTCTCTTTCCTAATAAATAAAAACAAAAAACAAAAAAACAAACGAAGCTCTCCTTTAAAAAAAAAAAAGAAATAGTAGTAAAATTTGTTAACATATACTGGTCAGTTACATTAAATGGGTAGGCACTGTGCTGAGGATTGAAGAGATGCAATTCCAGGAGACATTTCTATGTATGGTCCTGTGCTTCCTTGGCATAGATAAGCAGATGATTTAACTCTTTGGGGGAATTAAGTAACTTCAAGTGAGTCATTCCTCTACTCTTATTAAGTCAAAATTTATTTTGGTAAAAGATGATTCATGGAAATAATTTACCAATATCTAATGCAAAGTTCTCTTACTGGACAGAGTTTCTAATGAAGCTAGGTCATTAAGGAAATACACATGCCCTCAAACACCACTATCTGGAAACAAAATCTCCAAAAACAGAGCTCAGCATTAGTATTTTATCTGATACACTCAGAAGTGTAGTTAATAATTCAAATAGAATGAAGAAGTTTCAATAGCATGAGTCACTTTCTCTGTGCTGTTTCTAGAGATTATAACATCTATTTGTGTCGTTTGTCACATATACACCAATCACAATCATTTCAGGGAATAGATCCCATGGGAGCCTAAGGGGAAGGAATTTAATACAGTAAATGATGTGCTTATTGAGACCATTAGAAAGATTGGAGGAGTAAGCTTCACAGTGGCTGTCTCAAAAGATCTCCAGACACTCAGAAAATTGGCACTCTTCTGTGACCCAGAATGTGGGACATCAAGAGCTATTGAATACAAATGCACTGACCAATCTACAGTCCAAAATAACCTGCCATAGCTACTCATACCCATGGAGCTATTGGTGACAGGACATTGAAATGCTAAATTTGCTGCCCAGGATACTAAAGACTCCACTGCGGGAAAACACACCATGACATTCCCCTGTTGATGATTAAAAATGACAAAAGTAGATATAGTGTTTGCTTCAATTTCCTTTGTTAAATCAGGAAGGAAGGAAGGAAGGAAGGAAGGAAGGAAGGAAGGAAGGAAGGAAAAGGAAAAGGAAAGGAAAGGAAAAAGAAGGGAAGGGAAGTGAAAAAGAAAGAAAGAAAGAAAGAAAAAGAAAGAAAGAAAGAAGAAAAAAAGAAAGAAAGAAAAAAGAGAGAAAAAAGAAAGAAAGAGAGAGAGAAAGGAAAGAAAGAAGGAAAGAAGGAAAATAAAAATAGAAGAAAACAAGTCTTGGGAAAGGGAAAGAATCTGATTCCCAGAATTATAACACTACAAGATTCAACTGTCTAGTTTTCAACAGCAACAACATACTCATAAAGTAAACAAATAAACAGAAGTATGGCCCATTTAAAAATCAACATAAATCAATAGAAACTATCCATGGTGAAGTCCAGATCCCAGGCATCCTATGCAAAGACTTTAAAATAATTGTCTTGAAGATGCTCAAAAAGCTGAAGAAAGACAAATTAGATACACAGGAATAATGAAAAAAAATGTATTGAAACACAAATTACATGAAGTGATTCAAGAAGAAATAGGAAATTGCAATACAACTAAAACACTAAAAGGTATTGAATCAGCAGTCAAAAACTTCCAGATAAAGAGAAGTCATGGAGGAGATTACTTCATCCGTGAATTATACCAACCAATTGTAAGAAATAATTTTTTTAAGATTTTATTTATTCATTTGAGTGAGACACAGAGACAGGGCACAAGCAAGGGGAGAGGCAGAGGGAGAGGGAGAATACTGAGCTTGGAGCCTGGAATTTTTTAGATACTTATTTATTTATTTATTTTAGAGAGAAATAGAAAATTATTTTAGAGAGAAAGAGAGTGAGTGAGGAGAGGGAGGGGCAGAAGGACAGGAAGAGAGGGAATCACCAAGCAGACTCCACACCAACACAAGGTTTGATCTCAGGACCCTAAGATCATGACCTGAGCCAAAGCCAAGAGTAGCTTGCCTAACTGAACAAGCCACCCAGGCATACCTATACCAACCATTTAAAGAATGAACACGTCTTTCTAAAATTATTCCAAAAAATTAAAGAGGAATGAACACTTTCTATCTACCTCATTCTATGAGATCATTGTTCTGATACCAAAGTCAAAAGTCTCATAAAAAAGAAAAATTTAAAAAAAATTAAAAAAGAAAAATTTAAACCAATATCCTTTATGAGTAAAAATGCAAAAATTCTCAACCAAAGATTATCAAATGGAATTCAACAACCACTTAATCTTTAATCCAAGATTAAAATTATATTTTGGGGCGCCTCGGTTGACTCAGTGGGTTAAAACCTCTGCCTTCTGCTCAAGTCATGATCTCAGGGTCCTGGGATCGAGCCCCACATCGGGCCGTCTGCTCAGCAGGGAGCCTGCTTCCCCCGCTCTCTGCCTGCCTCTCTGCCTATCTGATCTCTCTCTCTCTGTCAAATAAATAAATAAAATCTTTATAAAAAAGATAATTTGCCATAACCAATTGCCCATGATTCAACATAAAACCATCAATCAGTGTAATGTAACACATTAATAGAAAAGTCAAATGATCTTCTTAATTGGTGCATAAAAGGCATATGACAAAAGCAAACACCCTTCATGATAAAAGAAATCAACAAACTAGGATTAAAATGAAACACCCGGAATATGAGAAAAGCCAGATATGAAAAACTTGTAGCTAACATTGTACTGAGTTGTGAAAGGTGAGAGTTTTCTTCTTAAGGGACAAAAAAATGATGTCTACTTTCGTACCTATCCAACATTGTACCACAATTTCTAGCCAGATATATTAGATAAGAAAAATAAATAAAAGGTATTCAAATTGGAAAAAAGTAGTTAAACCATCTTTATTGGAAGATTATATGATTCTATGAATAGAAAATCCCAAAAAGTACACAAGTAAGACACCAAAGCTAAGAAACAACCTTAGCAAAATTCCAGTATATAAGATCAATATACCAAAAATGTTCTCTATACCAATAGTGAACAATAATAAATAAATAAATAAATAAAGATCATGATTTCATTTACAGTGGCATCAAAAAGAATTAAATATGTAGGAGAAAAGGAGATAAAAGACATGTATATTTAAAAGTACAAAACATTGTCAAAAGGAATTAAGGAAGATCTAAATAAAAAAGACATCTGCATTCATGGATAGGAAGACTTAAAATTGATGTTAAGAAGTCAGTAGTATCCAAAATGACTTATAGATTCAGTGCAATCAATACCAAATTTCTTTCTTGCCTAAATGAAATAGCCAATGTTCAAATTTATTGAGAATTGTGTGGAGTCCTGAATTGTCAATCTTTGCAAAAAACAAAAATGTTTTAGTGCTTACACTTCCTGCCTCTAAAGCATACTATAAAAGCTACATTAATTAAAACATTATGATACAGACATAAGGACAGACATATAGACCAATGGAATATAATAGAGATCCCATAAATAAATTCTTGTATATGTGGTCAGTTTATTTTTGACAAAAGTGTTAAGAACATTCGATGGAGAAAGAACAGTATTTTCTATAAATGGTGCTGAGAAAATTGGATATTCACATGCAAAAGGATGAACTTGAACTTATACTTTATACATTATACAGATATTAACTCAAAATGAATCAAAGATCTAAACATAAAAGCTTTATTTAAATGTAAAAGATAAAGATACCTCTAAAGAAAATATTTGACCAATGAACAATAAGCACATGGAAAGATGCTCAACATCATTAGTCCCTAAGGAAATGTAAATCAAAACCACAATAAAATACCACTTCCCACCTATTAGGTTGACAATAATTAAGAAAAACAATAAAGTTGCATGAGTTGATGAAGATAAAAGAATTTGGAAATCTGTTCATTTCTGGTGGGAATGTAATATGGTACAGCCTTTATGGAAATATTTTAGTTATTCCTCAAATAGTTCAACATACATGGAAAAGATGTAGAAAAGGGGAATTTTCTCGTACTGTTGCTGGGAATACAAACTGGGGCAACCACTCTAGAAGACAGTATGGAAGCTGCTCAAAAAGTTAAAAACAACTACTCTATGACCCAGCAATTTCATTACTAGGAATTACCCAAAGAATACTAAATCAAATAAATAAATAAATAGATAGATAGATAGATACATACATACATACACCACAAAATTTATAGCAACATTACCTACAATAATCCAAATGTCCATCGACTGATGAAGGAATAAAGATGTGGTATGTTCATATATAATGGAATATTATTCAGCCATAAAAAAGAATGAAATTGTGCCATTTGCAGTGACATGGATGAAACTAGAGGGCATTATGCTAGGTGAAATAAATCAGAGAAAGACAAAAAACATATGATTTCACTCATGTGGAATTTAAGAAATAAAACAAATGAACAGGAGTGCTTGGGTGGCTCAGTGGGTTGAGCCTCTGCCTTCAGCCCAGGTAGTGGTCTCAGGGTCCTGGGATCGAGCCCCACATCAAGCTCTCTGCTCAGCGGGGAGCCTGATTCCCCTTCTCTCTGCCTGCCTTTCTGCTTACTTGTAATCTTTCTCTCTCTATCAAATAAATAAATAAATAAATAAATAAATAAATAAATAAATAAATAAATAAAATCTTAAAAAAAAAGAGCAAACAGAAAGAGAGGCTGAGACAAATTAAGAAGCAGACTCTTAACTATGCAGAACAAACTGATGGTTACCAGAGGGGATGGGGATGAGGATGGATTAGATAAGTGACAAAGATGTGCACTTGTTGCTATGAGCACTGAGTATGGTACAGAAGTGCAGAATCACTATATTGTACACCTGAAACTAATATTACACTGCATGTTAACGAACTGGAATTTAAATAAAGACATAAAAAGAAAGTAAAAAAAAATAGTTAAGGGACATCTTGGTGGCACATTTGGTTTGGCATCTGAATCTCAGTTTCAACTCAGGTCATGAGATCAAGTCCCATGTCAGGCTCTGTGCTTAGGATTGAGTCAGTTTAGGATCTCTCCCTCTGTCCTTCCCCCCTGCACTCTCTCTTTCTCTGACTAAAGTGAAGAAATAAATCTTTCTGAAAAATAGTTAAGCATACAACTACCATATGATGGTGCATTTCTACTTGTAGGTATATATCCAAAGGAATTGAAATAATTAATTATTATTTGTACATGAATGTTCATAGCAGCATTATTATAATAGCCAAAAAGTTGAAACAATGTGTCCATATACAGACTAAATATGGTGTATACATCCAATAGAATAATATGCAGTCACAAAAAGGAAAAAAATTCATATATAATACATGTACAGACCTTGAAAATATTCTGCCAGGTGACACAAGCTAGAGACAGAATGTCAAACGTTGTATTATTCTATATATGTGAAGTACCTATAATAGACAAATTCATAGAGACTGAAAGTGGAATAGAGGCTACCAGAGGTAGATTGGAGGAGTGGAGAATTTTGTTCAGTGAGTACAGGATTTATGTTGGGGATCATGAAAAAGTTCTAAGCATAGTGGTGATGGTTATAGAAAGTTGTGAATGCACTTAATGCCACTGAATTGTACAATTTCAAATTGTTAGAATGATAAATATTATATTATTTATAATATATATTTTTATATATTTTATATATATTTATATATATTTATATTTAATAAATATATTTAATAAAATATATTTATAATATATAATAATATATAATATATAATATATTATATATATAATATATAAAATATTATTTTATCTCAAAATTATTTAATCTCAAAATATATAAAAACGCATTAGTTTTTGTGTGCTTTTTGAATGCTGTTCATTACCTTTCTAATTAGTTTCAAATTAATATACTGCAATGTAAGAACTAATTTTTAAAAGATTTTATTTATTCATTTGAGTGAGACACAGAGACAGAGCACAAGCAAGGGGAGAGGCAGAGGGAGAGGGAGAAGCAGAATCCCTGCTGAGCTGGGAGCCTGGCATGAGGCTGGATCCTGGATCTGAAGACCATTGAACCAAGTCAAAGGCAGACACTCAACCACCTGAGACTCACAGGCGCCCCTGAAATTGTCCTTCTTGAGAGCACCAGGAAGGTGTGGGGGATGGGAGGCTTCCCCTGAGGCTTCAATCAGCTGTGAAGTTGTGACTCCTGACTCATGACTCAGACTAGGGAATGGTTCAAAGCCAGCCTAAAATGGGAAGAAACAAGGAATTTTCAATGAATGCTCTGAGGCAGGGATTGCAACTCCTTTCCCCAGCCCTCCCCACCAAATTCTGAGCAAGTCTCCATAGCAGTCTTGATGTGAATAAAGCCTGAGACAAGGGACTCAGATGCTGTCAGATCACAGGCCTTTCCTTGGTCCCCATCTCTAATCTTATCTCCTTCCAGGGATTTTCCAAGAACTAAATTTTAAACGAGTCACTACTAATATACTTTATGTAAAATAATGGCAAAAAGAAAGATGAAAAAATGTATTGACAGAAATAAAGGTAGAACACATCAAGAAGATCCATGGACTACTAATGTCATCTTTCCTTTGTAAGACCACAGCTGATATTTAGCACTTCCTTTCCCAACCCTCTGTTCCATGTATTCTTTGCCTTCAGCCATAAAATAAGCAAGTTAGCATTTTTTTAACCAAGTATGTTAATAAACCCTCATTTTTAAGAAGTCTGAGGTTTTCTTTAATAGGATTGATCTTATTTCCCATTAACTTTCACTACCAAATATGACAGTACCAGAAGGAATCCTAGATGATTTTCTGGCCTCTAGATAAATGTCTCCATAGTCACTGCAATAATATTTGCCTTGATATAAATGTAGCATCCATATAACAGAGGAATCTACTTTTATATTTCTTGGTTCAGGGCATTAGCATTCCAAATGATAAATTTCTTTTTCCATTGAAGCATTATAGTTCCCCTGGTGGAAACATTTGCTCTTAAATATTAACATTTATAATTGGTAGACCCTAAGATCAAGATTGGAATAAAATAATGATTGGAATAAAATATTTTATAGGAGGGTCACTAAAGTAGAATTGTAGCTGGTGTCATGTCACCTCCATCTTTTTGACCCAGAGCTCTTGTACTTTGACCGTAAGAGAAACCACAGTATACATTAATCACTGTTTCATAGAGACTTATGGAAAGAAACTCTAATCTCAGAAGGTGCCACCTGGTGACAAAACTGAGTCTTAAATATTCATTTCCATCATTCTATAAGACCCCAATACATAGGAAACAATGTGTCTAATGGATATGAACCCACAGATACATTTCTTCTTCTGTAAATGTAAGTCTATAGAGCAGAGTTAATAATGTGTGGAACACTGTGGTGATGAACAAAGCATTCAGAATATCTGTGGATGGTAGCGGAGCATAGTGAGTACTGAAGGTAAGTCCATATCCAGAAAAAATGTCCTCTGCTTTCTCCAGGATATATTGGGGTTCAATTTAATAATGTTGAAATTATTGATGGGTAGCATCTCCCCTTCCAGTGCATGAAAGAGTTTTACCTAACCTGGTATAATCATTGAATTTATCCTTTCTTTCTTAAAAGTGTCCTGATTTAGGGATAAATTATATTTTTAACTTCCACGTTGGGGTCTCCACATTGGTCTCATCACTTGATAATTGGGGCAATCATAATCACATTAGCTAGATTTTCCTTAGGTCCAGGAAGTCAATGCTGTTGAATCTTTACATAACCGGCATCCACACTATTATGCTGCCTGATTCATTAGCATATCATTCTTCTTTTTAAACGTTCCAAAGTTAAGCTGAGGTCAACCTTAAGATTGATAGATTCCATTTCTACTCTAGCAGTAAATTGATTTCATAAATTCTTATCTTCAATATGTAATTTATTCTGGAAAAAATAATTGCAACAATTTGAGTTGCATTTTCCGTTATGCAACTTGGACCACCGAACTCTAATTATGCAACAGCATACAAATTCTCCCTGTCTTTATCTCATTTCTAGTTAGATAACCACCTCACATTTCCGTCATTCAAGGCATTGGACATTGACTGCTTCTGGTAGCAAATATCTTATTAATCCAAATTTTGTGTCAGAAACAAAATTTACTCTAGGCATTTTAAGCAAGAAATAATGTAATACATTTGTGCTTACAAAATATTTGGAAAAAATGTGTGACCAGTTTTAGGCTGGATGAGAAAGTTTTTCAAAACTAATTCATCAGAAGAACAATCTATGGCACTGGTGTGAAGCTGAAGAATCTGCAAGCCACTGCTGGAGACATTGTGATCGAGAACACAAGACTATAACTGAACTCCAAGGATCAGAAAGAAGAATCAGGCAGCTTCTTCATATACATGTTCCTCTCTACCACTAGTGAGGCATTGAAAATTGAGTTTGGGGATTGCCTGGATGGCTCAGTTGATTAGGTGTCTACCTTTGGCTCAGGTCATGATCTCAGTATCCTGGGATCAAGTCCCACATTGGGCTCCTTGCTCAGCAGAACAGAGAACCTCTAGGTTGCCTAGCAGGTCTCTGCCTCTAGCAGGGCAGAGAACCTCTGCCCTGCTGCTCCCCCTGCTTGTACACTCTCTCTTTATCTGACAAATAAATATTTTAAAAAAAGAAAGAAAGAAAATATAAGTATAGTGGTGCCTGGGTGGTTCAGTACATTAAGTATCTGCCTTCAGCTCAGGCCATGATCCCAGAATCCTGGGATTAAGCCCTCTGTTGGGCTCCATGTTCAGCAGGAAGTCTGCTTCTCCCTCTGTTCCTCCCCCAACTTGTGCTCTCTTTCTGTCTCAGAAATACATAAATAAAATCTCTAAAAGAAAAAAAGAAAATCTGAGAATCACTATTTCCTTCCTGACAGCCAGCAATGAGGAAATAGAAAAAATAGAAAAAGAAAAGCAAAAGAAGACAACAAATATACGGAAAATGAGTCTAGATAACCCTGCTCTACATTACAGCTACAAACAGCAAAAGAAGGCAGAATAGGGTTTCTTTTCATTTTTACCTCCTGAATCTCAAGTAATTTTTGAATCTAATTTTCATCTAGAACTCTTACTGCAAAAATATGTGGAGTGTACATTTTTGTTCTTTGTGTTCTTCAGTAGGCAAACACATTAGAGGAAAGATGCACTGGAGGAGGTAAGAATACAGGCTAAATGCTGATCTCATCTTTGCTCTGCAAAGATTATAAATTGTGTACTCATATGTCATCCTGTGTTTATATGTGTGAGCTTCTTAATTTAGTGGAGTGCCTCTTATCTAGAAGGTACTCAATAAACATTTCTTTAACTGAATTGATACATTAGCTGAAAATAGTTACAAATGGGGAAATATATATTTATGAAAATAATGTTTGCATATATGGAAAATGACAAAATGTGGTGAAAATTTGAAACTATGCCATCTGTAAGAGAGACAAAAAATTAGTAATTAGTAATGAATGATTACTAATTACAAAGAATTAGTAACATTCCGTGAAATGATTACATAAATAGCTTTTATATGCCTGAATAATTTCCATGTGGAAAAAAAAGATTATAGAGATTTAGGACAAAGAGACCAAAAATTGTAGCAGGAGATAAATAGACTCTTTAGGAAGTGAAATTTCAGCTTGGTTTGAAAAATAAATTTAAAACTTCTAGAAAACTCAGGAATCTTGTACAAACCTTGTACTGTAATCAATTTCTTTTATTAGAGGATGTATTGAGGGTCAGAATGGATGGATCCTTGTTCTGTTGTTCTCCAGGAGACTGAAATACAGTGATTTTTTTCAAAATTGTTCCTTTGGACTATTCCTAAGAATTACTTAGGGGAAGAAAAGCTTCAGGGTCAAATAAGTTTATAATACCATCCATCTTTGGTGCTAGCTTTTCAAAGATTTAAACACATTCATGAAAATTATGGTTAATTAAAAAGGGATATACAAGAGAGTATTTCCCTAATTCATTGGACTGTTAGTGCTTGATTTTATTGCAGAGCACCTTCACAAATAAAGTAAAATTGGAAAAGAAAGGAAAATTCACTAGGTGCCTACAAGAAAGAAAAAAAAAATATGAGAAATGCTTCTATGGACAATGAGAGGCATGATCTGACAGCATGTCTTGTTTGTTTTTATTTCTCCACCTCTTATTAAATATCCATACTGTGGTGCAAACCCACATATCGAATGGAAAAAGGAAATCTGAGAGAGGAAGGAAAAGGAGAAAGAGAGAGGGAAGGAAAAAGAAAGGAGAGGAAGAAGGAAAGAGAAAACATGTATGGAAGAAAATGGGAAAGAAAGAGAATGAAGAAGAAAAAAGGAAGACTTAAAAAAGGAGAAACAAAGGAGTGAAGGGCAGATTGATGGGTGGATTCAACCACAGAATTGATGCCTAGAATGTATTAGTTATTTTGCTCCCAAAGTTTTTATTGTGGAATACAATATATGTCCCAGGAAAAAAAAAATGCAAAAACCCTAGAAATTCACCTTTTGAAGAAGTTTCAAGCCTCTCCAGTCTTTGGAAATCTATCTTACTGTTTGTTAAACCACTCAGGGGCTATGGTAGTACCTTATCCTGTTAAATTAATTAGGGGCGCCTGGGTGGCTCAGTGGGTTAAAGCCTCTGCCTTCGGCTCAGGTCATGATCTCAGGGTCCTGGGATAGAGCCCCACATCAGGCTTTCTGCTCAGTGGGGAGCCAACTTCCCTCTCTCTCTCTGTCTGCCTCTCTGCCTGCTTGTGATCTCTCTCTTTGTCAAATAAATAAATAAAAATTTTTAAAAATTAATTAATTAATTAGGGATTCCATTAGAGTGAAGTTGCTCTAATGACCCGGAGGCCAAAATTTAAGCCTATTAATGCCTCAAGGTTACAAAATTAAAGCATTAAGGACAACCAATTACAAACAGCCAATGACATTTGAACCTATAAGCAAGCAAATAATTTCCTTCCTTTGCTTCCACACTTGCTTTTTGTAAATCTTTCTTCTGCCTTCTACTGGTGGAGTCCTCCTAACCACTCCCAATTTGGCATTACCTGGCTCAAAGTGATTTTTCCTCAAAAAAACTCTTAAAATTTTAATATGCCTTAGTTTATTTTTTAACACTACCCAAACATGTTGTTTATATCCAATTGGAATGAGTTTGACCAAGACCTCCCTGATGCTCCAGCATCATCCCTCCTCTCTAGCTCTCACTGTTAAATCACTGTTCAAAAGGAATAATTTGATATAATATTCACTACCTAGAAGGTTTGAAAGCAAGGTTCTCCCAGAGTGATTTAGAAGAATGTTGCTTTAATAATGCATTTAAGAATAAGTTATTTGCGATATAAGGCCCATGTGGGGGAGAAGTAGGAGATCCTGTTGCAACCGGTCCCCAAAAGTGAGCTGGATATCCACAAGAACATGCTGAACACCCATGAAATCACCCTGAGGAGCAAGATTTCTCACTCCTGGATCTCTTCAAGAGCAAAAGAGAGCAGTGGAGAGGTGAAAGCAAAGTGGGAACACTGGAACCTATATCGAAGGATAAACAAAAGGGGGAGGGAGCCACCGGAAGCGATGCAAGGACAGTAATACCCCAAAGGAAAGTTTCTGGGACCAGCATTAACCTAGAGTCCATTAAAAACACTTAAAAAGAGCAAAAGGTTCTGAGGAGCAACTAGTGGAAGGGGATGGTCACGGGCACTGGCCTGGGTCCACGCTCCCAGGAAGGAGTGCCCCAAACTGAGACTGGTGGGGGGATCCAGTCTGCGGTTCTTGAACCTGCAGTTTTCCCCTCTCTGCAACATTCTGTGGGCCGGGCGTGGACCTGCAAGCACCTTTAGAGAGTCTGCTGTGGTTCCAGAGCAGCAACTTTTCTCTGTGTGCTCATGGGACTGCGACATTCGACATTCACGGCCTGCAGGATCTGAGTGATCCCAGCCACCCGGGAGAGAACACAGGCAGGTGGCCTATCTACCCAGTCCCGCACTCCCAGAGCTGCAGAAAGGCGGCTGCGTTCTCCACATTCCTGGCCCATCACAGGTGCTGGGGGATCCGGCCAGCGCCTAAGAGAATGTGGGCAGGCAGCCTATCTCCCAGCTCCACACTAATGAGCCACAGAAAGGCAGCTGCGGTCACACGCCACCTCCGATAGGCTATGAGCAGATTCCCTGCTTGGACTCTCTGAAAAGGTGAAAAAGCTACAAAAGGGCAAAAACTTTCAGAGGGAGAAAGACTGAGAAACCGGTTTCCACAGAGCTCAGCCTCTTGACTTGGGGGCAGGGTGACTCAACCCAAGCAAGACAGACTGGAAAAAAATGCGGCAGTCCCCTCCCCCAGAAGACCAGCCAAAAAACAAAAGGACTATAACCACAGGGTCCCCATAAAGTTTTAAACCCCTATCACCAGGGGAAATCAATATATTAAGCTCCTGGTAATACCCTCAAACCTGTATATTTCATAAATACAAGTTTTTTTTCTTTCATATTCTCTGTCTCAATCTTTTTTATTATATTCACTTGCTTTCACATTTCTTGTTATTTGATTTTGGTTTTGTTTTGGTTTTTTGTTTTGTTTTTAAACTACTTAACATTACAACCAGAGGCTAAATACAACTGTAAAACCAGGAGGACCTGAAATAACCTTCCTCACCTGTGAGGAGTTATAACTAACCTCCCATCTTATCCTTCTGTCAGTGTTTCTACATATTTGCTTTTATTCTGGTATTATATAAATCGTATTCTTGGGGTTAATTCTGTTAGGTTCTTTATGTCTTGTCATTTATTTGTGTGGGTCTATATGTTTGTTTGTGTGTGTTTACATACCTTATAAATCTTATTTCTGGGGCCCATTCTGGCTGGGATTTCCTCCTTTTTCTCTTTCTCTCTATCTTTTTTTATCCTTATTCTTTCTTTTTAGTGGTGAATCCCAATTGCTCCAAAACCCTCCAGGGTGCACCCTGCCTGGATCGGGGGCGGTATATCCAGCTATACATCCTCTCATCCACTTCTCATCAAAATGACTAGGAGGAGGAACACCCAACAGAAGATAAACCCAGAGACGAAACGCTCTCCCTCAGAACTATTGGACATGGTCATAAACAGTATGTCAGAAAGGGAATTCAGGGTGACAATTATCTAGGCAATGGCTAGTATGGAGAAAAACATTGTAGAATCTCTAAGGGCAGAAATGAGATCCAGTATAGCAGATGTAAGAAGCACTATCAATGAGATCCAATCCAATGTAAAGGTCCTGGGATGGAGTCCCATATTGGCCTTTCTGTTCAGCAGAGAGGTGCTTCACCCTCTCTCTTTCTGTCTGCCTCTCTGCCTACTTGTGATCTCTCTCATTCTCTGTCAAATAAATAAATAAATAAATAAATCTTTTTTTTTTTTTGTAAAAGAATAATCTATATTGCAATATGATATACTTCTTAGTTACTTTGGAAAAGCCAGTCTTGACGGGAAGCATGTATGGTTAGGCAGTTATTTTTCCATCATCCAGAAGAACAAAAACCACCAAGAATTAGAAATAATAACACTCTAAAATCACTAAAATTCTATACAGATGAGAGGTTTGCATAAATCTCATTTGGTACTAAATAAGCAACAGAGTATTGATGTTGCTTTCTGGGGACAGAAAGGATTCAGATAAAAAATTGCTTTACTCATGTGAAACAATCAGGGAATCAGTTTGCACTTGCTGTATACAATTTTTAAAAACTGGCACATTCAACAGTCATAACAACAAAATTCTATTTGCATGCCAAACTTTCGCTGGTGTCTCTTATCTTTCATTAGAAAATGAGTGCAATTAGAAGTAGTTGGGACGGAAAAACAAGCATTGGGTTTATGTACATTTTACCTTGGGGAATTGTGCAAATACATTATTTCAAAGGTAAGGATTCAATTATTACCTTATTTTCAATTGGTGCCACTATACTGGGCAAGGAAAGATGCACATTATGTGAACTGTTTCACAGCCTCATCAGCAATGTGCACATAAAAAATGCTTATGTCTGTGCCACTTTCTGACACATCAACTCATCTGTTGGCACCAGCTACTCATACATTATTACTGTGATATTCCAGGTAAGCATTTGCAATTTTTGCATGTTAACAGAACTATTTGAAGTATAATCTCGATATTGGCTAGTCTTCTGGGTCACAAAATTGAAGTGGCCTAAGGAGAAAGGTAGAATAAATGTGGGAAATATTTTTCATTTTACCAGTTTACAGTTGGAGCTCTGTTGATAGCTTTGGTAACTGGGGGTAATGGTGAACTCGGGGAAAGCTGCTGTCATATATTATGGAGAAAACAAACCAAAAAGAGTGCTCCCATATTTGATACAGGTCAGAGATTTAGAATAACATCTTCTTTTAAAATATATGCATTGAGAAGGAGCCCTGGGTGTTATATGCAAACAATGAATTATGGAACACCACATCACAAACTAATGAAGTACTATATGGTGACTAACACAATATAATAAAAAATGTGCTGAAGTCTATGTTTTAATCTCAAAGACTTTGAGAGCCATGTATCAAAATGTAAAATATCTAGAAAATTATTGTACAAAATTCCATTCCTCAACTGTACTACATTGCTTGATGTCTCTGGATTCCTCCCCCAACTTTAAAGATGAGGAAACTGAGACCTGAGCTGTTAAATGTATTTCTCAAGATCACTTAGATAGATAATAAAAGTATTTGTCACCTTTTGTGATTGAAGATGGTGTGAGGGAGATGTCTTTAAGTGCTACACAAAATAAAGGGTGTAATGTAAAAATTAGGTCAGAGTGCGAAAAGACTGATGTCAGACAGATTCCAATAATAAAAGAGCTTCTAGAAGCTTTGTAAAGTAATCTCCAGGAAAGGGGCACTGATTAGAGGTAAAGACATGAGAACCATCTCATTTATTAGCCTAGACAAAATTATTTTTTCATTCACTTATCATTGTCCAAGAGGTCCTATATCATAAAAGAATATATTATAGGTCTAGTTACTTCCACTTGCAATACTATCCATAACTTGGAAAACCACCTGCCTTTGCTACCTGCCCATTATGATTTGTGCTTTGGCAAAAATTGGAGTTACTAATTTTCAAGATGCAGGTCTGAAAACCCAATTCCCACTCTTGAGACAAAATCTCATAAGAGATTTTTAGTAGAAATAGTAAATTATTCTTTGTCTTCAAAATGCTGATTGTTGTTATTGATAAAGGGAAAGACATTAATGATTATACTGCCACCCATGTTAATTCTGAATGGTAGCTATAATCCTCTGACACCTCCTTAATCTGTAAGGCATGGTTTCCATGACTTAGTATGTATAAAACTACAGTAGAGTTTAATTTCCACAGAAAATCATTTTTCATTACAAAAGCTTAATTTTCAGTTTACACAAGTGAAAGTGGACAAAGAAAAACATGTGTGGCCAAAATAGTCCTATTTATGGCTTTCCTAGGGAAAGTAAAATGTAGCTACAACATGAACACATTTATAAAGTCTCTCATCGCTTTAAATAGAACAAAATTAAATGATTTAAGAGGCTTTATATTTAAGCAATCCTTAGATAACCTTAAAAGGTAAGTACAACCTTATATCTGTGGTACTATCCCTTATTTTCAAAAACAAATATTTGGCTAATAAAAATATACATAGACAGTAAAATGTCAAAGAGCATGTGAGCATGGAGTTTGGTGCTAGAATACATGAAATTCAGGGCGCCTGGGCGGCTCAGTGGGTTAAAGCCTCTGCCTTCAGCTTAGGTCATGATCCCAGGGTCCTGGCCAGGCTCTCTGCTCAGCAGTGAGCCTGCTTCCCTCTCTGTCTGCCTGCCTCTTTGCCTACCTGTGATCTCTCTCTCTCTGTCAAATAAATAAATAAAATCTAAAAAAAAAAAACACCAAAATTTAGAATACATGAAATTCAGATCTGACTTTATCTCTCAATAGTCAAATCTATCTTTTTTTTTTTCAATAGTCAAATCTCTTAATACCTCTAAATTTCAATTCCTCTTCTGGAAAATGATAATAATTATGTCATTGCTCAAACTGGAAATTTTTTTATAAATTACTAGTTGACATGATATATGAAAATGTAATTTATATATGATAGTTCAATATATTTTTAAATGTAGTTTAATAATGTCATATTTTTTAAAGTACTGCAAACTGACTCAAAAGGGTTTCAAAAATAAACAAAGGAATGCACTTTTCTGATTACTTTCTGGCTCTCTGAAAACATTTTCTTGACAAGCCTTTGTAATTAAAATCACTGACTCATTTCTTTGCCACTGAGATGCAATTTCAAGTTGCCAATATGCTGTTGTTTCTTACTAACTTTTAGATACAAAGTCAGTATCCTGTCGATCACATTCCTATATGCCTTGTTACGTAGTTGCTACTGCATCCATTTCTTAAATTCCTTTCACAAATAAGCCACAGCCAGAAGGATAAATTCCCCTGAGTAGCAGCAGCCATTAAGGCACAGAGGAGAATACACATGGACTGTGAGGGGGTAGATCAGGACACCCTCTGCCAAAGACTCACCATTCAGCTTGTCACATGGAAGTCCCGAGAGTCCTTTTTATTATCCAGTGTTCTTCATCACTGACATGGTCTCATCAAGACTTGATCATTTTATGTCTGAAATATCCTTAAGGTATACTCTTTCCTCTCCATCCATATCACCTAAATTCAGGTCCTTATCGCTTCTCTCCTGGGTTACTTATTGGGAGTTACTGCCTCCAATGTTGCCTCATACCAAACCAGTCCTCACCATGCTACCAATTTGTAATAAAACAGCATGCTGATTAAGTCACTCCCCTGTTTAAATTTTTGAACTATATTCTATTCTCTTGGAAGAAAATCTTAACTCATTAGAACTAAATAAGACCTTTAGATATCTGCTTTCTTTCCCTTGCGTCCCCAGATGCTCTTCCCTCTGCACCTTGACTGTGCCACCTACATAGACAGTCTCCCTTCTTTCCCGAATGTCTCATTCTTTCAAAAAATGTGCTAAGTTTCAAATCAAGAAACAAACAGAAAGCAGAATCAGAATTGTAAATACAGAGAACAAACTGGTAGTTGCCAGAGGGAAGGGAATAGAGGGGATGGGGAAAATAAATGAAGGGGAATAGGAGGTACAGGGTTCCAGTTATGGAATAAATAAATTGCGGGGATGAAAGGTACAACATAAATAATATAATCAATGACAATATAATAGCATTATGTGGTGTCAGACAGTAGGTACACTTGTAGTGAGCATATGTAACATATAGAGAAGTTGAATCACTATATTATACAGCTGAAACTAATGTAATATTGTGTGTCAACTATATCCAAATAAAATTTGTTTTTTAAAAATACTATTTTTAAAAAAATGTAAGTTTTACCAGAATATGAATTACATACCATGTAATCAACCATTTAAAGTATACAAGTCAATGGATTATACTATATTCATGGGCTTCTTCAGTCTTCACCACAATTTTAAAACATTTTCACCTCCTCAAAACACTCCCTGTATCCTTTCACTATCATCTTCCCCACATAACACAACCCCTCTTTTCCCCTCCAGCTCTAAGTATTCATTGATTTACCTTAGGTCTCCATAGATTTGCTGTCCTGGCTATTCCATATAAATGGAATGAACTTACCATAGGTGGGCTTTTGTGATGGGCTTTTTTTCACTTAGTACAGTATTACTGGTCAATGATAAAAGATTGCATTGATATTGGTACTATATTCATTTTCATGGCTAAATAATAGTGCATTGTGTGAATACACTATGTTTTGTTTTATCAACTATTCCTAAGTCTGTGGGCATTTGACTAGTTTCTACCTTTGTGCTACTATGAATAATCTTGCTGTAAACCTTTATGTTCAAGTTTTCGCATGAACATATATTTTAATTTCTTGTATATGTACCTGGGAATAGATTTTGAGTCACATGGTAACTCTATGTTTAATCATTTGATAAATTGCCAGACTGTTTTCCAAGGAGGATGCATCATTTTAAAATCCCAGCACCAGAGTAAAAGGGTTCCAATTTTTCCCACATCCTTACCAATATCTATTATTATCTAACCTTTTGATCCTAGCTATCCTAGTGTGTGTGGGGTAATATTGAAACAGTTTTGATCTGCATTTCCTGAAGATTAATGATATCAAAGATCTTTTCATGTGATTTTTGCCATTTGTATATCTTTCTCTGATTAAAGTCTGTTCAGATCTTTTGCCTGTGTTTAAATTGTGTTGTCTTACTGAGTTTTAAGGATTATTTACATATTCTACATTCAAGTTCCTTTTCAGATATATGATTTGCAAACATTTTCTCACATTTTGTGGTGAGTTTTTTTTACTTTACTGATGGCTCCCTTTGAAGCACAAAAGTGTTTAATTTTAATGAAATCAAATTTACCTATTTTTGTTGTGGTTCTTTTTCTTGCTGTCATATTTAAGAATCTTTTGAAAAATATGAGATCAGAAAGATTTAGCTCTATTTCTTTTTTCCTAAGAGTTTATAGTTTTAGTCTTGGATCCACTTTCAGATACTTTTGTGTATTGTGTGAATTTATTATCCATTCATGTTTATGTCTACTTGTCCCAGAACCATTGCTGAAAAACTAGTTATTCTCCCTAGAATGTTCTTGGTATCCTTGTAAAAAATCAATGAACAAATAGTTTTACCTATGGAATCTCAACTCCGTTCCACTGATTATATGTCTATTCTTGTACCAATACCACAATGTCTTGATTACTGTTGTTTTATAGTAAAATTTGAAATTGGGGATTCTATATCTTCTATTTTATTCTTTTTATTCCAGATTGATTTGGCTATTTTGTATCCCTTGCAGTTCCATATGAATTTTATCTTCAATTTCTACAAAAAAAGTTAGTTGGAATTTTAACATGTATCGCTCTAAATCTGTACATTACTTTGGGGATTATTGACTTCTTATATTATGTTTTCTGTTCCCTGAAGTTGAGTTTTTTTTTTTCATGTAATTTTATCTTTAATACTAATAGCAATGTTTTGAGTTTTCAATGTATAGTTTTTCATCCCCTTAGTTAAATTTATTTCGTAAAAAATATTTTATTTATTTATGATAGAGAGAGAGCACAAGCTGGTGGGAGAGGCAGAGGGAGTAGCTGACTCTCTGCTGAATGGGGAAACCAACTCTGGAGCTGGATCTCAGGACCATGGGATCATGACCCAAGCTGAAGGCAGATGCTTAGCAGACTGAGACACCCAGGTGCCCCTTAAATTTTTTAGTGTTTTGTTCTTTTTAATGCTACTGTAGATAGAATTGTACAGTATTTAAGATTTTAAGATTGCTTATTGCATGTGTTTAGAAAAACAATTTATTATTCATGCTGATTGTCTAGCCTACAAACTTGCAGGGCTTATTTATTAGCTTTGTTTTTTTTAAAGATTTATTTATTTATTTTAGAGAGAGAGAATATGAGAGGCCAAGTGAGGAGAAGGGCAGAAGAGGGAAAATCCTCAAGTGGACTCCCTGCTGAACACGGAGCCCCATGTGGTTTCATTCCATGACCCTGAGATTATGACCTGAGCCAAAATCAAGAGTTGGCTCTCAACCAACTGAGCCACCCAGGTGTCCCAGTTTTAATTGTTTTTTAGTGCACTCTATATGCAAGGTCATGTCATCTGCAAACAGAGATAGATTTACTTATTTTCCAAAATAAGCTTTTTTTATTTCTTTCTCTTACCTAATACTCTGGAGAGAAACTACATTAAAGTGTTGAATAGAAGTGATTAAAGTGTACATCTTTGTCTTATTCTTGAACTTAGAGGGAAGAATCCTATATTTCACAATTAAATATATGATGCTAGCTTAGGGCTTTCATAGATACCCTTCATCATGTTGAGGGTGTATCCCTCTACAGGCCTATTTGGAGATATTGTGGATTCAGTTCCAGACTGCTGCAATGAAGTAGATACTGCAATAAGGTGAGTTAAATAAATTTTTTGGTTTCCCAGTGCTTATAAAAGTTACATTTACACTGTACTGTGGATAATAAAGTATATGATAACATTATGTCTTAAAAAGCAATGTACATTCCTAAAGGTGCCCAGGTGGCATAGCTGGTTAAGCATTTGAATCTTGATTTCTGCTCAGGTCATGATCTCAGTGTTGTGAGATAGAGTCCTGGGATGGGCTTTGTACTTTGTATGGAGTCTGCTTGATTGTCTCCTCTCCTTCTGCCTCCCTGGCTCTGCCACCAGAGAAGGTATTAATTTTTCTCTCACACTCCGGAATTCCAATACGGCTGTCAGACCCCAGTCATCTGTGTCTCCCAGCTGTGGAGAATACATTTCAGAGCTGTTCATCATCTGGCCCCATACAAGCCCTTGAAAGGTAAAGATTAGAAAAGAATCGTCTCTGCTTTCCTCCAAAGGAGGCATTTGTCTGTGCTTATGTATCAACTGATGGATGAGTAAATAGACAAATGACAGATAAATACGAAAATAGAATACATGACATCTCCTTAAATACACTTTTAATAAAGTGTATTGAATTTAATTTCACTTGAATTTAACAGAAGAAAAAATTATGAACATTGACTCAGTGTTCTTTCTTCACAGGAGATATTATTTCTTAAACTGTCCTTCTAAGGATAAGAAAAAACCCTGAAGAAAAGTTTTCAGTCATTAGATTTTTTTTTCTTACATGCTTCAGTTTTAGACATATTTAACTAATGAAAGAACATGTTTTCCTATACCCATTCTCCTAACTCCTTGATTTTTCTTACTTATGTTATTATTTTACAATGTTTGGATTTATACCATATATTTGTATTCTATAACCATGATTCTTATAAGTTTCAGTATGAGATCTATGTTTAAATGAATTTAATGAACTTCACATTAAAAACAAACAAAAATGTACATTCCTTATTTAAAAAATACTTCATTGCTAAAAATGTTAACCATCATTATGACTTGCTAAAAGCTAAGTCATAATCTTTTTTTCTGGTGGAGGGTCTTGCCTCAGTGTTGATGACTGCTGACTGATCAAGGGGGTGTTTGCTGAAGGTTGACGTGGCTATAATTTCTTAAAATAAGACAGCAACAAAATTTGTTGTTAAATTGACTCTTCTTTTCATAAATGATTTCTCTGTAGCCTGCTATACTGATCAATAGCATTTTATCCACAGTAGATCTTTCAAAATTGGAGTCAATCCTCTCAAGTCCTGCTACTACTACTTTATCAACTAATTCCATGTAATATTCTAAATCCTTTGCTGTCATTTCAACAATCTTCACAGCATCTTCACCAAGAGTAAAGTCCATCTCAAGAAACAACTTTCTTTGCTCAACTATAAGAAGCAATTCCTTATCTGTTCAAGTTTTATCATGACATTGCAGCAATTCAATCACATCTTCAGGCTTCCTTTTTTTAAGATTTTATTTATTTATTTGACAGAGAGAAAGAGAGAGAGGGATCACAAGTAGGCATAGAAGCAGGCAGAGAGAGGGGGAAGCAGGCTTCCTGCTGAGCAGAGAGCCCAATACAGGGCCCAATTCCTTGACCCTGAGATCATGACCTGAGCCAAAGGCAGAGGCTTTAACCCACTGAGCCACCCAGGTGCCCCAGGCTTCACTTTTGATTCTGGTTATCTTGCTATCTCCACTATGTCTGCAGTCTGAACACATAAAACCTTAACCAATTAAATAAACTGTCTTATATGGATTAGGTTTGTGGCACTCTAAAACAATTACCATAATAACATCAAAGATCACTGATCACCATAACAAATGCAATAATAATGAAAATTTTGAAATATCGTGAGAATTACCAAAATGTGACATAGAGACGCAAAGCGAGCAAATGCTTTTAGAAGAATGAAGCCAATAAATTTGCTTGATGCCACACATCTTTAATTTGTTAAAAAAACAATATCTTCAAAGCAAAACAGAACAAAGCATAATAAATAAAGTATCCTGTACTCACTGTTTATTGATTGTTTTTGTCAAAAAGGTACAGGCTTTTGCAAATACCTTTTCTATACCAATTTTGTATTCCTGAGATAAATCCCACTTGGGCATTGTGTGTAATTCTTTTTATGCTTCCAGATTCAGTTCAATAGTATTTTATTGTGGAATTTGAGATCCATATTCATAAAAGATATGGCTTTATAGCATCTTTGGAAGTCTTTGTCTGGATTTAGTATTAGGGTAGGATTGACCTGGTAGAGTAAGTTTGGAAGTGTTTTCTCTGCCTCTATTCTCAGGAGAGTTTGGAATATTGGTGTTATTTCTCCCTTAGAATTCAGTGGTATTCAGGGGCGCCTGGGTGGCTCAGTGGTTTAGGCCTCTGCCTTCGGCTCAGGTCATGATCTCAGGGTCCTGGGATCGAGCCAGGCATCGGGCTCTCTGCTCAGCAGGGAGCCTGCTTCCCCCTCTCCCTCTGCCTGCCTCTCTGACTACTTGTGATCTCTCTCTCTCTCTCTGTCAAATAAATAAATAAAATCTTAAAAAAAAAAAAAGAATTCAGTGGTATTCAACAGAATTCAGTGGTGAAGCTATCTGGATATGAGCTTTCCTTTAATGGTTATTAATTTAATCCCCTTAACATTTAAAGTCAATTCAGATCATCTGTTTCTTCTAGGGTTGTACAATTATTCATAGCATTCCTCCATAATGTTTTTTTTTTTTTATTTCTGTAAAGTTAACAGTAATATCTCTTTTTTTTTCTGATTTGACTAATTTGAGCCTTTTCTCTTTTGTTTTTGGTCAATCAAGGTAAAGATTTGTTAATTTTGCTGTTCTTTTCAAAGAGTCAGCTTTTGTTTTCATTGGTTTTCTTTATTCTTTTTCTATTCTCTATTTAATTAGTGTCTGCCCTAATCTTTATTATTTCTCTTCTTTAGTTGTCTTTAGTTTTCTTTCTCTAGGATCTTAAGGTAAAAGTTAGGTTATTGATGTAAGATGTTTATTCTTTCTTAATATAAGCATTAAAGTATAAATTTCCTTCCAAGCACTGTTTTAGCAGCTCCTGTAAGTTTTCGTAGGTTTTCATATGTTGTGTCTTCATTTTCATTCATCTCAAAGTAATATTCCTTTGATATCTTATTTGGTTCATTTGTTGTTTATATATGAAGTACACTTTTAATTATCACAATATAAGTTTCCAACTTCTTTCTGGTTTTTATTTTTTTAAATTTCATTCCATTGCAGTCAGAGAACATATCTAGCTTTATTTCTATCATTTTCAACTTACTAAGGCTTATTTTATGGCCCACCATGTGGTCTATCCTGGAAAATGTTCCATGTGCACTTGAGAAGAATGTGTATTCTGGGATCATTGGGTAGTGTAGCCTTTATATGCTTGTTATGGTTAGTTGATCTGTAGTATTATTCAATATTCTATTTCCTTGTTGATCATTGTCTTAGTCATTCTTTTGATTATTAAAAGTGAGATACTGAAGTCTCCAACTATGGTTGGTTAATCTTCTATTTCTCCCTTCATTTCCATCAGTTTTTGCCTCATGCATTTTAATTCCTTATATAGTTATAATTGTTATGTTTTTCTGATGGACTGGCACTTAGCTGCTACAGCACTGGGGAGGACAAAATCAACACAAATATATGGTGCAAAATTTACTCAACCAAGATAAAATGAGCACAGCGCTTTGTGTACACCTCCAACACCAACCTCTTTATTTGTACTTCTTCCATCCCTACTGGAGTATTTGCTTTTTGAGTAAAAGGACTCTGTGGGGAGCTGGTGGCTCAGTTGGTTAAGTGTCTGACTCTTGGTTTCAGTCAGGTCTTGATCTCATGGGTTGTGGGATAGAGCCCTGCATTAGCTCTGCATTCAGTAGAGAGACTGCTCTGATTGAAGATTGTCTCCCTCAGCCCCTCCCCTGACTTGCGCATGCACTCTTTCTGTCTAAAATAAATAAATTTAGAAAAAATTAAAAAAGGACTCTGTGATTCTTATTTATAACTGTAAGTAAATGCCATATTTGACGCCATTTTTCCTCCTTGTGAATTTATTTAGCATGATTCCCCTCAGTTTTATTGGAGAAATAATCAGCATACATCACTATATAAGTTTAAGTTGTACATCATAGTGGTTCCATTTTGTATATTGTGAAATGATTACCACAGTAGCTTCGAGTAACAACCATATTTTCATAAAGATATAAAAAGAAGATGGGCGCCTGGGTGGCTCAGTGAGTTAAAGCCTCTGCCTTCGGCTTAGGTCACGATCTCAGGGTCCTGGGATCGAGCCCCGCATCCAGCTCTCTGCTCAGTGGGGAGCCTGCTTCCCCCTCTCTCTCTGCCTGCCTCTCTGCCTACTTGTGATCTCTCTCTCTCTCTGTCCAATAAATAAATAAAATCTTTAAAAAAAAGATATAAAAAGAAGAAAAGAGGAGAAAGGAAAAGTATCCTTATAGTAAAAACTCTCAGTATTTACTCTCCTAACAATGTTTCCATATATCATACATCAGTGTTACCAATAGTCATCATGTTGACATTGTATTGCTACTAATTATTTGCCTTATACCTGGAAGTTTGTACCTTTGACTACCTTCCTCAAATTTTCCCTACCCTTTGCTCCACCTCAGGTAACCACAAGTCTGATCTCTTTCTTATGAATTTACTCTGATTTTTTTCATTTAGCATAATGCCTTCGAGGTCCATCCACATTATTGCAAATGGTAGGATTTCCTCATTTTCCTTTTTTATGGCTGAATACCATTCTATTGTGTATATGTATGTGTGTGTGTATATATACATATAGTGTATATGTGTATATACCACAACTTCTTTATCCATTCATCCATCCAATGACACTTATATTGTTTTCATATCTTGTCTATGGTGCTTGGGGATGCAGATATCTTTTTGAATTACTGATCTCAGTTTTTTTTATATATACCCAGAAGCAAAATTGCTTAATCATATTACATCTATTTTTAATTGTGAGAACCCTCCATATTATTTTAGGTAGTGATGGTACTAAATTACAATCTCAGCAAGAATGCACACATGTTCTCTTCTCTCCAGACCAGCATTTATTCTCTCTTATCTTATGGTTTTAATTTGTATTTCCTAATGACTAGTGATTTGGGTAATCTTTTCATGTACTTTTTGGCCTGTCTTTGGAGAAGAAATGCCTATTTGGGTCCTTTGCTCATTTTTAGTTGGGATTTTGGCTTTTTGGGCTATTGAATTTTATGAGCTATTGATGTATTTGGATATTAATCCCTTGTCAGTTAAATGGTTTGTAAATATTTTTTTCCCATCCTTTAGATTGTCTTTTCAGATTGTTGGTGGTTTCTTGTGTTGTGCAGAAGCTTATTAGTTTTATGCAATCCCGTTTGTTTGTTTTTTATTTTGGTGATTGTGCTATAGAAATCTTATCAAAAATTTTTTTGATTACCAAGAGCCATATCAAGGACATTTATTCTTGTTTTTTATTTTCCAGTAATTTCATTGTTTCAGATCTTACATTTGGGTCTTTAATCTATTTCAAGTTAATTTTTGTGAGTGGTGCAAGATAGGGGTCCAGTTTCATTCTTTTGTATGTGAATATCCAACTATCCTAGCACCATTTATTAAAATTTTTTTTTTCTTCATTGACTATTCTTGGCTCCCTTGTCAAATATTAGTTAACCATATAGGCTTGAGTTTATTACTGGACTGTCAGTGCTGTCCCATTGGTCTATTTGTCTATATTTATACCACTGTCATACTATTTTGATGACTACAGATTTATAGTATAGCTAGAATTTAGGATGTATGATGTCTCCTGCTTTGTTCTTCTTTCTGGGGATTCCTATACTTATTCAAGGCTCTTTTATAGTTCCACATAAATTTTGGGAGTTTTTTTCTACTTATGTAAAAAGTGCCATTAGAATTTTAGGTGTAGCATTAAATCTACAGATATCTTTCCCTTTATTTGTGTTTTCTCCAATTTATTTAATCAGTGATTTGTAGTATTCAGAGAAAAGATCTTTCATCTCTTAAAAATTTATTTATATTTCATTATTTTGTTTGTATGCTATTGTAAATCAGATCAATTTTTTCAAAATCTGTTAGTAATGTTAGTGAACATTACTAATTTTAATATGTTAATTTTATATCCTGCAACTTAATTGAATTCATTGATTAGATCTAACAGATTTTTGGTTGAGTCCTTATGATTTTCTATACATAAAGTCATATCATCTGAAGACAGTGATAATTTGATTTCTTCTTTTCTGGTTTCCATACTTCTTTCTCTTTTATTTCTCCACTTCCTCCTCCCTCTTCCTTCTCTTCTTTTTCTCCTCTCCTGCTTCTCCTCCTCCTTTCTTCTTCACCTTCTGTTTTGCCTGATTGCTCTAGTTAAGACTTCTAGTACTGTGATGAATAGGAGTGATGAGGTGGGTACTTTTGTCATCTTTCTGATCTTAGAGGAGGAAAAGCTTTCAATCTTTCATCATTCGGTATAATCCAGGCTGTGGGTTTGTCATACATTGCCTTTACTATGTTGAGATATATTCCTTCTATGCTTAATTTGTTAAGAGATTTTACCATAAATGGATGTTGAATTTTATCAAATGCTTTTTTCCATCTATTGAAATGATCATATGATTCTTTCACTTTATTACTGTGATGTATCATATTGATTGATTTGAATATATTGAACTATCCTTGCAACCCAGAGATAAATCTTACTTCACAGTGAATGATACTTTTAATGTATTATTGAATTTTGTTTGCTGGTATTTTTTCCAGTTTTCCTGGATTTCCTTAATTTCTAGTTTCATGCCATTATGGTTAGAGAAAATATTTAGTATGATTTTAATCTTAAATATGCTAAGACTTGCTTTGTGGACAAAATACATGGTCTATCCTAGAAAATGTTGCATGTGCCCTTCAGCAATATGTATAATCCGCTGCTATCAGATGGAATGTTTTGTGTATGTTTGTTAGGGTCCATTGGTCTACAACGTTGTTAAAATCTTGTTTCTTTATCGATTCTCTGCCTGAGTGATCTACCCATTGTTGATAATAGAATATTAAGTTTCCAACTATTACTCTACTACTGTTTATTCTCTTTATAGCCCTTTTATTTTTTGCTTTATATACTTAGGCGCCTTGATTTTGGCTCGTAACTATTTTTAATGTTTTTTTGATGCATTGACTCCTTTATCATTATATAATAACCTTCTTTGTCTCTTTTTACCATTTTTAGTTGAAAGTGTATTTTGTCTAGATATAGCTATCCCTGCATTTTCCCCCCTTGGTTATCATTTTCTTGATATGTCTTTTTCCATTTCTTTATTCTCAGTCTATGCATATCTTTATGACAAAAGTGAGTCTTATAGGCAGCATATTGTTGGATCATTGTTTTATCCAATTATCCATTTTATATCTTTTAATTAGATAATTTAATCCATTTATATCTAAAATAATTACTGATAGTAAGGACTTAATGTTGCCATTTTGTTCATTGTTTTCTGGTTGTCTTATAGATTCATTGTTCTTTGTTTTCTTTTTTGTTTTGTTTTGTTTTTAGAGAGGGGAGGGGCTGAAGGAGTGAGAGAGAGAGAGAGAAAATCCCAAGCAAGCTTCATGCCCAGTACTGAGCCGGATGTGGGGCTTGATCCCATGATCTTCAAATCATGACCTGAACCGAAATCAAGAGCTGAATGCCCAACGAACTGAGCCACCCAAGTGCTCCATTATTCTTTGCTTTCTAACCTGCTGTCTTTTGTAGTTTTTTTGATGTCTTTAGTATCATTATGCTATGGCTTCTTAATTATGTTCTTTTGCTCTCCCAGGTGGATCTGTGGAGGCAAGAATAGGGGCATTGAGACTAAAATAGTAGACAATCCCCAGCTGATCCTGAGCTAGAACTAGAAGAAGCCAGGCAGGGAGGCCCCATGGTTGTTATCAGCTTCACACTTGCAGTGACAGTCCCTTGCACAGGCTACATGGTCCACCTTGCTGGCCCAAAGCCCTGGAGCCCACCCTTCCACTGCGTGTTTAAGTCTCAGTCCTGGCCTTCTCATTTTGTTTGGATGTCTCCATGGGTCTTACTCATACCAAAGGGAAATCATCTTCATTAAAGTCCTTATTTCTTGTACCTTGGCTTCCTTGCCTCTGTTGCTGCCTGTCCTCCAGCAGCAAAAGGGGGGCTCTCCCCACCAGACATATGCCCACACCCATCCTCTTCTTCTGAGACCAAGACTTCCCTGCCTGACACCCTCAGTTGACTAGTTGTCTGGACCAGGTCCCATCCCTTCACCCATGATGGAGGCAACCAGGTGACTTCTGCTACCACTTGCTGCTGTTATTGAATCCTTTTGCTACAGGATTTTCCTTGTGGTTACCATGTGATTTGCATAAAATATTTTAAACTTATACCATCTAACTTCATACTAACAACAATGTAGCTTTAAGAAATTCATAAATGATAATTTTACTTCTCTTTCTCAAATTTTAGTTATGGGTATCACTTTTTTTTTAAGGGAGAGAGGGGGTGCAAGCAAGAGAAAGGAGCAGAGAAAGGGGTAGAGAGAGAGAATTCCAATGTGGGGCTTGATCCCAAGATGCTGAGATCTACCCTGAACCAAAATAAAAAGTCAGACACTAAACCAACTGAGCAACTGTGGCGCCCAACATGTTTTTTAATATTGTGTGACCAATAGATTATTGCAGTTATGGTTATTTTTGCTACATTATTATTATTTTTATTATTTATTTTTCAACTAGATCATTAAGGAAATTATGCATCATTATTATCATATTGAAAAAATCTATGACTATATACTTACCATTACCAGTGAAATTTTCTTTCTATGATTTTATAATGTTAATTAGCATTTATAATGTTAATTAACATTCTTTCACTTCTATTTAAAGAATTTCCCTTAGCATTTCTTGTTAAGGATGGTCTGGTGCCAACAAACTCAAATTTTGTTTGTTTGGGATTTCCCTCCATCATTTCTGAAGGATATCTTCACTGTGTATAATTTTTTTTCAGCCATTGTCTTTCAATATTTTGAATATGACATTTCATTCTCTCCTAGTCTGAAAATTTTCTATTGAGAAAACTGCCAGTACTCTCATGGGAGTTTCCTTTCATGTAACTTCTTTTTTCTCTTGATGCTCTCAAAATTCTTCCTTTGTCTTTGACTTTTGGCAATTTAAATATATTGTATGTTGGTGTTACTCTATTCATTCAACCTGTTTAGGGTCTTGTGGTGAGACAGATGTTTGAGTTCTGATGATGGGCATGGATGGGGGCAGATGTGCCTCTGGCTGAGAACAATTGGCTAGGACTGCTGGCTTTGTTCTCTAAACAAGTGAGCCTGAAGGATGGGCTCCGTAATTACCTGATATCTCTGGTCAGGCTTACTAGATGTTGAGACTGGATAATATATTAGTAATAGGCAAGGATATGAATTAGCTTCCCTGCCTTGGCAGAGCAGTAGAACAATTCCCATGGCCTATATAGCTCTTTGTTTTATTACCTGAATCATGCAGGGGTGTGCACTGAATTCCCTGGTCTGGTGAGGTCATAAGTTTTGTTCTGTAATGGGGAAAGCCAAAGGCTATACTCTGTGTTCAAATGCCACTTTCTGTAGGGCTTCTGAGTTGGCTATGTAGTTATGCTCCTTGGCCTTGAGCTGAGAGTTATATTCAGCAATGAGTGAGACTATGAATTAGATTTCTTTCCTGGAAGTTTCAAGGGAAACTGTTCTAAAGTCAATAAAATTCTTTGTTGTTTTAAGTCAACATGCACCCCAAGTTTCCTGGCCAAACAGGGCCATTATATTTTCTTTGCAAATTATTGGTTCTGTCTACCTTTCTCTAGAATTGAGCATTACTGGGTTGCACTACTTCAAATGATTGTCACTAGCCCTTATGGTTAGATGGAGCTAGAAGATATATCCATAATGGGTGGGACTATGTCTAGGATGCCTTGCTTGAAAAGGAGGGGGAGAGGCCACACCAAACTTTTGTCAGTTTCCCAGACAGATTTTCCATCTGGAATGGGCTAGTGGGTACTCTCAACCTCATTTATGAATTAATCTCTATACTTGGGCCGAGAATGGGAATACTCCATGCCTGGTACTAGTTTTGCTCTAGGAGTGATCAGCTCTGCCCATCTGCCTCTGAGCTCAAGGGCTGCTTAGCCACTCAGCTTCCAAGAGTTGTCTCCATCCCTCCTGGTCTTATGGGGCTAGAAGACACTTTCCACAATAGGTGGGGCTGTGACTCTACTCCTTGTCTGTGCATGGGCAAACTGGGTTCTAGGACTGGCAAACTTCCTTGTCTAAGGATTGGGAAGATCTGTATCTCACCAAGTTCCCTGGTTAGAATGTGTTTCCAACTTGGTTCTGTAGATAAGCCAAGCCACTGATTTGGATTACTACTTGGGACCTGTAGATGGGAACTCAGCTTGCCAAGACCCATGTACTGGTTGTTGAAAACCTCTACCCTTTCTCTAACACAGTCAGATAACTCCACGGTTCAGGTCCACTGATTTCCCTGCAATCCCTTTGGGGTGAGATCAGATCAGGTGGTCCTACAAATTGACCCCAATGCTGGGGGAAGGGAATAGTTGTTTCCTATGGGCTCTCTTTCCCCTTGGAGGAGCCAAAAACTGAAGGGAGACAACTCTGTGTTGTGAACTGTTTGGAGGGAAGGACAATGCAGCCACCATTTAGCCACTTCCAGTACTGTCTGTCTTGGTCTGTGAGGTGCAGGGGCTGCTTCAACCACACTCTCTGATGCTAGGATTATCTCAGTTGTGTCTTGTACATGAGTAGGTGATAGTTATTCTTCTTGTGAGAGGGAACGAAGTCAAGAACAACCTATATCTTTGTGATGCTACTCTATACTTCATGGCATTTTAGATCCAAATTGTGCCCTCCAAATGAACTATTAGAATTTGAAGATGTTAATTGTGATGTAAAGAGAGTACACATGGCACATAAGGGCAATTATAATTCAGTCTTCATGAATTGACTGTATGCCATTACCACATTGATCTTTCTGCTTGGTCATAGTTGTAACAGGTGATCAAAAAATCATGTCAGTGGCATGCTGGCTCCATCTCCGAACTATGCAGGATACCTGGTTTTTAAAATCATCTCTAACATTTTTCACAGGTGGAAATTGCTGAACCTTGCTGAACTTTAATTTCTTCATTAGTCAATTATTTCTTATCTCCTAAGGGACTTTGTAAGAAAGAAAATAGATTGAAAATGTTAAAGCACTGCAAAATGGTAAAGGGTGAGGTGGGAATGCCCATTAAAGGAAAGGCTGAGGTGAACCTTTGGCTTGTAACTTACAAGTCACAAAACCTCAGACTAGTTACTTTGAGTTTAGTTTCATTTTCTGAAATCAGGATTATAAAAATAATCTTTAAAGTTTGTTTTATTGAGTCTATGTAATGTACTTTCTCCAGTACCTGACCTATAGAAGATAATACCTAAATGTGAAGTATCATTGTTATTAAAGCTGCTATAAATATATGATGTTTCTTAGATATCCTGGAATTCTAAGACAGTTAAGCACATTATTATCCCAAGGAGAAAAGTTCAGCAAAAGACTAAGCAAAAAAAAAAAAAAAAAGAGGGAGAGAGAGAGACATTAAAAATGTTATTTTTATGAAACAAAAGGCCAGACTTGGCATTTGTGCCTTTTTTCTAAATAAAATTTTGTGTACATATGCTAAAGGAGCACATTGCAATAAATAATTTAAAATAATTTTTTTAAAAGAGATTAAAATATATTCTGTTTTAAAATATATATATTTTTGGGTGCCTGCGTGGCTCAGTTGGTTAAGTGACTGCCTTTGGCTCAGGTCATTAGCCCGGAGTCCTGGAATCGAGTCTCACATCAGGCTCCCAGCTCCACCGGGAGTCTGCTTCTCTCTCTGACCTTCTCCCTTCTTATGCTCTCTCTCACTCTCTCTCTCTTAAATAAATAAAATCTTAAAAAATGTTTAAAAATATATTTTTCAAAGAGATATCAGTTAGAGATTATGACATAAATTGCTACATATAAGTTCTACCAGGTAAGCAAAGAAAAAGACATTGATGATTTCTTTAGATAATCCAGGTAAGACACTATGAAGACAATGTAACTAGCTTTCAACTACTTTAGTAGTTTGAAATGTTAAGACTGTTTATACTTTGACCTCATTCGAAGATGTCTATGAAGACCATGATTATTACTTACTATCAAAGCAACTTATCTTTGAACATAAAAATGGTGGTATCCACTGTTAGAGTTTAGTTAGAAAATCATTCTATGCACCCTAGTGTTCATTATAAGTATTTTTTCCTCTACCCTATCTTGAAGCTTGAACTCCCAAACAACTGTTTCAGAGCAGTTTATACTCCCCATGCCACCACCTCAGTGCTCTATAGAAAACATGAGCTGTCCTCTGGCAGTACAGTGTATATAGATACATTTGGTATGGCCCAAATACAGGCAGAGACATGTTAAATCTCTTTCATCATCATAGGAAAGTACTTTTTAAGGAGAATAGATGGCATTTCAATATTCACTATCTACAGGGAGCTAATTCTTGGTTGGCATCAGCAGGAGGCAGCAGAATATGGTGTTAAGAACATGAACTCTGGGGGCACCTGGGTGGCTCAGTGGGTTAAGGCCTGTGCCTTCAGCTCAGGTCATGATCTCGGGGTCCTGGGATCGAGCCCCACGTCGGGCTCTTTGCTCAGCGGGGAGCCTGCTTCCCCCTTTCTCTCTGCCTGCCTCTCTGCCTACTTGTGATTTCTCTCTCTCTCTCTCTCTGTCAAATAAATAAAATCTTAAAAAAAAAAAAGAACATGAACTCTGGGATGCCTGGGTGGCTCAGTTGGTTAAGCTTCTGCCTTCAGTTCAGGTCATGATCTTGGGGTCCTGGGATCAAGCCCCGCATTGGGGTCCCTGCTCAGCAGAGAGCTTGCTTCTTCCTCTGCCTGTGGTATTTCTCCCCGCTGGTACTCTCTCTCTCTATCTATCTCTTGCTCTCTGTCAAATAAATAAATAAAATCATAAAAAAAAAGAACATGAACTCTGATGCTGCTCTGCTTGGGTGGGCGCCCAGGTCTCCAACTTAGTATTGGTGAGAATTTAGACAAAGAACTTAAACCTCCTTGCCTAGATTTCTTCTGCTAACAAATAGGTTAATAAAAATACTACTTCCTTGAGTTGTTGTGGGTATTAAATTAGTTAACATATGTAAAGTACTTAGAATCTTACCTGACACACTATAAGTCCTATATAATTGTTTAACAAATCAGTGAATGAAGTACAGGTAGTTTTTGAGCAAAAATTATTGTTTTCAAAATATGCAACACAAAACTGTTAGTTGAATAACTATTTTGAACAATTCATTAACTTGGCAACTATTTATTGAATATCATTAATCATATTAACATTTACTCATATTAATCATAGGCATAATTATTATCATAGGATAAGGAAACACTGATTCCAGTCCCAGGGAATTTACAAGTACAGGTTGAATTTGCCACCATAAAACTTCTAGATTAATTGTCAACAATTGTGCATGACTGGCATACCAGTGCTTGTTTGTAGAGATCATTTTATATCATCCTTCAATCAGAGAATGAAGCGTTTGTATCCTTTTGAATGTCATTAACGTATCTTTATTACATAGAATTGTACTTTACATAATACACTTCAGTAGACTTCATCTGATGTTTCACACCTACTAATATATTTATGTTTCCTCTACGAGTGTTCTTTCTTTTACAAATTGGAAAACAGATTGTTTTGAATCTAGGCGATATGAGTTATTTTCTACCTATATATTCTGGCAGATATAGCTGACCAAACATGGGCATTCCTAGCTGCTTTCTTGTGTAGTGGAAGAGATACTATCTATGTGTCTTTGTTCCTTGAGGAAACCTAACTGCCATCCAGCGATGTACTATTCTCTCACTGTCATGTTACATAAACGGGTTTGTGCAATGCACAAATTCAAAAAGTATCATGCACATAAATGTCAGCTATCTTCTTCATAGTAGCAAAACCCATTCATGACTGAATCAAGAGAAAGGCCAAAATTGTCATGGAGATCTGAAAGGGGGATTCTATACTCAGCAGTCAGCACAGTTAATTTTTCTCCTATACACATAGGTGGCATAAACCACAAGTATAATTTAAATCATGCACACATATGCATACACAATAAGTAATCCCAGAAGTGAGTGCAACACGGAATTAATCACTATTAGTTATTGAGCAGTGAGGAGAGTCAGATAACTGAACTATGTTTTTCCTTATTGGTAGATCACTCATAATATATCTGTATTAACATCTCCTCTATTATGCATAAAAATATCAGATTCGGGGGGGTAGAAAAAACTTTTCAGAGCTCACTGGTTAGCAATAAGACTAGGTTATGAACACTGGTGCTAACTAAGGTAATGCCTACATTCTCAAATATTATGCTCTACTCAGCATACAGGGGCTAACAAATTGATTATTAATCTCCATGAGATGATTGCTTTCTGTCTTCATTAGACTTATGCTTCTTGAAACCTGACCTATATTCTCTATGTCCAAAGAATCAGTCGTAGCTATGTTTCATGCTATCCCCTCATACAGCACAATTTTGAGTGTATTAGCATTATTGTATTAGCATATTTTAATCAGCACATTGTAATGCTAATTACATATAATTATTACAATTAATACTATTATAATTAGTATAAATAATGCTATTATATAGCTATTAAATCACTGAGTGAAAATAAGTTAAATATAAAATCTGAAGGATTCAGACATAAAAGACATGGAAAATTAAGACCAAAGGGAAGACGTATAGTCCTAAATAAGAAAGAAGTTATATTTATGACAGAAAACAACACAGCAAAAATCCTTTTTACTATGTGTAGTATTTTCCCAAGGGATAAATCAATAGGAAATGCTCTAAGACAAACATTTTGAGAAGATATTTAAATGCCCAATACCTAACCAAGCCTGATAGGATATATTATTTTCCACTTGCAGTTTTAGGAGATTTCATCTTCCTCCAGTAGCATGATGGGAGGGAATGAAAGTATTGTTTTCTCATTTGTTCTTATTTGGAATGCTCTTTCAGTAATACTGCAAGTTCAAATTTCTGGGTTTTGTATCTTAATCTTCTTTTTTATAGCTTTTGACAATGTCCCTTACTAAGGGATGTCTTAACATAAATCTTTCCCAAAATGGCTGTTTTAAGTTGGGAAGGGCTCACAGTTTGTCAGGCAAGGAGGCCTGTGAAAATAACCATGAAGACTTAACAAATGTGCTGTCTGCTGTCAATTTACAAGAATATAATTAGCGAGATTATATAACCTGTCCAAGATCACAGACACACAATAAATTATGATGCTGACAGGACTGTCTGAGAGTAGAACCTTATGCTCCAAGCTGGGATTATTACATGGTCTCTCTGGTAACCCATGTCTGTATTCCATTTTTAATACATTTCTGTATGCCAAATATTCGTGTATATATATATATATATTCACTATATATCATATATATTAAATATAAATACACAGTAAATCTATATACATATTAAATATTTATATACTACATATAAATACATAATTAAAGACAAATTTTGGCAAACTTGATGTAGCTAGTAATGATATTGGTCTACCCGTGTCAATCAGCCTCTGCTGTTTTCATGAGTATAATCCCAGTCTCCAGTCTTTTATCCTGTGTGTCTTTATCTGGAAGCAGTCCTTTTTGGCTACTGCATTCTACTGAAGTGTATCCCAGGAGTGGTCCTCAAGCAATGCCTCTTCAGAGCTGATGAATGAACAGACCAACTCTTTTACTTCTTGGCTTATGGGAAGTGTGTCTGAGGTGTGCACACTTTGCTGTCGGTCGTAGGCACACCCCCTTAGATTAAGTTCAGTCACCCACTATTGTTTTCTCTCCTCCTGATCTAATTTACCTACTTGCTTGGCAATGATTCATAGAATCATCTCCGAAATTAATGATGTACGTCCAAATCCTTGTCTCAGGATCTTCTCAGGAAACTCAAATGGTTCTATGGCATAAAAATATAAAATCTAAGTCTATGATTTTACACACACACACACACACACACATATACATATATATGTATATATTTATTTCACATTTTATTTTTTATTGTTTTAAAAGATTTTATTTATTTATTTGACATAGAGAGAAAGATCACAAGTAGGCAGAGAGGCAGGCAGAGAGAGAGGGGGAAGCAGGCTCCCTGCTGAGCAGAGAGCTCAATGCGGGACTCCATCCCAAGACCCTGAGATCATGGCCTGAGCCAAAGGCAGAGGCTTTAACCCACTGAGCCACCTAGGCGCCCAAATGATTCACATGTTAAAAGATAAAGTTTGACAATGTTATAATTAAAATATAATAAAGACATTCAAAAATAGATAATGTCATTATACCGATAGAATTCAAAATATATTTTCAAGCAAGAGGAGTTTCCAGAGATAAATAAGGGTCTTCCTAGACAATAAAGATTCACTAAAAAGCTGTATTATTCTTAATCTCAGTAACATAACTCCAGAAAAATAGATATAATAATTCTAAAGTAATTTCAAAGTACATAAGGCAAAAAATGAGATAATTGAAAGAATAAAAGAGAAGTCCATTGTGAGAGATGTTAAAATGTCTCATAATAATTGAGAAAATTCAAGTAGACAGGAAAACCAGTGTTTACTTATATAAAAAATCTGAGTACAGGGGTGCCTGAGTGGCTCAGTGAGTTAAAGCCTCTGTCTTCAGCTCAGGTCATGACCTCAGGGCCCTGGAATTGAGCCCCATATTGGGCTATTGGACTCTGCTTAGCAGGGAGCCTGCCTTCCCCCTCTCTCTCTGCCTGCCTCTCTGCTTACTTGTGATCTCTCTTTCTCTGTCAAATAAATAAACAAAATCTTTAAAAAAATCTGAGTATAGTAATTAATAAATTAAATAACACATTAAGAACTTGTGCAACATAGCTATGAATATATAATTAAGAAACAATGATGGGATTTTATACTTCTTTTTTGAACTACATATTGAACAGTATTAAAAATGACCATATGCTGGGCCATAAAGAGAGCCTAAATAAATTTCAAAAGATTGATTTCATTCACAGTACGTTCTCTGACTAGAGTGGAATCAAGCTAGAAATTAATAACAAAGCTAAGACTATAAAGATATCATACTTAAGTATTAATACATTTCTAAATAATTTATAAATTATAATATCTACAAAAACAGTAATTAAAAATATTTTGAACTAAATTATTTTAAATCTTTTTTTTCTTTAACATATTATGTATTTATCTGACAGAGAGAGAGATCACAAGTAGGCAGAGAGGCAGGCAGACAGAGAGAGGGAAGCAGGCTCCCCCCTGAGCAGAGGGCCTGATGCCAGGCTTGATCCCAGGACCCTGAGATCATGACCCGAGCTAAAGGCAGAGACTTAATCCACTGAGCCACCCAGGCACCCCTGAACTAAATTATAATAAGAACACAACATATCAAAACTTGTTGGATGCATCTAAAACAATGCTATAGTGAGAAATTTGTGACATTAAATCATATATATTGAGGAAAAAGAAAACCTAAAAATCAGTAAGATAAGTCTTCATGTCAGAAATTTAGAAAAAGAATAGCAAATTTAATACAAAGTACAAGAAGATAATAATAAAGGTAAGAACAAAGTCTATGTAACAAAACAAACACATATCGGAAAACAAAAACAAAATCCAAATGCTGATTATTTAGAATAACCAAAAAAATAGTAATTTCTAGCAAAATCGATCAAAAGAGTGAGGCAAAATTCTGCCTCTTGACATAAGGACTAAAAAGCAGATATCACTACAGGACTACAGACATTTGGAAACATAAAATAACATCATGATAAACTCAATGCCAATAATTTGACAATTTATATGCAATAACAAAAACATAATTTACCAAACTGACAAAAGAAGAATATAAAGTCTGAATATCTCTATTATAAATCACTCTTGTAAATCTTTACTCAAAGAAAACTTTAAGACTTGGTAGCTTGAGCAATGAATTCTTTCAAATATCAAATTAAGAAATGGCTTTGATCTTATGAAAATTCCTCAGATAATGAAAAAGGGAACACTTTCTAAAACTTTTTATGAGGTCATCATCATATGCCTTAAAAAAGGCAAGACACAAATTTACTAATCAACCTCTGTCACAAACAGATGCAATTAGCAAGTTAATATTCACAATATATGAAATTATATGCTGACTGAACATGTTTATTCCACTGAGCAAGGGGTTTCAAATAAGAAAATCAGTCATAACTCACCATATTAATAGAACATGGAGAGAAATCATGTAATAATCTCAAAATCATATGATAACCTTCAATACCTAATAATGAAAGAACCGTTAGAACCCAGGAATAGAAAACAATCTCCTTCAATTGGTAAAGACTGTCTGGAGAATTTAGCCTGGACATTAAAGTAAAATTACATTAAAGTAAAATTACAAAAATAATACAAAGAAATATTTCTCAGACTACCAATCACTTCATGTTGTCTTATTGCCTCTGCATCTGAACATAATATCTCAATAAAGCTTCAATTAAAGTGTCCACTTTGGGAGCACCTGGGTGGCTCAGTCATTAAGCATCTGCCTTCAGCTTAGGTCATGATTCCAGGGTCCTGGGTTCGAGCCCTGGAATCAGGCTCCCTGCTCAGTGGGGAGCCCACTTCCCCCTCTCCATCTGCCTGCAGTTCCCCCTTGTTATTATGCTCTCTTTCTCTCTCTCTCAAATAAATAAAATCTTGTTTTAAAAAAAAATGTCCATTTTGTTTGGGCCTTTTGCGTTATTTTATTTATTTTATTCTTTATGTTACCACATGATCTTCCTTGGTGAATGTTGTGATTTTTTCCCTTCAAGAATGAAGGAGTTTCTCCCTAGAGTGGCTGGGACAGCTCTACCAGCAAGACCTCAGCTACTTGCCCATGACAGGAACAGCTTCAACTAAGGGGAGGTTCCTCAGCCAGGGTCATTGCCTCTCTGATGTGGCCACATTCAAGGACTAGCAAGCATGAATGTGTAAACACCTATCCTCTCACCCCAACAAGAGACAACTATGAGTTTTCCAGAGCTCAGAACTCCTGTCCAATTGACTAAGGTCTCCATTGAAACCATGTCAGAGCTATTTCTTCTGCTCATTTGTTCTTCCTTGCCCCTCCCTTCCTCAGCATTCCCTGATATACTTCCCATGCACTCTTCCCCATCACAGAGCCAGCTTCCTAGGAACACAGACAGTTGCACTTTTATTTTTTTGAATGGTTATCTAACAACCCATGAAATTTGAGCACCCTAGCTCTATCTCCACATCACACATTTGTAGTTATTTTCCTCTCTAACATCGAAACACAGAGTATCCAACATCTTGTTGGATACTGATGTAATTCCTTTTTATTATTTTCTTAAAGTACATACCCAAGCATGAAATATATAAGTTATATTACAGATATATTACATGGAGAGGGGGAGGGGCAAGATGGCAGAGAAGTAGGAGACCCAGTTCTGACTGGTCCCCTCAAGTGAGCTGGATATTTACTCGAACATGCTGAACACCCATGAAATCAGCCTGAGAAGTAAGATTATTCACTTCTGGATCTCTACAAGAGCAGAAAGCAGCAGTGGAGAGGTAAAGTGGAGTGGGAACATGTGGATCTATATCTGAGTATAAACAGAGGGGGAGGGAGCCACCAGAAGTGACCCAAGGAAAGTAATACCCCAAACAAAAGTGCCCTGTGGTTGGGGACCAGCATTAACTTAGAGTCTGGTTAAAAACACTCAAAAAGAGTAAAAGATCCTAAGGAGCAACTAGTGGAAGTGAGTGGTCATGGGCACGGGCCTAAGTCCAAGTTCCCAGGAAGGACACCATCATGGGCAGAGCCCCTCCCCCACCTCCAAGTCAAAGAGAGATTGCAAGGAGAGGGGAGGTCGATTCCATTGTCCATGAGCCTGCAGATTTCCACTGCTTGCACCACTCTGTGGGCTGGGCTCATTCCTGCAAAAGCCTTAGAGAGCCTGGTGCAGTCCATGAGCCTGCAGCTTCCCTCTACATGCACCACCGTGTGGGCTGGTTGCACTCCCACAAGTACCTAAGAAAACCTGGTGTGAACCTTAGCCAGTGGTCTCTAGGACCTCAGTCATCCACCTCCAACTCCAGGGTGCAGCGCTCCCTTGCCAGAGACAACAAGGCTAACTGCACCTGGGGTGGGCTAGGAGGTGGGAAGCAGTCCTGGCAATCGCAGCCACTGAAAGTGAACTTCCCAGACCAATATTGCTCGCAGCTTTAGTGGTGCAGGGTTGCAGAGGCCAGCAGGAACTGAGCAGGGCCACTGTGACAGTGGCTGGGATGCACTCTGCTTGTGGGAGGCTGTGATGTAAGTGGAGTTTGCGGAAGGTGTGTCTGTGTGTTCTGGACCACCCAGAGGGAGCAGACTGAGGCTTCTCTTGGAGGCAGAGGTCTGGGTATGGGCAGATTCTTTGCTCAGACCATCTGAAATGCCTGCAAAAAGCCACAAAAGAACAAAAATCTCCAGAAAACAAAAGCCTCAAAAACCAGTTTCCACAGAGCTGAGCCCCCTGATAACTGGCAGGGTGACTCAACCCAAGCAAAATTGACTGGAAAACAATGAGGTAGGCCACACCCCCAGAAGACAAGCCAAAAACAAGAAGACAATAACCACAAGGTCCCCATAAAACTGTAAAACCCCAACATATATTAAGCTCCTGATAATGCCCTAAAACCTGTGTGTTTCATAGACACAAGTTTTTTTCTATTTATTTTTTTATTCATTCTATGATTCTCAGTCTTTCAATTCTTTTAAACTACTTAACACTACAACTAGAGGCTTAATACAGCGATACACTCAGGAAGATCCAAAATTACCTTCCTCACCTGAATTGAGGATTTATAACCACCTTCCCATATTATCCTTCTAACAGTGTTTCTGTGTATTTGTTTTTGTTCTGGTATTATATAAATCTTATTCTTGGGGTTCATTCTGAATAGGTTATTTTATTTCTTGTCATTTACTTTTGTCGGTCTTTATGTTTAGTTGTGTTTGTTTAAATACCTTATAATCTTATTTGGGGGGTTCATTTTGGCTGGGATTTCTTTTTCTCTCTTGCCCTGTCTCTCTTTCTCTCTTTTTCTTTTTTCTTTCTTCTTGGTGGTGAATTCCAATTGCTCCAAAACCTTCCAGGGTGCACCTTGCCTGGATCATGGGTGATATAGTCAGCTATAGATCCCGTCAACCACTTCCCCTCAAAATTACGAGGAAGAGGAACACACAACAAAGGATAAAACCAGAGACAGCACCTTCTCCTTCAGAACTATTGGATATGGACATAAACAGTATGTTGGAAAGGGAATTCAGGGTAACCATTATTGAGGCAGTGGCTAGGATGGAGAAAAACATTAATGACAACATAGAATCTCTAAGGTTGAAGTTGAAAACCAGTATGGTAGATATTAAAAATGCTATCAATGAGATCCAACCTAATCTAAGTAGTCTAACACCTAAAGTTACAGAGACAGTGGATAGAATTAGTGATCTAGAGAACAAGATGGTAGAGAGGAAAAGTCAGGAGAAGGCTGGAACAAATGGCTTAGGAACCATGAGAACAGACTTAGGGAATTAAATGATGCCATGAAACATTCCAATGTCAGAATTATTGGAATCCCTGAGGGTTGGAGAAAGACAGAAGACTAGAAGATATAGCTGAACAAATTTTAGATAAAAATTTCCAGAATCTGGGGAATGGAACAAGTGTTCATGTACTAGAGGCAGAAAAGACATCCCCCAAGATTAACAAGATTCCCAAACACATAATTGTAAAATTTGCAAATTATAATTTTAGACAAGAGGTCCTGAGGACAGTTAGGAGGAAGGATTCCTTATGTACCCAGGAAGACCCATCAGAAAAATGTCAGACCTGTCCACCAAATCCTGGCAAGCCAGAAAGGGCTGGCATGATATATTCAGGGCACTAAATGAGAAGAACATGCTGCCAAGAATACTTTATCCAGCAAGACTGACATCCAAAATGGATGAAGAGATAAAGAGCTTCCAAGATAAGCAAGGTTTAAAAGAGTATGTGACCACCAAGCCAGAACTACAGGATATATTAAGAGGAGGTTCTATAAAAGAAGAAAGAGCCCATGAGTAACACAGAAGAGAAACTTACAAACTATAGAAACAAGGACTTCTCAGGCAACATTATGTTAATAAAAACTTATCTTCCAATAATCACTCTCCATGGGAAAGGCTTAAAGGCTCCCACAAAATGGCACAAGGTTGCAGACTGGATAAAATGACAGGACCTGTCCATATTCTGTCTAGAAAAGACACATTAGGAACCTAAAGATACTTCCAGACTGAAAGTGAAGAGATGGAGAAATATTTTTCATGCCAATGGGCCTCAAAAGAAAGCTGGGGTAGCTATTCTTATATATGGTAAATTAGATTTTAAGCTAAAGGCTATAGTCAGAGATACAGAAGGACACTACAACATTATTAAAGGGTCTGTTGTCCAAGAAGATCTAACAATTGTAAATATGTATGCCCCCAATATAGAAGTAGTCAACTACATAAGCCAACTGTTAAAATAAAGAGTCATATTTTTATTATTGCCCGATGGTAGATGTGTGTATTGATCTTTATTTTCTGGAAAATAGTTTATCAATAAGGATTAAAAGTCTTAAAATTAAAAAAATAGAGTCATATTGATATGAATACATTAATGGTAGATCTTAACACACCACTCTCAGTAACAGACAGATCATCCAAACAGAAAATGAATAAGGAAACAAGAACTTTGAATGACACGTTGCACCAAATGGACCTCATAGGTATATACAGAACATTTCACCCTAAAACAACAGAATACTCATTATTCTTCAGCACAGATAGAACTTTCTCCAGAATAGACCACATACTGAGTCACAAATAAGGATTCAACCAATATCAAAAGATTGAGATGATTCCCGGAATATTCTCAGACCATAATGCTTTGAAACTGGAACTGGAACTCAACTACAAGAAAAAGTTTGGAAGGCATTCAAACACTTGGAGGGTAAAGCCCAACCTGATCGAGAATGTTTGGATCAACAAGAAAATGAAAGAGGAACTTAAACAATTCACAGAAACCAATGAGAATGAAGACACATCAGTCCCAAAACTATGGGATACAGCAAAGGTGGCCCTAAGGGGCAAATACATAACTATCCAAGCCTTACTCAAAAAAACTTGAAAAATCTCAAAAACACCAGCTCTCTTTACACCTTAAAGAACTGGAAAATCAATAACAAATTAAGCCAACCCCACACACAAGAAGGGAAATAATCAAGATTAGAGCTAAGATCAAAGAGTTAGAAACTAGAGAAACAGTAGAAGGCATCAACCAAACCAGAAGTTAGTTTTTTGAAAGATTCAATAAAATCAATAAGTCATTGGCCAAACTAATCCAAAAAGAAAGAAAGAATAAGAAAGAAAAAAAAGAAGAAAGAAAGAAAGAAAGAAAGAAAGAAAGAAAGAAAGAAGAAAGAAAGAGAATCCAAACTAACAAAATTATAAATGAAAGTGGAGAAATCATGACTAATCCAAAGGAAATAGAAACAATCATCAGAAATTATTTTAAACAGCTATATGCCAATAAGTTAAACAATTTAGAAGAAATGGATGCATTCCTGGAAACCCATAAACTGAAATAGGAAGAAATTGACAACCTGAATAGACCAATAGCTAATAACGAGTTTGGAGAAGTGATCAAAAACCTCTCCCCCCAAAAAAAAACAAGAGTCCAGGACCTGACGGATTCCCTGGGGAATTCTACCAAACATTCAAGGAAGAAATAATACCTATTCTCCTGAAACTGTTTCAAAAAATAGAAACAGAAGGAAACCTTCCAGACTCTTTCTATGAAGCCAGCATTACCCTGATCCCCAAACCTGGCAAAGACCCCATCAAAAAGGAGAATTTCATACCAGTATCCCTGATGAATATGGATGCCAAGATTCTTAACAAGATCCTAGCTAATAGGCTCCAACAACACATTGAAAAGATTATTCACCATGACCAAGTGGTTTTTATCCCTGGAATGCAAGGGTGGTTCAACATTCGCAAATCAATCGAACAGATAGAACAAATCAAGAAGAAAAGAGAGAAGAACCACATGTTCCTCTCAATTGATGCAGAAAAAGCAATTGACAAAATTCAGCATCTGTTCCTGATTAAAACTCTTCAAATTATAGGGCTAGAAGGAACATTCCTCAACTTCATAAAATCTATCTATGAAAAGCCCACAGCTAATATCATTCTCAATGGGGAAAAGCTGACAGCCTTCCTTTTGAGACCAGGAACATGACAAGGATGCCCAGTCTCACAACTCTTGCTCAACATCGTGCTAGAAGTCCTAGAAACAGACAAAAAGAAATAAAAGGTATTCAAATTGGCAAAGGAGTGAAACTCTCTCTCTTTGCAGATGATATCATACTTTATATGAAAAACCCAAAAGGTTCAATCCCCAAACTACTAAAACTCATACAGCAATTCAGTAATGTGGCAGGATACAAAATCAATGCACATAAATCAGTTGCTTTCCTATACTCCAACAATGAAAATATGGAAAGGGAAATTAGAGAATCGATTCCATTTACTATAGCACCAAGAACCATAAGCTACCTGGGAATAAACCTAACCAAAGAGGTAAAGGATCTGTACTCGAGGAACTACAGAACACTCATGAAAGAAATTGAAAACTCAAAAAGGTGGAAAAGCATTCCATGCTCATGGATCAGAAGAATAATCATTGTTAAAATGTCTATACTGCCCAGAGTAATCTATACTTTCAATGCCATCCCAATCAAAATTCCACTGACATTTTTCAAAAGGCTGGAACAATCAATCCTAAAATTTGTATGGAACCAGGAAGGTCCCTGAATTGCTAAGGAAATGTTGAAAATGAAAAACAAAGCTGGGGGCATCACATTTCCTGACTTCAAGCATTACTACAAAGCTGTGATCACCAAGACAGCACATTGCTGGCCCACAAACAGACATATAGACCAGTAGAACACAGTGAAGAGCCAGACATGGACCCACAACTCTATGGTTGAATAATCTTTGACAAAGCTGGAGAAAATATCCATTGGATAAGACAGTCTCTTCAATAAATGGTGCTGGGAAAATTGGACAGCTATACGTAAAAGAATGAAGCTTGACCATTCTCTTACACCATACACAAAGATAAACTCGAAATGGATAAAAGACCTCAATGAGAGGAATCTATCAAAATTCTAGAGGAGAACATAGGCAGTAACCTCTTTCACATCAGCCACAGCAACTTCTTTCAGGATATGTCTCCAAAGGCAAAGGAAACAAAAGTGAAAATGAACTTTTGGGACTTCATCAAGATAAAAAGCTTCTGCACAGCAAAGGAAACAGTCAACCCACAGAATGGAAGAAGATATTTGCAAAGACACTATGAACAAAGGTCTGATATCTAAGATCTATAAATAACTCCTCAAACTCAATACTCACAAAACATATAATCACATCAAAAAATGGGCAGAAGATATGAGCAGACACTCCTCCAAAGAACACATACAAATGACTAACAGACACATGAAAAAATGTTCATCATCATTAGCCATCAGGGAAATTCAAATCAAAACCACATTGAGATACCACCTTACACCAATTAGAATGCCCAAATTCAACAAGGTAGTAAACAACAAATGTTAGAGAGAATGTGGAGAAAAGGGAATCCTCTTATACTATTGGTGGGAATGCAAGTTGGTGCAGCCATTTTCGAAAATATTGTGGAAATTCCTCAAAGAATTAAAAATAGAGCTACTTTGTGACCCTGCAATTGCACTATTGGGTATTTACCCCAAAGACGCAAATGTAGTACAAAGAAGGCCCACATGTATCCTAGAGTTTATAACAGCAATGTCCACAATCACCAAAATGTGGAAAGAGCCAAAATGCCCTTCAACAGACGAATGAATAAAGAAGATATAGGCCATATAAACAATGGAATATTATGCCTCCATCAGAAAGGATGAATACCCAACTTTTGTATCAACATGGACGGGACTGCAAGAGATTATGCAGAGTGAAATAAGTCAAGCAGAGAGAGTCAGTTATCATATTGCCTCACTTATGTTTGGAGCATAAGGAAAAACATAGAGGACATTGGGAGAAGGAAAGGAAGGGTGAATTGGGAGAAATTGTAGGGGAAAATGACCCAAAAGAGACTGTGGATTCTGAGCAACAACCTGAGGGTTTTGGAGGGAAGGTGGGAGGGGGTTTGGCTGAGCCTGGTGGGGGATTTTGAACATGGTATGTATTGCATGGAGCACTGGGTGTGGTATATGAACAATGAATCTTTGAATGCTGAAAAAATAAAATAAAATTAATTAATTCAAAAATATATATTACATGGCATATAATATGTTATATGTAAATTATATTCACAAATATATAATTTTACAAATTTTAATATGTAATCTTGTTTTTTAATGAGGAAATATTTGTACTTTATTTTTTAATGTTTATACTCTAAATGATAGTGGAAACAATAGATATTTATAAGTTTCTATTATAAATTGTTTACTATTTTTTTAATTTAATTTAATTTTTTCAGTGTTCCAAGATTCATTGTTTATGACCACACCCATTGCTCCATGTAATACATACCCTCTTTAATAACCACCACCAGGCTCACCCGACCCCCACTCCCCTCCTCTTCAAAAACCTCAGTTTGTTTCTAAGAGTCCAGAGTCTCTCATGTTTCATCTCCCCCTCTGATTTCCCCCAATTAACTTTCCTTTCCTTCTCCTAATGTCCTCCATTTTTTTCCTTATGCTCCACAAGTAAGGAAACCATATGATAATTAACTCCCTCTGCTTGACTTATTTCACTCAGCATAATCTCTTCCAGTCCTGTCCATGTTGATACAAAAGTTGGGTATTCATCCTTTCTGATGGAGGTGTAATATTCCATTGTATATTTATAATATATTCTTATGTACTAGTTTAGCAGCTTTCTTAGACTATCACATAATTAGATATTATGATTTTTATTTGAAATTTGAGAGAAAATGGAATCTCACCCTTCTTTTCATTTAAAATCTTATTCACTGGTAATATTGATTTTTTTTAAAAGATTTATAAAATCCTTAGCAAAGTATATGGGATGAAAACAAAGACTATACAAATATTACATAATTTTTTACTACAGTTTTTTGAAGAGCTTATTAATGCATAGTTTTTCACTGGATGTGGTACATGAACAATGAATTTTGGAACACAGAAAAAATAAAATTAAATTAATTGAAAAAAATACATAGTTTTTAATGTAGCTGTTTTTCTAGGAATTAATGATATATAACTTCCATAATTAAATTAAAAATGTTTAATAGTATAAACTTATTTTTCACTTCAATTGTATCATCCTGACATAATAAATATAATATTTATGAAAAATATTTGTCATAGGAATATGCACATATTTTGAAGCATATATCTAGTAATTTAACTTTCCATGACTCTATTTATCTATAAATGAGGATATAAATACCTATTTTGTAGCATAGATATGGTGACTAAATTTGTAAAGCACTTAGTATAATATCTGCTCTGTAATAGAGGTTCCATGACTCATGTTGTAGGAAAAAAAAGCTCTTGGTCATACTTGAGGGACAAAAATCAACTGGAACAAACAATATGAGAAAACAATCATAAAATGACCCTTTATAGAGCAACCCAAAGCAGTAGTTCTGAATGAGAGGTAATGAACAACATCTAGGGGAAATTGTGCACACTCAAGACTTTTCTCTGGCTGTGGGTATTTGGGAGACTGGTTATATGTGTTTACTTATGTAAGACTTTGCAAAGAGCAGGTACTAAGGACATGAACAAGAGAATGGTTGTACTGGAGGTCCCAGCTAGGCCACACAGGCCCAAGGGTCCAAATAGATGTAAGGGAACACACAGAAGTAAAAGTATGGGATTGTGGAACAGTGAGACTGTCATGGTAATGAGGCAGCCCCTCAAGCACAAGTAAGTGCTCAGCCTTAATGGTACTTGATGATTATTGGTGATTATTACTAGATGATTTACACAGAAATTCTACTCAAGGAGTACTTAGTGGGGTAAAAGATTCATTTTTTTCACCATTTGGGCTCATAATTATATCACATCAAGGAAAATATTTAAAAATGAATAATAATTCAAATACAATTCATCTGAGAATGCCTATTCTGTGGTGAGAAACCACTCAGAAAATGGGAATTTTTTTGTACAGGTTCATGTTTTTTTGTCCAGTTCAACTTTTTTGTCCAGTTCAATTTAATATGACTAAAATTGAAAAAAATTCCAAAAAAAACAAATTAGAAATGCCCTAAGATATAAATATATAAAATATATTCCTAGGAATACCTGATCTGTATTATTTCATAATATCCATTTATTAAAGTCAATACATATTTTTGAGGAACTACATGGAGATATGCAGCAATAAACTAAAGAGAAATAACTCCTATGTGGTTATGTGGGCTTTAGAATGGAATGATTGGAGCACATGTGATAGCTGGTCCATGAGCAAATTCCAGTAGCAATAAGAGGTTGAATATATGGGAAAATGAGAAGGTATAACTTGTTGGGGGGGTACAGAAACAATAAGGGGGGGTTTAAGGTCAAATGCAACTGCGTAAGAATTAACCTCAAGGAGAAGAAAATATCCTCCATGGACTAGGTCCTCCATGGAAAAAAGGCAAACCAGAGCATAGAAGTCTGGAGTTATTATGAGAGAATGATTCTAAGAGTGTCCGTTTTCTGCAGTCTAATCTATGAACCTTGTACAAATTAGATGTTAGTAGACTTCTGAATAAATTAAATAATAAATTTTAAAACTAAATTCCACATAAAATGCACTTACAACAATGATACTGAAAGCACACACAAAATTAGTAAAATCATTGATTATGTATGAAGAATTAATATCTAAGTTAGTTTGTGAAAATGATTCATAATTAAAGAACAAAGTCTCTAAAAAATACAAAGTATGTGATGAAGTTTCAATCAGTGTCTGAATTATAAAACTCCTGGAAATTTTGTCATTGTAGTTAATCCCAAACTATTCCGAAGATAAAGGAATGTTCAATCATCCACTTATTCTTAATTGTGATAGGTCATTCATTAGAAACATTGCGTTTCACTCTCAGTCCCATTCAGATCATGATAATCAAAAGTTGTTGCAGCTAAGTTGAAAGGCACAATCATTTGCAGGATGTTCTGGTGACTTGTAAGTAGCAGGAACACATGTTTTTAAATTTCTGACCCTTTCTAATACCTGCAGATTATCAGAACACACCAAACTGAACAAAGCTGATGTTCAATTAATATTGCTGGTGGAGGTGGAAACTGGAGTTATGGGGTATCAGATGGGTCAGAGCGTACATGCTTTGGTTGTTGGATGAGAGAGGGCAAGGTAAGCCCCCTGGGTTCATAAGGTTATACATAAAAATAAAATGCGATTAACTGCATAATCCTGAAGTCACTTTGACTTGGAAACACACAGATGATGGAAATACATGTGTGTGGTTTGACTCCCAGCTCCAACACAAGCACTTTGCTCTTGACATTAGCCAAATCATTCAGCCTTTCTAAGCTTCCGTTCTCCTTTTTATGAAATAAAGATTAATGGAGCCTCTTGCAAGGCTAATAAAAATGTTAGAAATAATATATTTAAAGCACTTACACACAGCTTGAAATATGGCATAAGTTTTGTAAATCATAGACACCATTAGGAGAAGTAGCATTAATAACCTGATTCTTTTCAACCCATGATGAAGAAGATATAAAGATTTATTCCCAGGAATTTTAGCTGCCCTTTCCTAAGAAAGATTCTTGCCCAGTCACGAATATAAATTCTTAGTCAGCTTTCATTTTGGAATCTGAAATTCTTTATATTTGAAGTTGAAAACAAACTGTAAAATATTTCATAATGTCTTCCCTACGTATCACACTCCTATATATGAACATCAGATGCACTACATTCCTTAGGACAATATAATTGCTACTATGTGATTATACTCTTTTATTGTTATAGAATATATTAATAATACATTAGAATTTTAGAAGAGTGATTTCTGCCTCATCTACTATGTGGCTAGAAGTAATTGTTGCTATTTAATAGTTCAGTCCCTAATTAAGCGGCCTTTTCATAATTCAGGAATGGGTTGATAAAATAAAGGTTAGCCTGAGACATAGAGATGAAGGATTCCACCTCCAAAAAACATTGGCATGGACATATGTCCTCTTGTATTATCTCACTTATAACTAATCCAAAATGCACAGGACAGAGTATTAATCATGCTCTACTTCAGGTAAAATTTTATAATAGAAATTACCTCATCATCTTCAAAATTAAACAGGATCAACTATTTTTCTTTGATTGTATCCATATCTTTGAAAAACACCTACACATTCAAATATTTTAAAATTTACTTATCAGAGGACAGTTAAAAGAAAAGACAAATAGATAAATAAAACAAAATAGAGTCTAGAAATTGACTTCCATAACTACAATCAACTAGTCTTTGACCAAGGACAAAGGAAATACAAAGGAACAAAGATAGTCTTTCCCACAAATGATGCTGGAGCAACTGGACATCCATGCACACAAAAATGAATCTAGACAGATCTCATAAAAATTAACGAAAATTGACTGAAAATGGATCATAGGCCCAAGTGTGAAACACAAAACTATAAAACTCCTATAAGACAACACAAGAGAACACATAGATGACTTTGTATATGTTGATATCACTTTAGAAAAGACATCAAAGACATAATTCGTGAAAGAAATAATAAGATGGACTTTGTAAAAATTAAAAACTTCTCCTCAGTGAAAGACAATATCAAGAGAATGAGAAGACAAGCCACAGACTGGAAGAAAATATTTGCAAAAGACATCTGACAAGGGTGTATTCTTTAAAATATACAAAGAACTCTTAAAATTCAATAATAAGGAAACAAACAACTTGATTAAAATAAGTGAGCCAAATACTAACAGACATTTTCTCAAAGGAGATATACAGATGGTAAATAAGCATATTTACCACCATGTTCCACACCATGTCATCAAGAAATTGAAAATTAAAACACTACACACCTATTAGGATGAGCAAAATCCAAAACACTGGCAATACCAATGCTGGTGATGTGAAGCAATAAGAACTTTAATTCATTTTTGGTGGGAATGAAACATTGTACAGTCATTTTTTGAAGACAATTTGACTGTTTCTTATGAAACTAAACACATTCTCACCGTATGATACAACATTCATGCTCTTTGGTATTTACCAAGTGAATTGAAAACTTATGTCCACACAAAAACCAGCACATGGGTGTTTATAGCAGTTTTATTCATAATTGCCAAAACTTTGAAGCAGTCAAGATGTCCTTCAGTAGAAGAATGAAAAAATAAGTGGTGGTACATTCAAATAATGGGATATTATTCAGCACTGAAAAGAAATAAACTATCAAGCCATGAAAAACATGGAAGTACCTTAAATGCATATTACTACATGAATGAAGCCAGTCTGAAAAGGCCACATACTGTGTGATTCCAACTATATGACATTTTGGAAAAGGCAAAACACTGGAGACAATAAAATATTGGTGGTTACCACAGCAATAACTGTGCCAATAATGAGCACTAAACCATCTAATTATTTTATTATATTATAGTTAACTCCTCTCAGGATCCTGCCTACAAGTATTATGCCTCCAGAAAGTAGAAGAACCTTATTCTAAATAGAAGACTATCACAGCTTTGAAAGAATACCAGCATGTGATGTCTCTTGAGTGAAGATGACAAATGATCTTTCCTTTGGGGAATTCCACTGGAAAACTTTTGAGCTTGTTTATAAGTCTGTATGCCAACAATAACTATGCCCCTCTCAGTCAGTTAGAAATGTATATTTGTATCATGACCCATTCCCAGGATAACAACTAATTAGACTCAATCCAAATTAAAGCCCTTTCTCTGGGAAATAAAATTAGAACTAACAGATTCCAGACGCAGATTGAGCTGATCTCCTTAATAGACATATGACTAATTTCTGCCCTGTCAAATGTATGGTGGGCAAAGTAATCAGCCATAGAAAGAGGACAGGACAGATTCAATACTATGTGTCCCTCATTCTAGATTTCTTACTTCAACCCCTATTCTAAGTTCTGACTGCATTCATTAAGTCATCCTTTTATTTTTATAAAAAAAGTTCCTGGTTTTGATTTTGTTAGTTCAACTTGTTTTTGTTATTTATATTGAAAGTCTTCTAATCAAGTCATAAGCTGTCACTTTTAGAGCACAGAAGAGACCAAGTTTAATTCTACTAAAGAGAATGATATAAGATTTGAAATTAGGGAAGATATTGAAACTTGATATTAATGGGCTGAGATGAAAATATTCTAAAATGGGAACAGTTTATACAGGCAGAGGTGGGGGAAATTATGGGGACCTGCGGAGCAGTGATTACTCAAAGATGGGTGGTATGTTGTATGGAGAACAGTGAGAAAAAGAAAGTTGAAGCCAAACAATAAAAAATAAAACAATTAGTAAAATAAACTTTTAGTCTGTTATCCATGGAGATCCACCAGGGTTTGTAGTCATAGCCAGAAAAAAAAATTCTCTTCCAAAATTTTCATTATTTACTTTCACATTATTCCCCCCACCTTTTCCCACATCCTTTTTTTTTTTTAAATTTTAAATCCATCTTCAAACTTGGATCTTGAAACTTGAATATAACTCAGAACTACTTTGGAAATGCAAATTGGGGCATGGATGTTATAATCATAATCCTACTTTTATCTTTCAGTGTGACAGCAAATAGTCATTAATAATAACCAGGCTATTTGAATTTTTCACTGGGACACCTGGGTGGCTCAGTCAGTTAAGCATCTGCCTTTGGCTGAGGTAATGATCTTAGAGTCTCAGAACTGAGCCCCACTCAGGTTTCCTCATACTGAACTCCTACATGTATTTTATATAATGATACAGGGTTTGCTCATAATTGTTCTCTAATTACTTCATTTGGGCTTTTTAAATCTTCTCCCAACTCAGATTATAAACACTTAGATCCTGCTGTAGTATGTTTAATATATTCCAGATTAGCAAATATGTAAATTAACCGGAGCACAGTTTGGGGATGTACAAGGTCTTAATACATATACAATTTGAGATTAGCAGGTTCCAAATGCATCTCTGGAATCTGAACCACGGTATTATCATAGTCCATTTGGTTATCAAGCTTACTGGCTAAGTATTCTAGGAAGATTAAAGGAATAAGTAGGTTTATTTAGGTCAGGAGGTAATCAGTTCCTAAGTGGTTTCTTAGGAACTTATATAAGTTCACGACACTCTAAGGTCTAATTGACTATCTCAAAGAAAGTAGAAAGATGTAGGTCAGAATGCCAGAGTGTGTTTAGTTTATCTTGAAACTTTCTACATATCTTCTACTTTAAAAAGAAAAATTATCCAGCTCAGCTGCCCTTAGTTTATTCTTAATGTTCTGGAAATAGCTTTTAGTGTTCCTGTAACTTTATGTTCTCTGCAATGTAAATATTTGTATAAAAGATACCAAGAAATTATAAGAGTAAAGGTCCTTAATCATCAGTAACAGAGTTTATCCTTTTGCTATAAGGCATAAATCACCACATGTGTCTAGGAAATGCTGGAACTCATTCTGTTCTTCCTCGTTTCTCACTCTCCTGAGATGCGCCTCACAAACAATAAAGGGAGACAAACTTCCACCGCCAACTGTTGCCCAACTGCTCCCCATTCCAAATGTTCCTGTTACTCTGGAAGAGCATCACTTCCTACACAATGAGGACCAATCTGCCCAGGCAGAATCTGTATGGAGGTACTCACACAACCTCACCACCCTGACACCATAGGACTATGGAGAATTTATAAATTAGATTATTCTCTAAAATGTCTGAGCCCACAATATGTGGTTTATGCATGTATGACTATATATACAATCATACTTTGTTTTATTGCAGTTACAGATACTGCATTCTTTATAAGTTGAAGGTTTGTAACAACACTGCATGAGGCAAGAACATTGGCACCATTTTTCCAATAGTATTCACTCACTCCATGTCTTTATGTCACATTTTGGTAACTTCTGCAATATTTAAAACTTTTTTAAATTTATTATGTTTGTCATCATGATGTGATCAGTGATTACAACTCACTGAAAGTCCAGGTGATAGCATTTTTGAGCAATAAATTATTTATAATAATATTTATAAATTATTTTAATTAAGGTATATACATTTAAAAAGATATATTTTAAGGCAAAATGTTTTTGCACAGTTAATGGACTACAATATAGTGTAAACATAGCTTTTATATGCACTGGGAAAGCAAAAAATCCATTTGACCCACTTCATTCTAATATTCACTTTACTGCAGTAGTCTGGAACCTAGTCCTAATGTCTCAGGGATACCTGTTGTTACCTAGTTAAATGCATCACATTTATATGCTATAACCTATTGGAAATAGGTAGTAAAGTAGTAATTCTTGCCTCATCCGATTCATTGATAAGTGACCTAGGTTGAAGAGGTTGGTGCCTATGTTCTCCTCTAGGATTTTGATTGTTCCTGTCTCAAATTTAGTGTTTCAACCATTTTGAGTTTATCTTTGTGTATAGTGTAAGAAAAGCCCAGTTTCACTCTTCTACATGTGGCTGTCCAATTTTCCCAACACCATTTATTGAAAGGACTATCCTTTCTCCTTTCGATCTTCCTTCCTGCTTTGTCAAAGATGGGTTGACCATAGAGTTGAGGGTCCATTTCTGGGTTCTCTATTCTGTTCCATTGATCTATGTGTCTGTTTTTGTGCCAGTACTGTGCTGTCTTGATGACAACAGCTTTGTATTAGAGCTTGAAGTCAGGCATTGTGATGCTCCCAGCTTTGGTTTCTTTATCAACATTCCTCTGGTTATTTGGGGTCTTTTCTGGTTCCATACAAATTTTAGGATTATTTGTTTCAGCTCTGTGAAAAATGTCAATGGTCTTTTGATAGGGATTGCACTGAATGTGCAGATTGCTCAGAATAGCATAGACATTTAAATAATATTCATCCAATCCATGACCATAGAACGTTTTTCCATTTATTTGCATCTTCCTCAATGTCTTTCATAAGTGTGTTCTGTAGTTTTTAGAGTACAGATCCTTTACCCCTTTGGTTAAGTTTATACCTAGGTGTATTATGCTTTTTGGTGCAGTTGTAAATGGGATCAATTCCTTAATTTCTCCTTCTTCTCTGCATTGCAACATATTCTCCATTTTGTTTCTAACATATAATATACAGCCATTGTTATATCATAACTTCACTTATAATTGGGCTGTTAATTTTGTATAGAGAAGAAACCATAATTTTAATTTCTATTTCTGTGGAATGACACATAGGAGTAATTCAATGAAGTTTTTTTCCATTTTTAAATTACTTTTATTTTATTTTTTCAGTGTTCCAAGAATCATTGTTCATGTACCATACCCAGCGCTCCGTCCAATATGTGCCCTCCTCAATACCCGCCACCAGGCTCGCCAACCCCTAAGCAAGTATTCATCACATACAATGTGCCAGACTGTGTGTTAGGTGCTAGGGAAACAACAGAGAATAAGACACAAGTGGATCCTGCCTTTGCAGAACTTACATTTTGCAGGGGAGAAAATTGAAAAGAACAAACTGACAACTGAGAGAAAAGACCAATTCAGTAAAGAAACAAACAAACAAAACATGTCTGAAGGGCTCCTGTGTGGCTCAGTTCGTTATCCATCTGCCTTCAGCTCAGGTCATGATCTTAGGGTCCTAGGTTCAAGCCCTGTATCAGGCTCCCTGCTTAGCAGGGGGTCTGCTTCCCTCTCTCCCTCTCTTCCTCTTTCCCTGGCTTGTTCTCTCTCTCTCTCAAATAAATAAATAAAATTATTAAAAAAATGTCTAAGAGAATAGCAGAGAGAGAGAAAGCCTCTCTCTGTAGGTTACCCTTAAGTAGCAAACTAAGGGAATAAAAAGTGGGAGAAAAGCACCCCAATAAAAGGGAACAGTACACACAGAGACCCTCATTTGGAATTGGAAAGTAGAATAAGGCATGCATGGATAAATGGATGGACTGAGTGTTTTATATGGAAAATTCCTTTCCACACTGTGGAATGCAGTCTTGGTAGGTTGTTCTAGGTCTAAATATTGGTTACCACCCTTGAGCATAGTGTTCTATGGTCATTTTACATTTCATGTGGTTTAATGAAGCCACCTCCTGGATGCAAATGCAAAGCTCAGCAAGAATGGCACTGCTTGGGGGTAATGCAGGGGCCTGACCACAAGGAACTCCTTAGTGCAGGGTCATGATCATAGGGAACATCCAAAGGCTGTAAACCAGCCCACATCCTGCAAACTATAATCTGAAGAAAAATATTGTTCATCATTTTTAAAAATCAGGCCAGTATTTGGAAATATATCACATACTTCTGTTTACAAAGTATTTAAGTGCTCTGTTTTGGAATACTCAGTATAAAGTCATAGTTAAGAAGTAACATAGTAGAGGGCCCCTGGGTGGCGCAGTTGGTTGAGCGACTGCATTCGGCTCAGGTCATGATCCCGGAGTACCGGGATCGAGTCCCACATCGGGCTCCCAGCTCCATGGGGAGTCCACTTCTCACTCTGACCTTCTCTCTCTCACTCTCTCTCTTTCCTAATAAATAAATGAATAAATAAAATCTTAAAAAAAAAAAGAAGAAGTAACATAGTAGAGTAGTTAAGTATGAGCACTGGGTTCAAATCCCAACCTTCTGATGTCTCTGATATGTAGCCTTAGACAAGTTGCTTTACCTCTCTGTGTCTCAGTTTCCCCATACCTGTGCTTTTTCTGCCCCTCTGCCCATTCCTCTCATCCATCATTCTCCTTACACTAGGTATCCCTTTAATTTGGGCATGTATTTGAGATTTTGCCTATGGGGAGTTGAGAAGATTAAGTTAGGTAATGCTGAGAGACAATTAGAACAATTCCCTGCTCTGGCAGGGCTGTCACCATGAGGCTTTGCTGTGGTTGGCTATACTTCGGTAGCATTTCCCAAAGCAGAAGTCTCTCAGTGCTCAGAAACCATCACTAGGCTTTTGCAATGTTAACATAGAGCATGCACTAACACCTCACCCATATGGTCAACTACTTAATTGAAACGCGGTTAGGAATTTAGAAGTTAAAATAATTTGTGAAAAATAAAAATTCAAACCATAAAATTCACTTACTTTACTGAAAAAGTGTTACAAGAAGCGTTTGGTTTGGCTCTATACAGATTTATGTGTTAGTCAATTCTGATATTTGAAGGCTTAAAATGTTTAAGCTTAAAACATATTGATTATTTTTTATGATGGAAAAATTTGAAAAATGTCTTAGATTTAAGGAGTCAGAGAAATATGAAATAGTTTTGGAAAAATTTACTATAAAATTTAGTTGGATTATGCCTATTTTGTTCATAGGTTTCTGAGGCTAAAGGACATAATCTCTGTTCATTCTGAGAAACATGGCTCTTTAGAAAGTATTATTCCCAGAGAACATCAACTAGCTTTGTATTATTATGTATGTATTTATTCATGTATTGCTATAAGTGGGAAGAGGTTTTGGGAAAATCATTTATACAACATAAAATATAACTTTTCTAATAACATACAGAGTTGAATATACCATAGTTTATTTATTTTCTTAAGATTTTATTTATTTATTTGACAGAGACAGAGACAGAAAGAGAGAGAGAGAGAGAGAGATCACAAGTAGGCAGAGGAGCAAGCAGAAAGAGAAAAGGAAGCAGGCTCCCTGCTGAGCAGAGAGCCCAATGAGGGGCTTGATCCCAGTACCCTGAGATCATGACCTGAGCTGAAAGCAGAGGCTTTAACCCACTGAGCCACCCAGGTGCCCCCCACAGTTTAATATTGTAAAATATTAACATCTCTCCACACTAAGAAAACCCCTATATTTGAGACATTGTATTTGAAATCTTTTCATAAATATTAATGCTGTAATTACCTCTAAATGAACCCATTTTGATTGAGTCATAATCAGGAAGCAAGGTTGAGATCTTAGAAACACACAAAAAATTCAAAGCCTTGCCAAGTCTCCTTTATTTTTAAGGTGAATTTTGTCATGTTGTAACCTGGATATTTATGGTATCCAATAACCCTCATGTTTGATTTTTTTTTAATATTGTGGGAACTTAATAGAATCTTAAAACATTCTCATAGACACAAGTGCACATATCAAAAAGGGGAACATTAAATTTTCATTTCAAATAATTAACCTGTTTATATCAAATAAGAACATTATATCTATATTTTGGATTAAGAAATTACTGTTGAATAAATGGTGCCTTCCAGTCATAAACAAACTTAAAACTTGTCTACAAAATTAAATAATTTCTTAATTCTTATGTCTTCTTCCTTCCCTTTCTTCTCGCATACCCTCATATATAATGATGGTTTATGGATTTTGGTGTGCAGGTTTACCATTTCTTGAGACTTTATTCTTAATTATTTTATCAATTTTGATGTTATTGTAAATAGAATTGTCCTCTTTATTTAAATTGTGGATTGTTCATTGCTATTGTATGAAAATACGATTGTATTTTGACCAACTATCCTACACCCTTGCTGAACTTGTTTTTTGGTTCTAGTAGATTTTGTGTGCGTGTGAGCCTTGGATTTTATATGTACAACATCATGTCATCTTCAAATAGAGGTAGTTTTATTTCTTTCTTTCCAATAAATGGAATTTATTTGTTTTATTTCATTTAACAAAACAATCTCTCTGTCCCCACCTTATTTTTGCAGCATTAATATATGCCATACATGCTTCTATCATAATATCTACAACACTCAATTATACTACTTAAATAAGTTTATCTTAGCAATACAAGTTGCATAACACATCAGACATTTAGTAATATCTATTATATGGTTGAATGCTTAAATCTCGGATGTTTTACTTTTGCATGATATAAAAATATAATACATTTGTGTTTTACAGTATACATCAAGTAAGTATAAATAACTTATTGGCAATTTTGGAATGTTGAAGCTACTCTAGAGCATGCATTCAAATTGTGAAATTTGCTGCTCCATTGGACTTAATAGGAAGTATTAAAACCAGCTCTGATCTCTAAATTTTAACAAATTACCCATAAAATGAAGGTCTCACAATTTCAACTCTTTCTAAACACAGGGAGATAGCAAATAGATCTACAAATCCAGGTTGTCATTTACAGCATAGGAACACAGCTGGTCATTCAGCCAAGGTTAAATTGTGTGGTATCCATCTTCACAGAACAGAAGCTGGTACAGTGTATGATGAAGCAATTCCTTCTGGACCTTCAGTTTTATTGGGAACCACTGATTCTTTCTCCACAGGTAGGTATCTCTCACCAGAGCTGGGAAACCAACATATCCTTGCTATGTTAATGATCCTTCACACTCAGCTGACCACACCATTTCAGAGGATTATATAATTTGCTTTAAATTTAATAAAATATCATCTAAATGATCCATGCTCTATTTTTAGTAAGCCATCTCTTTTTACACTCATTATTTTATTAAAAGAATAATGACTGGAGATTGGAAGAAGATCTTGTTAAAACATAGGCATATCTCAATCAACCACCAGACCATCATAATAGTAATATATCCTAGAAACAGGGCTTAAACATCTGAAAATTTAACTTTCCAGTCAGAAAGCAGCAAGGCTATAAAAGGAGAACCCCAGAATCATCAAGTATGGAAAAAATACTTATGCTTATTGTTAAAGAACATAGAATATAGCTATATGTTAGTTTCTATTAAAGTCATTTAAATGTCTTTGATTCTGGCAAATATGGTTATCATCTCAATATAAAATATATACTAATAAGAAACCAATGGTACAATTTAGAGCAGGAATTGAAGAAATAATGCCTGGAATTTAAAGCTTGAGTATCTAAAATACACCTAGTGAAGAGCTAGCCTGCAAAATGGTCCCATTGATATTCTAATTTTTAAGTGGCTATAGCTTATTTAGAAACTGGTTGGTACTATTTGTCATGGTCTTAAACAGTCATCATAATCTTTTATTCCAAAAGGGTTAGTTAGTTTTCATATGTCTCTACATTATTATTTTAATTTTTTCCTTATACAACACTGACTTACATATCGTCCTTTATTCCACTTCCCTCTATAATATAGTCATTGAGCATAATTACTATTGTCTTCCTAATCTTATGCTTTGTCTTACTCTTCCTGATATGTGCTAGAATCCTATGCATGGAATAAATACCCAACCCATATTCGATGAATTGATGACAAGACAATGAAAAGTTATTACAAATTTTTATTAAAAATGTATAACACAGTTAAATATATACCACAGATGCACCCAAAGACTGCTAGCTAGTCTCAATCATCTTCTGGAGGCACCTGAGATTTTATGTATAATTAGTCAGGATCATAAATCCCTCTTTGCTTCTCCAGCATAATTATGATCCCAGGTCACCTCCATCATTTGCTCCTCTGTTTCCACACCTTATTCATTATCTTCTAGGAGTCATGCCTTAATTCTGAGTATTCCTTACATTGCCTCCATTCTCAACTATTCCATTGGGAGGTACCTGGAACTCTTCGATTTCCCATAAATATTCCCTAACTCAAGCCTGTGCATTTAGCAAAAATGCTTTAACTGTTTGCTTTAACATTCACAAAGCCACCACTTCTGTTTTCAAGGTGAAACTGCTTTGCATAAATACAACACTTATTAAACACACCCCATGGCTACTTTCCAGCTATTCTTTTCTACCGAAGTGCCGGAAAACCTCTTTTTCCTATTGCCATGGGATCTAGTTAAAGCCCTTATAACCATTGTTACTACCATTGTTAATCTCCTTAGGTTCCCCATAACCACTGAGGGATTTGACAACTACCTCAAACTATATATTTGATGCCTATGCTTTAATTTCAAAACTTCTTCTGAAATCAAATGAACTATCACTCATTCTAGTCAAAACAACCCATGGCCAAATTCAGAAAATCAACTAGAATTCTATCATCTCAGAAATCCTAAACTGGGTGGCACCCAGTGGGTTAAAACCTCTGCCTTCAGCTCAGGTAGTGATCTCAGGGTCCTAGGATCAAGCCCTGCATCTGGCTCTCTGCTTCCCCCTCTCTCTCTGCCTGCCTCTGTGCCTACTTGTGATCTCTCTCTGTCAAATAAATAAGTGAAATCTTAAAAAAAAAAAAATCCTAAACTCCAACTACTAATCTCTGTTCTAAACTTCATTTGTCAACTTCTTCATTTTGTTATTCTCATTGTGTGAAAATTGAGATACCTAATTGCTATAGAATTTCTTTCATTTACATTTATGCTACATGTAAGCAATATTCCCATTATGGTACCTCATTTTAGTCATTCTCTTGCCAGCCACTCTCAGATACTTAGTTCTTTTATCTTTTTTGGTGATGGGGGAATTTACAAACTTTCAAGTTTTAATAAGCCAACTCCTTGCTTATTGTAAGTCTGCACTAGAGATGATGTTTTCTATAAATTCATGGTCTCCAACTCCAGCTGCTCTCTCAGCAAAATAAACGATACTTTCTGTATGTCCCATTAGCTTCCTTCCCAAATATGTATAATTGATATTTCAAATGTTCATCATACATCTGTAACTACTGCTTATGGTATATGTATATATACATATACCATATGTATTTTTAATTTGGATATTTGCATTAATTTGTTTTAAGACAGAAATAGAGAGCTGCAATTAGAAATAGAGTTTTAAATGTGTGGGTAATTCTCTGGTATGCATATTTCTGCAACAAAAGCAGAAAATCACATTGTAAATTTATGCAATATGAAAGAAATCCCTTAGTATTTTTCAAAAATGCTGAAAATCATAAGCTGTAACTTTTGTAAGTACAGGGTGTACACAAATAATACATAGGAGAAAAAGATCATTTTTAAAGTAGATCTTAGATTCAGCTACCTAAATACAGAACTATTCCCATCCTATAAATATTTTTAACATGTACAATTATATTTATTAAGAAACATAAGGTTTGTCAATCATTTGAAAATGAAGGCAATTTTATATTATCTACCACATTTTAAGAAGCTAATCTCTATTGACTGATTTTTTTTAACCAACGTTTTAGAATAGAGATTTGCCCCCAAATTTTAAAAATAGTATAGGAAGCTCCAATATAAGCCACATTGAATTTCCCCTTTTATTAGTATCTTATATTATTGATTCATTTGTCACAAGTTAATGAACTAACACCAATAAAATATTATTAACTATAGTTTATATTTTATTCTGATTTCTTAAGCTTTTCTCTAATATCATTTTTCTTTTCCAGGATATCATTCTGGATATTACATTATATTTAGTTAACGTGTTTCTTAGGGTTTCCTCCTTTTTTTAAATATATTTTATTTATTTATTTTAGAGAGAGAAAGAGGGAGAGTGAGAGTGTGGGGAAAGAGCAGAGGCAGAGGGAGACTTCATGCTGAGCACAAAGCCCAATGAGGGACTCAACCTCAAGACTCTGAGATCATCAAGACCTGAGATGAAACCAAGAGTAGGGCACTTAACCAACTGTGCACCCGGGCACCCATGTCAAAGGTTTCTTAATGGACATATTGTTGAATTTTCCATGTAATCTTGAGATCTTGTATATTCTGCTGAAGTTGGATGGAGTATGGTATAATTGTCAACCAAGTCTGAATCATCTATATCACTATTCATTTTATGCCTATTCATTACTTGATAGAGGATTGTTAAAGTCTCCAACTCTCCTGGTGAATGTGTCTACATATTCTTTTAGTGCTATCAGTCTTGCTTTATGCTTTGTGATGCTCTATTATCAGATGCATTCACATTTAGTACTGTTATGTCTTTACCATTATGTCCTTTCCTTCATTAACCTGGACAATCTACTTTTATCTAAAGCTTTTTTTTTTTGGTAAGAAATTAATATAGGTACTCCAGCTTCTTTTGATTAATATTAGTATAGTATATCTTTCTCCATCCTTCTATCTAAATCTTTTTTGTTTAAAGTGCATTTATATAGACAACATTATTTTGGTCTTATTTCCTTTTTATCATTCTTTTGTTTTTTAATCTCTTTTATTTTGTCTTTTATTTTTAATCTCTTTTAATTAATGCATTGAGATCATTCACTCTCATGTTAGTTTCTACTTGGCCTTCTGAAATTTCTCAAAATCACCATTTAAATGATCCTAGCAGTTTATGACTCCAGGAGCTTCTGTTCTAGGTAAGCAGATTTTTGTTGATGTACCTATCTGAATATCCACTTTGTGATTTATTAGGGGTAGCAGATTGCCTTGTGTCTGTAGGGGCTTTTTTGTTTTTGTTTTTTGGGGGTTTTTTTGTTCTTTTTTAGTCACAGAAAACATGTTTGTTTAAGATTTTATTAACTATTTGAGATATATATATATATATAGAGAGAGAGAGAGAGAGAGCACAAGTAGGGGAGAGGGACAAAGGGAAAGGGAGAAGCAGGCTCCCACTGAGCAGGGAGCCTGGCATGGGGCTCAAACCCGGGACCCTGGAATCATGACCTGAACCAAAGACAGACACTTAACTGACTGAGCCACCCAAGTGCCCTGAAAACTTGTTGTTTTTAGTTTTTCCAGCTTTTTCTTATTACAGGCATGGTGGTGATAACTTCAATGCTCTTGTCATATTGGAACTGAAATTTTAAGTCCCGGATCTTTCTTCTAAGCACTAGTCATTTTTTTTTCCAATGGTTTTTATCACTCTGTTTGTGAGCTTCTTTTTATCCCTCCCACACTTTAAATGTTAATGTTCTCCAAATTTCTGTCCTTATACTTGTTATCTTCTTATCCATCCTAGCTACAGCAGCCGTATTTAAGATGATGCTAATATTAATGATACCAAACACTTATGCAAAGTGAATAATTTAGCTTTCACTCTTCTGTGTGTGTGTGTTTGCTTGTGTGAGGTTGGATAATGCATCTAAGATGTTTCATCTTCCTCATTTATGCAATGGTTATGGTAACAATGCTACCCACACTTTAAAAGAGCTGCTGTTGGCATCTGATGAGTAATATATTTAGAGAGTTTAACAATCCTCTATCAGTAATAAACGGTTTTTATCTTACTCATCTCAGTGGGACATAGAGAGTTCAGATAAATTCTTGAGTCGATGAAGCTATTACATTGTGGAGACAGATTTCAAACACAGAGTGCCCAACTAAAGAGTCCATTTTTTTTAATTTTTGTTTTAATTATAGTATAGTTAACATACAGTGTTATATTAGTTTCAGGTATACAATGTAGCAATTCAACAATTCTATATATTACCAGTACTCATAAGGATAATTGTACTTTTAATCCTGTCCACCTATCTCACTCATCCCCTCTGATGACCATTTGTTTATTCTGTATGATAACCATAGTTAACAATCTGGTTTTGTGTTTGTTTCTCTTTTTAATCCTTTTGTTTGTTTGTTTTGTCTCATAAATTCTACACGAGTGAAATCATATATTTATCTTTCTCTGACTGACATACAGTTTAATATCATACCCTCTAGATCCCTCCATGTTGTTGCAAATGACAAGATTTCATTCCTTTTTATGGTTGAATAATAAAATTACTGCTTGTGCTCTCATCTAGGATTTTTATGGTTTCAGGTCTCACATTTAGGTCCTTAGTCCATTTTGACGATATTTTATATATAGTAAAAAAGAGGTCCAGTATAATTCTTTTGCATATAATTATTTTGCATATAGTTAGTTTTCCTAACACCATTATGGAAGAGACTGCCTTTTTCCCATTGCATATTCTTTCCCCTTTTCTTGAAGATTAATTGGCCATATAATTGTGGGTCTGTTTCTTGGTTTTCAGTCTTGTTCCATTGATCTATGTATCTATTTTTGTGTCACCACCATACTGTTTTGATTACTATAGCTTTGTAGTATAACTTGAAATCTGGAATTATGATACCTCCAGTTTTGTTTTTCCTGTACAAGATTATTTTGGCTTCTCAAGGTCCTTTGTGGTTCCAGACAAATTTTAGGGTCATTTGTTCTAGTTCTGTGAAAGATGCTATTGGTATTTTGATAAGGATTGCATTAAATCTGTAAATTATTTTGGGTTGGATAGGCATTTTAATAATAGTAGTTCTTGGGGCGCCTGGGTGGCTCAGTTGGCTAAGCGACTGCCTTTGGCTCGGGTCATGATCCCGGAGTCCCGGGATCGAGTCCCATATCGGACTCCCGGCTCTGCGGGAAGTCTGCTTCTCCCTCTGACCTTCTTCCCTCTCATTCTCAGTCTCTCGCTCTCTAATAAATAAATAAAATCTTTAAAAAAAAAATAATAGTAGTTCTTCCAACCTGTGAGCATGGAATACATTTCCATTTGTTTGTGTTGCCTTCATTTTTTTTTTCCATCAGTGTTTCATAGTTTTCAGAGTACAGGTCTTTCACCTCTTTTGTTAACTTTATTCTTAGGTGTTTTATTATTTTAGGTGCAACTGTAAGTAGGATTACTTTCTTAATTTCCTTTTCTGGTGCTTCATTATTAGTGTAAAGTAATGCAATGGATTTTTGATACATTGATTATATATCCTGTGACCTTAACTAAATTTATTTATCAATCATTTGCATGACAAATGCTTCTCTACGCCTTCACCTTCACTCTGTATGTGTCTTTAAGTCTGAAATGAATCTCTTATAGGCAGCATATAGAGGAGTCTTGTTTTTTGTTTTTTTGTCACCTCATGTCTTTTGATTGGAGAATTTAGTTCATTTACATTCAAAGTAATCATTAACAAATATGTATTTTTACCATTTTGTTACTTGTTTTATGGTTGTTCCCTGTTCCTTTCTTCTCTTGCTCTTTTCTCTTATGATTATTGGATTTCTTCAGTGATATACTTGGATTTCTTTCTTTTTATTTTTTGCATTTTTATTACTGGTTTTTCAATTGTTATTACCATTTGGTTGGTGTACAACATCTTCATATAGCAGTCTATATTAAGCTGATGGTCACTTAAATTTGAACACTTCCTCTCCATCCCATAAATGGTGCCATAGTTTACATCCTGTTTTGCTTTGTTTTGTTTTTGGTGTGTTTTTGTTTTTGTTTTGTAAATCCCTTGACTTTTTACAGATCTACTTATTTTTATTGCTTTTGGGCTTCCCATTTTCCTTACTCTTGCTTACGGTCTTTACTTTCCAGAGTCCTTTAAAACACTTTTGGTAAGCCTGGTTTAGTTGGTCATGAACTCCTTTAGCTTTCTTTTTTTTTTTTTTTTTTTAATTTAATTTTATTTTTTCAGTGTTCCAAGATCCATTGTTCATGCAGCACACCCAGTGCTCTATGCAATGTGTGCCCTCCTCAATACCCACCACCAGGCTCTCCCAACACTTCACCCCCATTCCCTCCAAAACCCTCAGTTTGTTTCTCAGAGTCCACAGTCTCTCATGTTTCATCTCCCCCTCCGATTTTCTCCAATTCACGCTTCCTTTCTTTCTCCCAATGTCCTCCATGTTTTTCCTTATGCTCCACACCATATGATAATTGGCTCTCTCTGCTTGACTTACTGAACTCAGCATAATCTCTTCCAGTCCGATCCATGTTAATACAAAAGTTGGTTATTCATCCTTTCAGATGTATGCCTCTTTTAACTTTCTTTGTCTGGAAATGCTTTATCTCTTCCTCTATTCTGAATCATACCCTTCTGGTTAGGGTGTTTTTGGCTGCAGATTTTTTTAATCTTTTCAGTACTTTGAATATATTATGCTACTATCTTCCAGACTGCAAAATTTCTGCTGAAAATGAGGTGACAGCCTTATGGGGTTCCCTTTGCATGCAACTATTTTCTTTTCTCTTGTTGCTTTTAAAATTCCCTCTTCTTCACTACATTTTGTCAGTTTCACTACTATGTGTCTTGGTGTGGACCTCCATGCGTTGCTTTTGTTGGGGGTCTCTGTGCCTCCTGTATCTGGATTTCTATTTCTTTCCCCAGATTAAGGAAGTTTTTAGCTATTATTTCTTCAAATAAATTTTCTGTGCCCTTGCCTTTCTTTTTTTCTTCTGGGATTCTTAAAATGTGAATATTACTACCCTTGATGGTATCACTGAGTACCCTGTCTATTCTCATTTTGCATATTTTTTTCCTCTCACCAACTCAACTTGATTACTTTCCATTACTGTCTCCTCTTTTGTTGATATATTCTTCTGCTTCATCTATTTTACTATTTATTCTGTATTTTTAATTTAATTTATTGTGTTTTTCATGTCTGATTGGTTCTTTTTTATCTTTTGTTAAGAGTCTCACTGACGTCTTCTATTTCTGGCTTAAGAACATTGAGTATGTTTATGGTCATTACTTAAAATTCCCTTACAGGCATATTATTTATCTCTATTTCACTGAGGTCTCTTGTGATTTTGTCCTGTTCTTTCATTTGGGACATGTTTCTCTGTCTCCTCATTTTGTCTAAATCTTTGTGTCTAGTTCTAGGTTAAGACGGTCAATTATTTCTCCTGCCCTTAATAGTCATAGTCTTATGAAGAAGAGGTCCTGTAGTGCTCTGTCATGCAGTGTCCCCTATTCACCAGAACCTGGCACTTCAGAAGTGTCTCCTATGTGTGATGTGTGTGTCCTGCTGTTATGGCTGAGCCACTTTTTCTTTCAACCAGTCATCTTCAATGGCTCTTTTTGTCTGTTGTAGGCAAATGGTGCTCTATGTGGTGTTGGTGGGTCAATCTCAGGATGCTTTAGACTTAAGTTGAGTCAGACTAGGCATTTGTCAGAGATGCAGTAGCTCCAAACTTCAGGGTGCTTTCTCTGTGCTATCTCTTGAGAAGCTTTTATTGGTGGGTGGAGCCTGCAATCAACTCAGCTATCTGCCCCTAGTCCACTGTTGAGGCTGCAGTCTGACTGGTGTGTGTGTGGCTATCTTTCCCTCTCTCCACGGCAAGAGGTAGTTTGGAATGGTGCTGGTCCCTGTCAAGGATGCTTGTACATTGCCAGACCTGTGGCACCATCCTGGATGGGATCTATCTAAGAGCATATTGGAGGGGCAGATCCGCAGTGTGTGGGGCAGGGGGGTTTTGGTACAGTGGTACACTGGTGTTAGCTAGCTTTGCATGCTGTCAGTCCTCTCCAGAAGGAGCCCTCTAGTGCTGGGACCCAAGTGGGTCTCTCTCTGGAGGGGGAGGATCCATGGAAGCATAGCACAATGGTGGTGGTGGTGGGTGTTAGCACGTTAGGTAATGAGTGTGGGCACTCTTCCGGTTCCTGCCGGTGGTCCTGTATTTATTTTGAAGGTTGAGGGGAAGGAAATCATGCCTTCCAGCTCCTGTATTCCTGGAGAAGTCTGGCAGAAGTTCCTGACCCTGTGGGATATGCTCTGAGATTAGTAAATAACTCTCTCCTCCTATATGCCCCAGGTGTTTTTCAAATTGCTACTTCTTTGAAGTATCTCCAAGGGCTGTTTGTTATGCTGTCTCTTCAAGGATGGAGACTTGCTTTACCCTGCTGATTCTCCCATAGCCAAGCCCAATGATTTTTAAAATCTCAGGTTTTAAAGTCCTGCTGGTTATAAGAACTCATGAAATTGGCTCCTCTGGTTTTCAAAGCCAAATGCTATGGGAGTTTGTCTTCCTTGTATGGAATGCACAATATGAGGGTCTTTTTCCCCCAACTTCCCCTGAAGCCCTCCCTTCTGCAACAGTCTTGTGGGTTTAACATCCAGTCACATCTTTGCCCTTCCTACCCTCTTTGATGTGGTCTCTTCTCTACATTTAGTGGTAGGGTGTGTTCTGCCAGTCTCAGTTGTTTTATTGGTTGTTTATACTGATGTGAGCATTAGCTAGTTGTAACTGTGGGACAGGTGAGCTTAGGGTCCTAAGTTGGTATTTACTCATAAACAAGAATTCGTGATTTGCAAGGTTATTACACTGGGAGAAACTGAAGAGTCTACATTCCTTTTTTTTAAGATTTTATTTATTTATCTGACAGAGAGAGAGATCACAAGTAGGCAGAGAGAGACAGGGGGAAGCAGGCTCCCTGCGGAGCAGAGAGCCCAATGCAGGGCTTGATCCCAGGACCCTGAGATCATGACCTGAGCTGAAGGCAGAGGTTTTAACTCACTGAGCCACACAGGTGTCCAAAGAGTCCACATTCTTGATAGTAATACCACACTGCTGCTCACAAATCAGTATTATAAAACTGATGACTGACAATATTTTATCTCCTATATCATACATTGAAATGCCCAACTCATGTCACATAATTATTAAAAATTAACTTATTCCAAGTTTATAAAATTTTATACAGAATATTACCTTCCTTCCATGGTCCTTAGTGAATAGTATTGCCAGCAAGCCAATCAGAATAAAGAAAGAGGGAAGAAAGATGAAAGAAAATAAATGAGTGTCAAATATCTGGTTATATATATATACATATATATGTGTATATATACACATATATATGTATATATATATATTCTCCAATGGCTTATCAAGAAGTATCACTTCTAATTCTAATTGTTACTTTGTCTAATCTTCATGTTTTATAGCTTAGTCAAAATTTCTTATATATTGAATGATGTCCCAACTCATATTTTGACACTTTAAGAGATCCTCATATCGGGTGCCTGGGTGGCTCAGTTGGTTAAGCGACTGCCTTCGGCTCAGGTCATGATCCCGGAGTCCAGGGATCGAGTCCCATATCGGACTCCCGGCTCTGCGGGAAGTCTGCTTCTCCCTCTCACCTTCTCCCCTCTCATTCTCAGTCTCTCTCTCTCTAGTAAATAAAATAAAAAATCTTTTAAAAAAAAAAAAAGAGATCCTCATATCATATAGGATAAAGCACCAAATACTTAATTTCCTATAAAATATTTTTTTAAACCTGACCTCTCATGAACTTATGTTCTTTAAGTCTTCCACCCCATCCTAAGTGCCCTTTAGAACACTCTTTTAAAGAATTAGACCTTATATAACTCCAATGCTTTGTTCAAACAATTATTGTTTTTTCAATAGAGATATGCCAGTGTGCTGTCAAAAACTTTGGTTTCAGAAAAAAAAAATAAAGACTGTAATTCTTGACCTTTGTAAAGAAGAAAAGTAGAAAATAGAGTGTATAGGAAACTGAGAAAGGGAAGAGAAAATGGCAAAAGCTTATTATAAGATACAATACAGGAATTATGAGAACTGAGAGCTCTTAATTCTATGGGATAAAAGTTAAGGCAGAGGAAACAAAACATGAGGTTGAAGTTATAGAGAGCTCATGGAAAACTGAATGATTTAGTGTTTTAAGCAGCAGAATAACATGATCCAATTTGCATTGAAATTACTCTGGATTCCTTTACTTCTGGCAATAATGGAGTAACATTCTGACTAATTTCATCACTGAGAATAATGGCAAAAGCTGGATAATATTTAAAATAGAGCTCTCTGATGGGCTCAGAGAACAACAAAGGCAGCCAAGACTTGAGAGGCAAAAATCCTGACTATGAGGGTAATACACAGATGTAAATCTCATAGTAAAACCTGCTTTGCCCACCACAGGGTATTTTCTAGTTAGAAGTGTAGGGTGGGGTTCCAAAATAAGTAGGCATCTTGAGTTTTTCAGTGTTTAATTGGGCTAGCAAGACAAATCCAGGGCTATAATATAACTGTAACATGAAAAGCAAAACCCTTTGAGAAAGCAGGAATGCAGAGAAGCTAGACCAAAATTCTGCATGCAATTTCTGCTCTGTGTATTTGTTGAATACGCATACAATAAAAATGTTGCACATTTGGCAAGAGACATTTGGAAAAATAAGCATGATAAGCAAAATTAATAAGCACAAGTATTATTGTTTTTACAATTTTGGAGGTAAGAGTGATCATCATATCTAATCAAAGATAAGGGACATGGTAAGCACTCCAGACCTACAGATGAGATTTCTGTAAGGACAAATTTGTACAAACACTTCTCAATTGGACTATAGAGACTCCTCTTTGCATGACAAAGAAAATAAAATCCACTCTAAAATTAAATATTCAAGGCATGTACATGTTTTCATTTCTAAGATTAAGCATTCTATTCAAAATTACCAATCATGCAAGGAAATAAGATCCAAGAAGAAAAACTACAAATAGGAAAAAAAGAACACAGATGAATAAAATATAAAAAAGCTGGAAAGTTTCATCAGAGAACCAGAATGTTGGAAATATTATCAAATAGTGGTTGTATAATAACAAATAAGTACATAACTGACTAGAAGAGTTTCACTTAATTAGATATAATAGAAGAGAGGATTACTGAACCAGAAGGTATTCATTAGAATATTCTGATCGAAGGAAAGAGGGAGAAATTATAAAATATCCAAACATGCACATAAGAGATATTAAGTATATAATGAAAGGACTAAAATTAGTGAAATTGAAGTCTCAGAAGGAAGAGAGAATACAAAAAAAATATTTTTTAGACTTTAAAAATTAATAATTTAATTTAGAACTTCAAAAGAAAATATTCAACCTCTCTTTCAACAAAGTGATATTCGAGAAAGAATGTACTCTAGTGATTTCTGCCAATGTTGTGCATATTGTCTCAAATAATGCTTCAGTCTGTCATTTATACTTCACTTTCTTGCCATCTTTTTCTGTTTTCAACATTTTCTTATTAACATATAATGTATTATTTGTTTCAGGGATACAAATCTGTGATTCAATAGTTTACACAATTCATAGCACTCACCATAGCACATACCTTCTCCAGTATTCATAACCCAGCCACCCCATCCCTCCCACCCTCTCCCCTCCAGCAACCATCCGTATGTTTCCTGAGATTAAGAGTTTCTTATGGGGGCCCCTGGGTGACCCAGTGGGTTAAAGCCTCTGCCTTCAGCTCATGTCATGATCTCAGGGTCCTAGCATCAAGCCCCGCATTGGGCTTTCTGCTCAGCAGGGAACCTGCTTCCCCCTCTCTCTCTTCCTGCCTCTCTGACTACTTCTGAACTCACTCTCTCTCTCTCTCTCTCTCTCTCTCTGTCAAATAAATAAATAAAATCTTTAAAAAAAGAGTATCTTATGGTGTGTCTTCCTCTCTGGTTTCATCTTGTTTCATTTTTACCTCCCTTCCCCTATGATCCTCTGTCTTCTTTCTCAAATTCTTCATCTCAGTGAAATCATATGATAATTGTCTTTCTCTGATTGACTTATTTGTTTAGCATAATAGTCTCTATTTCCATTCATGTCTTTGTAAATGGCAAGCTTTCATTTTTTGATGGCTGCATAGTATTCCATCACACACACACACACACACACACACGCGCGCGCGCGCACACACACACATCATCTACATCTTCTTTATCCATTTATCTGTTGATAGACATCTAGTTTCCTTCCATAGTTTGGCTATTGTGGACATTGTGACTATAAACATTTGGGTGCACGTGCCCCTTCGGATCACTACATTTGTATTTTGGGGGCAAATAACCAGTAGTGCAATTACTGGGTCATGGGGCTGGCTCTATTACTGGCTCTATTTTCAACTTTTTTGAGAAACTTCCATACTGTTTTCCAAAGTGGCTGTACCAGCTTGCATTCCCACCAACAGTGTAGGAGGGTTCCCTTATCTCCACATCCTCAATAACATCTGTCATTTCCTGACTTGTTAATTTTAACCATTCTGACTGATGTGAGATGATATCTCACTGTGGCTTTGATTTGTATTTCCCTGATGCCAAGTGATGTTGAGCACTTTTTCTTGTGTTGGTTGGCCAGTTGGATGTCTTCTTTGCAGAAATGTCTGTTCATGTCTTCTGTCTGTTTCTTGATTGTATTCTTTGTTCTTGAGTGATGAGTTTGATAAGTTCTTTATAGATTTTGGATACTAGCCCTTTCTCTGATATGTCATTTGCAAATTTCTTCTCCATTCTGTTAGCTGTCTTTTGGTTCTGTTGACTATTTCCTTTGTTGTGCAAAAGCTTTTTATCTTGATGAAGCCCCAATAGTTCATTTTTACCTTTGCTTCCCTTGCCTTTGGCAGACGTTCTAACAAGAAGATGCTACAGCTGAAGTCAAAAAGTTTGCTGCCTGTGTTCTCAGAGATTTTGATGGATTCTTGTTTGAGGCTTTTCATCCATTTTGAATTTATTTTTGTGTATGGTTTAATAAAATGGTCAAGTTTCATTCCTCTGCATGTGGCTGTCCCTAACATGATTATTTGAAGAGACCGTCTTTTTTCCATTGGATATTTTTTACTGCTTTGATGAAGATTATTTGACTATAGAGTTGAGGGGCCATTTCTGGGATCTCCATTCTGTTCCATTGATCTATGTGCCTGTTTTTGTGCCAGTACCATATTTCTTGATGAGTACTGCTTTGTAATAGAGCTTGAAGTCTGGAATTCTGATGCCACCAATTTTCATTTTCTTTTTCAACATTCCTTTGGGTATTTGGGATCTTTTCTGGTTCCATATAAATTTTAGGATTATTTGTTCCATTTCTTTGAAAAAAAGTTGATGGTATTTTGATAGGGACCACATTAAATGTGTAGATTGCTCTAGGTAGCATAGACATTTTTACAATATTTGTTCTTCCAATCCATAAGGATGGAACGTTTTGCCATTTTCTTTTTGTGCCTCAATTTCTTTCATGAGTACTCTATAGGTTTCTGAGTACAGATTTTTTGCCTCTTTGGTTAGATTTATTTCTAGGTATCTTATGGTTTTGGGTGCAATTGTAAATGGGATCAACTCCTTAATTTCTCTTTCTTCTGTCTTGTTTTGGTGTATAGAAATGCAACTGATTTCTGTGTTTTGATTTCAGATCCTGACACTTTACTGAATTCCTGTATGAATTCTAACAGTTTTGGAGTGGAGCCTTTTGGGTTTTCCACATAAAGTATCATATCATCTGCAAAGAGTGAGAGTTTGACTTCTTTGCCAATTCTGATGCCTTTTTATTTTTGGTGTCTGATTGCTGAGACTAGGACTTCTAGTACTATGTTAAACAGCAGTGGTGATAGTGGACATCCCTCCCATCCCTGCCAACATCCCCAGTGGACGTTCCTGACCTTAGGAGAAAAGCTTTCAGTTTTTCTCCATTGAAAATGATATTTGCTGTGGGTTTTTCATAGGTGGTTTTTATGATATTGAGGTATGTACTCTCTATCCCTACTCTGTGAAGAGTTTTTTAAAAAAGATTTTATTTATTTATTTGACAGAGAGAAAGAGATCACAAGTAAGCAGAGAGGCAGGCAGAGAGAGAGGGGGAAGCAGGTTCCCTGCTGAGCAGAGCCTGATGTGGGGCTTGATCCCAGGACCCTGAGATCATGACCTGAGCTTTAACCCACTGAGCCACCCTGGCACCCCTCTGTGAAGAATTTTGATCAAGAAAGGATGTTTTACTTTGTCAAATGCTTTTTCTGCATCTATTGAGAGTAGCGTATGGTTCTTGTTCTTTCTTTTATTAATGTATTTAGTAATGTAATCACATTGATTGATATGCAGATGTTGAACCAACCTTGCAATTCAGGAATAAATTCCATTTGGTCATGCTGAATGATCCTTTTAATGTACAGTTGAATCCTATTAGCTAGTAATTTAGTGAGAATTTTTGCATCCATGTTCATCATGGATATTCATCTGTAATTTTCTTCTTTGATGAGGTCTTTGTCTGGTTTTGGGATCAAGGTAATGCTGGCCTCATAAAATGCATTTGGAAGTTTTCCTTCCATTTCTATTTTTTGAGACAGTTTTGGGAGAACAGGTATTAATTCTTCTGATATCTGAAAGAAAGAAAGAAGAAAGAAAGAAAGAGAGAGAGAAAGAAAGAAAAGAAAGAAAGAAAGAAAGAAAGAAAGAAAGAAAGAAAGAAAGAGAAAGAAGAAAGAAAAAAGAAAGAAAGAAAAAAGAAAAAAATGTTGTGTTAGAGGAAAATAAAACCCTAAGAAATCTCAGTTATATTTGATAAAGTTCCTCTACCAGGTAACTGAAGAATACCACTTCAGATAAAAATTATTTTTAAAAGCTTCAAAGTGACTGGTTGCATTTTAAGGAAGAAAGTATTAAAAGTATCAGACAGCACAGTGATAACAAAAGGCAAGCATATTAAAATTTGCAAACTATATTGAGGACTGTTGTTTCTAGTCAAGAAGAAATAATAGAAATTAGATTCACCCTGCAATTTAAAAACTGTTATAAAATAAAATAAAATATAGAATTCAGGGGTGCCTGGGTGGCTCAGTGGCTTAAACCTATGCCTTCAGCTCAGGTCGTGATCTCAGGGTCCTGGAATCGAGCCCCGTATCGGGCTCTCCACTCAAAAGGGAGCCTGCTTCCCCCTCTCTCTCTGCCTGCCTCTCTGTCTACTTGTAATCTCTTTCTCTCTCTCTGTCAAATAAATAAATAAAATCTTTAAAAAAAAGAATTCAATGACACTCAATATTGATCAACAGGAAAAGAAGAACCATGATCTCTTTGAAAAAAGAAACTTAAGAATGAAGTACTATCAGGCGCCTGGGTGGCTCAGTTGGTTGAGCAACTGCCTTTGGCTCAGGTCATGATCCTTGAGTTCCGGGATCAAGTCCCACATCGGGCTCCCAGCTCCATGGGGAGTCTGCTTCTTCCTCTGACCTTCTTTCCTCTCATGCTCTCTCTCTCGCTTTCTCTGTCTCTCAAATAAATAAATAAAATCTTTAAAAAAAATGAAGTACTATCATTTCCTTTGGTTGCAGCTTTATGAAGTTAGCAGGCCTTATTACAGAAAAGGAGAACCCAGTCAAAACCCACCAGTCTCCTTGAAATAGCGTCCTGAGATTCCAAAATGCCAAGAGTCCATAGGACAGAAGACTCTGTATGTCTTCAAAATTTCCTCCTCATTATTTAAATGAGTGCTAATCGGTACATGCATGTAAGGAAAATATGTCTAAAAAGAGCAAAGAAACAGCAAAAAAGATATAGAGAACTATATATAGAGCTCACACAAAGCTAGGATAGTCCCCACAAAATGGTGGAAATGAAAATTTTGTAAATTATGGGGTATTGGATAGAATACTTGGAAAGTTTTGGTTCTGTACTTAGGAAAGATTAGCGGGTGCCTGGGTGTCTCAGTTGGTTGGGCTACTGCCTTCGGCTCAGGTCATGATCCGGGAGTCCCCGGATTGAGTCCCACATCGGACTCCCAGCTCCATGGGGAGTCTGCTTCTCCCTCTGACCTTCTCCTCTCTCATGTTCTCTCTCACACTCTCAAATAAATAAATAAAATCTTAAAAAAAAAATTAGCATTATAGTAAGCTTTGCTCTGACCTAGTTTATCTAATTCTTAAAATACTCAAAGATATCAAATTTGTTCCAAGGGGTTTTACTGCATTAAGAACAAACTAAGGAATATTACAGGTATAATATCAAGCATTTAATAGGCGAAATTTACAGTGTCTGACATCCAAACAAAAATTACTAAGCATGGGGTGATGTCAGTGAAATAGTAGAAAAATGACCTTTGGAAACTACTTCATAAAAGCAATGAGAAAAATTGTCAAAAGTGTCAAAATCAACTCTTTTAGTTGAATTTAACTGAATTTTTGCAGCAAAGAAAAGAGCATTTATTTAAGAAAACTTGCTGAATTGTTCTAGAGAGGGAGGATGGCAGAAGACTAGGAGACCCTTGTTTCATCTGGTTTCTTGAATTTAGCTAGATATCAATCAAATCATTCTAACACCTGTGAATTCAACCTGAGATCTAAAAATTGCTGCAGTTCTACAAATAGAAAATTATCACTTTTTGCAAGGTAAGTGGTGCAGAGACGTGAATCTGAGGGGAAGTATTGGAAGATAAACCATAAGGGGAGGGATCCTTCATAAGCCAGGGACCAGAAAGTAAAAAGTAGGGGAACACAAAATCAGAACTTTAGGAAGTCTGCTCCTATGGCATCAATTGGGTGACCACTTTCCAAGCAGGGGTCCAGCAAGAAAGAACCACTGGGAGATCCAGCTCTTTCCTCCAGGAGGAGCAGTGTGGGTACATGCATAATGGGTTAATTGCTCCCTGAGCAGGGGCCAAGCTAGCCAAGGAGACAGTGAGACACTCCTCCCTCCTCTGGGAAGATTGGTCAAGGTGTGCATTACAGGAGTCTCAGGAGTTTGGCTCATACAAAAGGATTTGACAGCCTTTCCCTGAGGGTGCACTGAAGAGTGGGAGCCACATTCTTTCAGCTCCCACGTTGGAGATCGGGGTGCCAACATTTTTTACTTTTTTTTTTTTCACTCTTTAAAGCATCCTGAAAAGCTATCAGGGAACAAAAGCAATCCAAAGCACCTACCACTGAGCCCAGACCCCTGAAAAGGGGTGGTGCAATTCTGCCCAGGCAAAGACACCTGAGAATCAATGCAACAGGCCCCTTCCTCAGAAGACCAGCAGGATCCTCAGGGGAATACCAAGTTTTTATATCACTCAAAACCAAAAAACTCCTGGGGCACCTGGGTGGCTCAGTGGGTTAAAGCCTGTGCTTTTGGCTCAGGTCATGATCTCAGGGTCCTGGGATAGAGCCCCACATTGGGTGCTCAGCTCAGCAGAGAGCTTGCTTACCCCCCTCTCTCTGCCTACTTCTCTGCCTACTTGTGATCTCTCTCTCTGTCAAATAAAATCTTAAAAAAAAAAAAATACTCCTGCCCTAGGGGAAAATAGTACATAGAATTTGAGGTTTTTGCTCATGAATCTTTAGTCTTTCATTTTTAATTTTTTTCTTTTTTTTTCTACAAGTTTCTTTTTCAACTCTTTGTTTTTAAGTCTTTTTTAGTTTTTATTTTTACGTTTACATTTTATAGATATATTCTTTATCTTCCTTTCGCTATGTGTGTGTGTGTGTGTATTTTGCTTTCTTCACAATTTTTGGATGCAATGTCTTCTAACAAAAAGACCAAAATACACCCAAGATTAAGTGGATCACGCTGGGTTTTTTTGTCCACTTGTGAGATTATATTCTCTCCCCTCTCCCTTTCTTTTTCTTTTTCTTTTCTTTTTTGGTTTCTGACCTCTCTGGATTTGTCTAGTGTGTATTTCACTTGGGTTGTGGTTGACATATTTATATTTTTATTTTATTCTCTCATTCATCCATTCTTCTCTGGGAAAAATGACTAGAAGAGGACTCCACTACAAAAGAAAGAACCAGAGGTAATACTCTCTGCCACAGATCTAATCAATATGAATATAAGTAAAATGTCAGAGCTGGAATTCAGGATAACAATTATAAAGTTACTAGCTGGGCTTATAAAAAGCATAAAAGACCCTAGAGAATCTCTTAGTGCAGAAATAAAGTCTAAGGAGGCCAAAATTAAAAATGCTTTAACTGAGATGCAGTCTAAAATGGATGCTCTAACAGTTAGGGTAAATGAGGCAGAAGAGAAAATCAGTGACACAGAAGACAAGATAATAGAAAAGAAGCTGAGGAAAAGAGAGAAAAATAACTAATGCACCATGGGGGGGCACTTCAAGAAGTCAACAATACCATAAAATGAAACAATATTAGAATTATTGGGGTCCCAGAGAAATGAAAAAGAGAGAGAGAGGAAAAGAAGGTATATTTGAGCAAATCATAGCAGAGAACTTCCCTAATATGGGAAATGAAACAGGTATTCAAGTCAAAGAAGTGGAGAGACTACCACCTAAAATCAATAAAAATAGATCAACACCCCAACATATAAGAGTGAAGCTTGCAAATTTCAGACATAAAGAGAAAATCGTGAAAGCAGCTTAAGACAAGAGGTGTTTTAATCTACAAAGGTCAGAATATTATACTGACAGCAGACATATCCACAGGGAACTGGAAGGGCATAAAGGGCTGACATGATATATTCAAGGTACTAAATAAGAAAAACATGCAGCCAAGAATACTTTATCCAGCAAGGAGAGAAAGGATGGAAGGAGAGAAAAGAGTTTCCTGGACAAAGAGAAACTAAAAGAATTTGTGATCACTAAACCAGCCCTCAAGAAATTTTAAAAGGGATCCTGTAAGCAAAGAGAGAGCCCAAAAGTATCATAGACCAGAAAGAAACAGAGACAATCTACAGAAACAAGGACTTTATAGTAATACAATTCATATATATATGAATATATATATGAATATATATGAATAATATATATTCATAATATATGAATAGTAAATTCATATATTTCAATAATTACTCTGCATATAAATGGGCTAACTGCTTCAATGAGAAGACCAAAAAATAAGATTGGTATGCTGTCTACAAGAGACTTGTTTTAGACCTAAAGACACCTCCAGATTGAAAGTGGCTGGGTGGAGAATCATTTATCATAATAATGGACATCAAAAGAAAGCTGGGATAGCAATCCTCATATCAGACAAATTACCAAAGACTATTGGGATGAAGAGGGGCAATATATCATATTTAAAGTGTCTATCCAACAAGAATATGTAACAATTATAAATATTTATGCTTCTAACTTGGGAGAAGCCAATTATATAAACCGATTAATAACCAAATTAAAGAAACACATGGATAATAATACAATAATAGTAGGGGACTTTGACACCCCACTCACAGAAAAGGACAGGTCATTTAAGCATATAAAGAAAGAAAAAATGGCTTTGAATGAAAAACTGGACCAGATAGACTTCACAGATATATACAGAGCACCCATCCTAAAGCAACTGAATATACATCCTTCTTGAGTGCATACAGAATACTCTTCAGAATAGATGACATGTGGGGTCTCAAATCAGGTATCACCAGGTACCAAAAGGCTAGGAATATTGACTGCATATTTTCAGACCACAGTGCTCTGAAACTTGAACTGAGGAGGAAATTTAGAAGGAACTCAAATACTTGGAGATTAAAGAGCAACCTACTAAAGAATGAATGGGTCAAAAAGGAAATTAAAGATTTTTCAGGGGCGCCTGGGTGGCTTAGTGGATTAAAGCCTCTGCCTTCAGCTCAGGTCATGATCTCAGGGTCTTGGGATCAAGCCTGCATTGGGATCGAGCCCCACATTGGGCTCTCTGCTCTTGGGATCGAGCCCCGCATTGGGCTCTCTGCTCAGCAGGGAGCCTGCTTTCCCCTCTCTCTCTGCCTGCCTCTCTGCCTATTTGTAGTCTCTCTCTCTGTCAAATGAATAAATAAAATCTTTAAAAAAAAGATTTTTTAAAAATCCTGGAAACAGATGAAAATGAAAATGAAAACATGACTGTTCAAAATCTCTGGGATATAGTAGAGGTAGTCCTAAGAATAAATAGCAAAGCAAGCCTTTCTCAAAAAATTACAAGTCTCAAATTCACAAGCTAAACTTACACCTAAAGGAGCTGGATAAAGAACAGCAAATAAAGCCCAAACCTAGCAAGAGAAGAGAAATAATAAAAATTAGAGCAGAAATCAATGAAATAGAAACCAAAGGAGAGTAGAGCAGACAAATGAAGCTAAAAGCTGGTTCTTTGAAAGAATTAATAAGACTGATGAGCCCCTAGTCAGACTTATCAAAAAGAAAAGAGAAAGGATTCAAATTAATGAAATCATGAATGAAAGAAGAGAAATCACAACCAACACCAAGGAAATACAATGTTAGGAACATGTTATGAGCAACTATGCCAACAAATTAGACAATCTGGAAGAAATGAATGCATTTCTGGAAATTTATAAACTACCAAAACTGAAACAGGAAGAAATAGAAAACCTGAACAGACCCATGTCCAGCAAGGAAATTGAAGGAGTAATCAAAAATACCCCAACAAACAAGATTCTAGGGCTGGATGGCTTCCAGAGGAATTCTACCAAACATTTAAAGAATTAATACCTATTATTCTGAAGCTGTTTCAAAAGATATAAAGGAAAGGAAACCCTTCCAAACTCTTTCTATGAGGTCAGCATTACCTTGATCTCAAAATCAGACAAAGACCCCACCAAAAACGAAAATTACAGACCAATATCCCTGATGAATATGGGTGCAAGAATTCTCACAAAAATACTAGCCAATAGGATCCAACAGTATATTAAAAGGATTACTCACTTCAACCATCCAGGATTTATTCCTGGGCTGCAAGGGTGATTCCACATTCTCAAATCAATCACTGTGCTACATCACATTAATAATAATTTAAAAAGACAAAAAAAAAAAAAACATATTGTCCTCTGAATTGATGCAGAAAAAATCATTTGAGAGGTTTTGTCAAAGGTCAGTAACACAGGAGGTCAGTGTCCACTCTCACTACTATTGTTCAACACAGTACTAGAAGTCCTAGCCTCAGCAATCAGACAACAAAAGAATTAAAAGGAATTCAAATCAGCAAAGATGTCAAATTCTCACTCTTTGCAGATGACATGATACTTTATATGGAAAACCCAGAGGACTCCATCCCTAAATTGCTAGAACTCATATAGGAATTCAGCAATGTGACAGGATATAAAATCAATGCACAGAAATCAGTTGCATTTCTATACACCAGCAATGAGACAGAGGAAGGTTAAATTAAGGAATTGATCCCACATACAATTGCACCAAACAGCATAGGACACATAGGCATAAACCTAATGAAAGAGGTAAGGGATCTGTACTCTAAAACTACAGAACACATGAAAGAAATTGAGGAAGACAAAGAAATAGAAAAATGTTCCATAGTCATGGATTGGATGAATAAATATTGTTAAAATGTCTATGCTATTCAGAGAAATCTGCAAATTCAATGCAATCCCTATCAAAAGACCATTGACATTTTTCACAGAGCTGAAACAAATAATCCTAAAATTTGTATGGAACCAGAAAAGACCCCAAATAACCAGAGGAATGTTGATAAAGAAACCAAAGCTGGGGGCATCACAACGCCTGACTTCAAACTCTACTACAAAGCTGTTATCATCAAGACAGCAGGGTACTGGCACAAAAACAGACACATAGATCAATGGAACAGAATAGAGAACCCAGAAATGGACCCTCAACTCTATGGTCAACTCATCTTTGACAAAGTAGGAAAGAAGATCCAATGGAAAAAGGATGTTCTCATCAATAAATGGTGTTGGAAAAATTGGACAGCCACATTCAGAAGAGTGAAACTGGACTGTTTTCTTACAGTATACACAAAGATAAACTCAAAATGGATGAAACACTAAATTTGAGACAGGAATAATCAAAATCCTAGAGGAAAACACAGGCACCAACCTCTTCAACCTAAGTCACAGCAACATCTTGCTAGATACATCTCCAAAGTCAAGGGAAACAGAAGCAAAAAATGAACTACTGGGACTTACTTGAGATAAAAGGTTTCTGGACAACAAAGGAAACAGTCCACAAAACTAAAAGTCCACCTATGGAATGGGAGAAGATATTTGGAAATGATCAGATATCATATATCAGATAAAGGGCTAATATCCAAGATCTATAAAGAACTTACCAAACTCAATGCCCAGAAAAACAAACAATCCAGTCAAGAAATGGGCAGAAGATATGAACAGACATTTCTGCAAAGAAGACATCCAAATGGCCAACAGACACGGAAAAAAAATACTCTACCTCACTTGGAATCAGGGAAATACAGATCAAAACCAGTGAGATACCATCTCACACCAGTCAGAATGGCTACAATTAACCAGACAGGAAACAACAAATGTTGATCAAGATGCAGAGAAAGGAGAACCCTCTTACACTGCTGATAGGAATGCAAGCTGGTACAACTACTCTGGAAAGCAGTTTGGAGGTTCCTCAAGAAATCAAACATAGAACTACCCTACATTCCAGCAATTGCACTACACCAAAGATACAAATGTAGTCATCTGAAGGGGCACCTGCACCCAATGTTTATAGTAGCAATGTACATAATAGCCAAACTGTGGAAAGAGCTGAGATGTCCACTGACAGATGAATATATATATATATATATGAGAAAGAGAGAACTCAGCGATGAGAAAGAATGAATATTTACATTGACATGGATCAAAATGGTATATATTATGCTTAGCTAAATAAATCAATTATAGAAAGACAATTATCACATAGTTTCACTCATATGTGGAATATAAGAAACAGTTCAGAAGATCATAAGGGAAGGTAGGGGAAACTCAATGGGAAGTCATCAGAGAGGGGGAAAAAACAAGAGATACTCTAACCTACAGGAAATAAACTGAAGGTTGCTGGAGGGAGAGGAGATGGGTGGGAGGATAGGGTAATTAGATGATGTGCATTAATCCGGGCATGCAATGTGATGAGTACTGGGTGTTAAATGCAACTGATGGATTACTGAACTCTACATCTGAAACTGATGATGTACTATATGTCAGCTAATTGAATTTAAGAAAAAAGAAATCTTGTTGAATCTCAGTAAGAATAATACATTTTATGACATTTTAATTTATTCTAGTCACATTACCCATTCTCTAGCTCCCTGATATCCTTGAAAAATAACATCCCACATTCCTTGTCAGCATTACCCACCTAAGAGGGAGAAAAGCAAACAGAATGGGTTGCAGCTCTTTCAAAGATTCCATCCCAAAGAGTTGTCATTATTTGACCTGTTTGGGGTTTCAAGGAAGAATCACTTTCAAAGCTGTTTGAATTGGACTTGATGTAGCATTTGCCCAATGAGAAAATATTTTCTCTATTATTATTATCAATATTAATTATAGGCAATTGTTTTAGTGTAATGGCTATCTAGAGTGGAGGATAGCAGTCTGTGCAAACATAGACTAATTAAAAAGTTTTGAAATTGATGTCTATAAGTGTTCTGAAAAACTCTGACAAATTTCCAAGAATCTAGAAGGCCTCACATTTGCATAGGGTTATCGGCAATTCAGGCCTATATACATGCTCAAAAAAGACTTGAGGTGTACTTAAGCTCGCATGTCTGTCTGACTTTGAGGGTTTGTGCAAGCAGGAAGTAAAGGCCGAGGCAAAGTCATAAGATGTCTGGCTGTGTGTTGAAGGCATGCCCCAACAGGCATGTAGAGCCCCTAGACAAAGACTGAGAAACCTGATGGTTCTAATAATTAAAAAGAATCTCTGTTTAATCATTAGGTAAACACTAACCTAAATGAATCAAGGCTTGATTATATATGATAAAGAATATAGACTTTTACACAATAAGTTAAGGAAAGTCATTTAACAAATAAACACTATAAGTCATCAACAACAAACCAGGGGAAGAAGGAAGAATCTAATCTCTGGAGTTGTTACATTATGCTATTTAAAATAATTTTAAATTATTAAAATTATTTTAATTCTTTTGTTTTCTTTCTTTTCTTTCTTTCTTTTCTTTTCTTCTTCTTCTTTTTTTTTTTTAAGATTCCATCCATTCATTTGACAGAGAGAAAGAGATCACAAGTAGGCAAAGAGGCATGCAGAGGGAGAGGGGGAAACAGGCTCCCTGCTGAGCAGAGAGCCAGATATGGGGCTCAATCTCAGGACCCTGAGATCATGACCTGAGCTGAATGCAGAGGCTTAACCTACTGAGTCACCCAGGCACCCCAAAATAGTTTTCAAAAGAAAAAAGATTGTAACTGTAACTGAGTAACACCAAATATTGGACTTACTGGATGAAGATTTAAGTCAGCTATTTAAAATATACTCAGATAGTGAAAATATCCATGTTTAAAGAATCTCTTTAAAAAACTATAGGAAAGTATGAGAAGGGTATTTTACCAAATGAAGAATAGCATAAGGAGTAAGGAGTTAGCATCTATTTTAAATAATCCAGCAAAAAACTCTGGGGTTGAAAAGTTCAATAGTTGAAATAAAAAGTTAAATAGATGAGCTCATCACCAGTTTTTAGTAGGCAAAAAAAGAATAAGCAAACATGAAGCTACATCAAATAAAATTATCTAGTTTGAGGAACAGAAAGGAAAAGCTTTATATCAATATCCTTAGCTTCCATCTTAAAAAAAAAAAAGAAAAAAGAAACAAAGAACCTGATTGGATAGGAAAAAAGAGAAAAACACAAATTATCCATAATATAAATGCTAAAGTTGATATCATTACAGATTCTAGAGATCTTAAGAGATCTTAATGAGAAACTATTATAAATAACTTTAAATTAGAAATTTAGACCACAGATTCCCTTAAAGATACAATCTTGAAGGTCCAGATGACTTCTCTGAGAAATCCTATCAGTTATATAAGGAAGACGTAGTCCATTTCTAAAAAAATTCCTGTAGAAAATTAAACAGGAGAAAAATGTCTTCAATTCAGTCAATGAGATCGTCTAATACCTTCACACAAAATACAAATGAAGATATGACAAGTAAAGGAAGCTACCAATGGATACAAAAATTCTTAACAAAATTTTGATAAATTAAATCCAATATTAAAAAAGGATAATAAAAAAGTGATGCTGACAATAAATTAATGTTATAACTTATTAAATCCTACCATATTAACAGATTGAAAGGAAAACTGATCACGTAATCATCTTAAAGAATGAAGAAAATAACATGTGACCTCAAATCTTATTTCACACACAGCATTCAAGAAAGTGTAATTTAAGCATCAAAATTGACAAACTGGTAAATAGAACAGAATAGTGTAGAAGTACATATACACGTACGTAGTCAATTGATACATTTTGACTACATATGTAGTCAACTGATAGTTGACCAAGTTTCAAAGACAATTCTGTGCAGAACAGAGAATGGAGAATATGTTATATGTAATAAAATATGTAATCCAATAATTGTAAAATTAATAAGAAAATACATAACTTTGATGTGTGCATAACTTTTATATACCAACACACACACACACATACACAGCAATAAACACAAAACATACCTTAAAATGGGTCATAGACCCAAATATGAAACTTAAAAATATAAAACTCTGGAAGAAATAATAACAAAATATTTGTGACCTTGGGTAAATGAAGATTTCTTATATATAATACCAAACAAATAATACATAAAATAAACCATAAATTTGACATTGTTAAAATTATGCATTTCTTCTCTTCAAAACTGAGTGTTAAGATAATGACAATGCAAACCACAAACTGGAAGAAAACATCAAGCTACTTATATGACGAAGGATTTGTGTTCAAAATATATAAAGAATTCTTAAAATTCATTAAGAAGAAAAATAAATAAGTTTTAAATGAAAAAAGTATTAAATAGATTCTCCATAAAAAGAAATATACATTTCAAAAAATCCCATGAAAGGAAAGGAGGCTCAAACTCATTAGTCATTTGGGAAGGCAATTTAAAAACCATAAATTGATACCACTACACACCCTCTAGAATGTCTAAAATCAGAGTCAACATACAAAATGTTGACAAGGGGCACCTGGGTGGCTCAGTGGGTTAAAGCCTCTGTCTTAGGCTCAGGTCATGATCTCAGGGTCCTGGGAGCGATCAGGCTCTCTGCTCAGCAGGGAGCCTGCTTCCCTTTCTCTTTCTGCCTGCCACTCTGCCTACTTGTGATCTCTCTCTCTCTCTCTAACAAATAAATCAAATATTTTTAAAAAATGTTGACAAAAGGTCTGATACCTAAGATCTACAAAGAACTCCTCAAACTCAACACTCACAAAACAGATAATCACGTCAAAAAATGGGCAGAAGACATGAACAGACACTTCTCCAAAGAAGACATACAAATGGCTAACAGACACATGAAAAAATGTTCATCATCTTTAGCCATCAGAGAGATTCAAATCAAAAGCACACTGAGATACCACCTTACGCCAGTTAGAATGGCCAAAATCAACAAGACAGTAAACAACAAATGCTGGAGAGGATGTGGAGAAAGGGGCACTCTCCTCCACTGTTGGTGGGGATGCAAGTTGGTGCAGCCACTTTGGAAAACAGTACGGAGATTCCTCAGGAAATTAAATATACAGCTACCCTATGACCCTGCAATTGCACTACTCGGTGTTTACCCCAAAGAAGCAGA
>CM052798.1:96268422-96388705 GCA_028533885.1 Nasua narica | reverse complement strand
ATACAAGTCTTTCTCAAGAAACAAGAAAGATCTCAAATATATAACCTAACCCTACACCTAAAGGAGCTGGAGAAAGAACAACAGATAAAACCTAAACCCAGCAGAAGAAGAGAATTAATCAAGATCAGAGCAGAAATCAATGAAATAGAAACCAAAAGAACAGTAGAACAAATCAATGAAACTAGGAGCTGGTTCTTTGAATGAATTAATAAAATTGATAAACCCTTGGCCAGACTTATCAAGAAGAAAAGAGAAAGGACCCAAATTAATAAAATCATGAATAAAAAAGGAGAAATCACAACCAACACCAAAGAAATAAAAACAATTATAAGACATATTATGAGCAGCTATACGCCAGCAAACTACACAATCTGGAAGAAATGGATGCATTCCTAGAGACACACAAGCTACCAAAACTGAACCAGGAAGAAATAGAAAACCTGAATGGACCCATAACCAGTAAGGAGATTGAAACAGTCATCAAAAATCTCCCAATAAACAAGAGCCCAAGGCCAGATGGCTTCCTAGAGGAATTTTATCAAACATTTAAAGAAGAATTAATACCTATACTACTGAAATTGTTCCAAAAAATAGAAATGGAAGGGAAACTTCCAAGCTCATTTTATGCGGCCAACATTATCTTGATCCCAAAACCAGACAAAGACCCCATCAAAAAGGAGAATTACAGACCAATATCCTTGATGAACACGGATGTAAAAATTCTAACCAAAATACTAGCCAATAGGATCCAACAGTACATTAAAAGGATTATTCACCACGACCAAGTGGGATTTATTCCGGGATACAAGATTGGTTCAACATTCACAAATCAATCAACATAATACAATACATTAATAAAAGAAAGAACAAGAACCATATAATACTCTCAATTGATGCTGAAAAAGCATTTGACAAAGTACAACATCCTTTCCTGATCAAAACTCTTCGTAGTGTCGACATAGAGGGCACATTCCTCAACATCATCAAAGCCATCTATGAAAAACCCTCAGCGATTATCATTCTCAATGGGGAAAAGCTGAGAGCTTTTCCCCTGAGATCAGGAACACAGCAGGGATGCCCACTCTCTCCACTGCTGTTCAACATAGTCCTCGAAGTCCTAGCCTCAGCAATCAGACAACAAAAAGAAATAAAAGGCATCCAATTGGCAAAGAAGAAGTCAAACTCTCACTCTTTGCAGATGATATGATACTTTATGTGGAAAACCCAAAAGATTCCACTCCAACACTGCTAGAACTCATACAGGAATTCAATCTGGTGTAAGGATATAAACTTAATGCACAGAAATCAGTTGCATTCCTATACACGAACAGCAAAACAGAAGAAAGAGAAATTAAGGAGTCGATTCCATTTACAATTGCGCCCAAAAGCATAAGATACCAAGGAATAAATCTAACCAAAGAGGCAAAGAAACTCTTCTCACAAAACTACAAAGTGCCCATGAAAGAATTTGAGGAAGACACAAAGAAATGGAAAAATGTTCCATGCTCATGGATTGGAAGAACAAATATTGTGAAAATGTCTATGCTACCTAAAGCAATCTATACATTTAATGCAATCCCTATCAAAATACCATCAATTTATTTCAAGGAAATGAAACAAACAATCCTAAAATTTATATGGAACCAGAAAAGACCATGATTAGCCAGAGGAATGTTGAAAAAGAAAACCAAAGTCGGCGGCATCACAATTCCTGACTTCAAGCTCTATTACAAAGCAGTAATCATCAAGACAGTGTGGTCCTGGCACAAAAACAGACACATAGATCAATGGAACAGAATAGAGAGCCCAGAAATGAAACCTCAACTGTATGGTCAACTAATCTTCAACAAAGCAGGAAAGAATATTCAATGGAAAAAAGACAGTTTCTTCAACAAATGTTGTTGAGAAAACTGGACAGCCATATGAAGAATGAAACTGGATCATTTCCTTACACCACACACACAAATAGACTTAAAATGGATCAAAGACCTCAATGTGAGACAAGACTCCATCAAAATCCTGGAGGAGAACACAGGCAACAACCTCTTTGACCTCTTCTTCCTACAAACATCTCCAAAGGCAAGGGAAGCAAGGGCAAAAGTGAACCACTGGGACTTCATCAAGATCAAAATCTTTTGCACAGCAAAGGAAACTGTCAACAAAACCAAAAGACAACTGACAGAATGGGAGAAGATATTTGCAAATGACATATCAGATAAAGGATTAGTATCCAAAATCTATAAAGAACTTCTCAAACTCAACACTCAAAGAACAAATAATCCAATCAAGGATGGGCACAAGATCTGAACAGACATTTCAGTAAAGAGGGCATCCAAATGGCCAACAGACACATGAAAAAATGCTCAACATCACTGGGCATCAGAAGAAAACAAATCAAAACCACAAGTGAGATACCACCTCACACCAGTCAGAATGGCTAAAATCAGCAAGTCAGGGAACAACAGATGTTAGAGAGGATGCGGAGAAAGGGGAACCCTCCTACACTGTTGGTGGGAATGCAAGCTGGTACAACCACTCTGGAAAACTGTATGGAGGTTCCTCAAAATGTTGAAAATAGAGCTACCCTACCACCCAGCAATTGCACTACTAGGTATTTACCCTCAAGATACAAATGTAGTGATCCAAAGGGTCACATGCACCTGAATATTGCTTCTGTTTATAGCAGCAATGTCCATAATAGTCAAACTGTGGAAAGAACCTAGATGTCCATCAACAGATGAATGGATGAAGAAGAAGTGGTATATATATACAATGGAGTACTATGCAGCCATCAAGAGAAATGAAATCTTGCCATTCGCAACGACATGGATGGAACTAGAGGGTATTATGCTAAGTGAAATGTCAGTCAGTGAAAGACAATTATCACATGATCACTCTGATATGAAGAATTTGAGAGGTAGGGCAGGGGGTTATGGGGGGGTGGGGAAGAGAAATGAAACAAGATGGGATGGGGAAGGAGACAAACCATAAGAGACTCCTAAACTCACAAAACAAACTAAGGGTTGCTGGGAGGTGGAGGGTAGGGATATGGACATGGGGGGAGGGTATGTGCTATGGCAAATGCTGTGAAATGTGTAAGCCTGATGATTCACAGACATGTACCCTGGGGCAAATAATACATTATATGTTAATAAAAAATTTTAAAAAAAAGAAAAGAAAAAAAGAAAAATATTTTGGTTAACTAAAAAAAAAAAAAAAAAAATCCCAGCCCAAGAACAGGGTCTCTGGCTTAGAAAAGACCCTCTGCCTAAAGTTGATACAGGAGCCATTGGGCACCACTTTCAAGAGTCTAACATCAGTAGTGACCATCTTTGGACCAAAGTTTCCAATGTTGTAGAACAGGTTAGGTCCTCTGGATCTTAAGACAACCATAGGTAACAGACCTGGGAGAAGACTGCATTACATATTAATGTATGTAAAGAACCCCCTATCAAATCAGCAGGATAGGAGAGTTCAGTGTATATAGTGTTTGAGAAAAAATATAAGTGACTTTATTAATTCTCACAATGTGAAATAAAAATTATGCAAGCTAGAGTAGTTCTTGTCACTTGTTTCCCACCACCACCCTTCGGCCACCCTGTGAACTCATGCAATCTCAATTAAAAGAATAAGATTCATTCCCATTAAGTGGTACACAACTGTTTGAAAAAACTATTTTATATTTCTTTGAAAATTGTGTTTTAATGTTTTTGAAAATGACAAAAAGAAACAAATCAACTCTTTTTAGATGGCCCTTGCAAATGTGAGTCTAAAATTGGCAAACTCCTGTAGTGTTTAACAAAGAAGCCAAGTCTTTACAAATAAATTAGACATTTTGAGATGGAAAAGGAAAGTTAAAAGAAAGCATAAAGATGTGTTGCCAGGGAAACTCCTGGTCAGAGGAAAATGATGGGGGGGATATCACAAGCACACTGCCTGAGTACACATGAGAAGGGTCTAATAGCTTTCTCAGCACTGAAGACAAACTGCAGAGAGCTCAAAGCAGCAAATATGTATGGAGTATTTATCATGCACTCATCACTTACCCAAAGCAATGGGAATCCAAGAATAAATAGAATACAAGCACTCTCTTTAGGAAACTGACATCAACTGGAATAGAGACAAGGAAAACATAATAACTAAAATTAAAATTGTGCGTAGAATAGAAGCACATAAAAAGTATACTGGGATCCCAGAGAGTAAAATTGCTAATTTAAGGATGACTATTAGCCATGGAGTGCATATATGTGAGTAGGAAGGGAGGGAAAGAGATGGAGAAAGGATGTGGCAAGAATGTGAGACAAAGGCAAGTCTTAGGCAGAGGTCAAGAACAAAGGCAACAACATGATGTGAACAGGGGAATGACAACAGGTACAGCATAAGATGGGAATAAGCCTTAGCAATAAAGACTTAACAATTATAAAAATCACTTATGTTTATGACTGATAATACTTGCAGGGCACTTACTTTAACTCACTAAACCTACACATTTAACCCAGTAAAGTGGTTACTGGTTTTCTCATGTTTAAAATGACAGAATCATGTATCATTCATTTGAGAGAGAAAGTGGTCTTAATGATTATGCTAAAATAATAGACACATACCATGACCTTTGAGGAAAACTATAGTAAAAAGTCACCATTTTTATAGATTAAAAAAATAAGGCAGAGAAAGATTGTCACTGGTCCGAGGTCTCACAACGCTAAGTGTTGGAGATTTTAGGAAGGTGGGAACAAGGGCAAGGCATCTGGGAGAAGAGGTGAGACCTAGATAATCAGGATGGAGAACAGGAGATGGAATGTTTGGGGGATAAAATTGGCAAGACTTGGTGACTTATTGCATGCTGCAGGTGAAGGAGAATTCTGAGTGATGACCAGAATTCTGGCTTAGGCAGATGTGTGGATGGTGATGCCACTTATATTCATGGGGCTTTAGGAGAATGAACAGCTCTGGATGTGAAATGATGAGTACCAGCCAGTTTTTGATAAGATGCTACATCTACAGTGTAGAAAAGCAAAACATGTTCAGCAGGAGTTGGGTGTATATGTTTTAAATTCAGTGGAGAGAGAAGAAACAGAAAGAGATGGAAAAACACTATCAACATATTGGAGTTGGTTAAAACAATGCATATGGATGGGAATAGCAATGAATGGGTTAAAATGCTGACAACCATAGTGTTTAAGAGACTGGAGAAGAAGAAACAAAAATATTTCATCATGCATGTGACCCAGATTCATCTATAAACTCCATAGGGTTTAGTCTTTCCATACATTTGCATTAGAAGAAGACAAATCCAGCATTTCGGAATGACTTAAAAATTATTCTTACTTCTATGTAATGCCTAGTCACATTATATTTATTCCAGTTCATCACTCCCCACATTTCTCACCAGTCTCTCTCTCTCTCCTCTCCCACTCATTCACACCCACATCTGCCCCACAGACTCACTTGCCAAATCTCCAGCCCCTTTCTGAAACCACTTCCACATACAGGCTCACCTTTCTTTCTTGCCTCTTTCTACCACACTAAATCCACTCCACCTCCACTGGAAGTGGCTGCCAAGGCTCTTACTTGGGCTCCCACTGAGCCAGCAGTTCTAGGACTGAAGGACACAGAAGCCCCTTGGTGGCCAGATGCCTCCTTGCTCTCTAGGAATTACAATTTCTCCAGGAAATGCTGTATGAAAAGCTCTGTAGGTATTCTAGGTTTGTTCTGGGTTTTGTTTTGTTTTAATCTCTCTAAGTGCTTCACTAACATCAAAACATAGGGAATTACTGGGAATAAAAACTGACACCATATTACACAAAGACAATGAAAATGTGGCAATACACTGTTTTGCAAATGGGGTAGTCAGCCCCAGCTCTTTCCCAGCATTAACAACAGATGAAGGTCATCACCTAGAGCAATTAGCGTTGAATCCAGTGAAAGTGTTACAAGTGGCAGATGACAAACACAAGTTAAAACCCTGAGTGGCCATGTTAAGGTCAAAATTTTTAACGTATTTTATTTTCTACCTGAAAAACACTAATAGTTTTCTATATAACCTAGATACTCACTGCAAAAAGCATAATTATCAATATAGCAAGAAGCTTCTTTATTAGTTTTAGTACATTTATTTTCTCCAACTCAGTATTTTGTTTTTCTCCTAAACAACAAAGAAATTCTACTCCAACAATCCCCCCCCCGTCACAAATCTTTAATTCCAGAAAAGTAGAAAATGGCACCTTTTTATCATCTCTTAAGTGTGATAGGATGGTTTTTAAAAGTTTGGGATCAGCTTTTACAGTAGCCTGAATGTGTGAGAGAGTAAGAGTACTTCCAGTTGCTGACAGTCACTCAGGAGCCTTGGAGCCTGTAGAGCAAGAGACAAGGGGCTGGTGGGCAGCCTAGAGAGGCAAGCAGAGGGTAGACCCTGAAAGTACTTCCTATCTTCTCCCTTTGACTTGAGATTTTCTCTTAGAGAAACAGAAAGCCATTAAAAAATTCAAAAGTATATAATCAGGAATCTGAATTGCAAATGGCAGAAATATATTTTGGTAAATACAAGCAATTAAGGAGTGCACTTGTTGTGATGAGCCACAGGTAAGGTATGGAAGTGGTGAATCACTGTATTATACATCTAAAACTAATATAGCAATATATGTTAACTATATTGGGATGAAGAAAGAAAGAAAGAAAGAAAGAAAGAAAGAAAGAAAGAAAGAAAGAAAGAAAGAAAGAAAGAAAGAAAGAAAGAAAGAAAGAAAGAAAGAAAGAAAGAAAGAAAGAAAGAAAAAGAAAGAAAGAAAGAAGCTGAGAAAACTTAATGATAGGACCCAGGATGGGGCAGGAACACGTGAACATGTGTACAGGCTCCTGTGGTCACTGTACCACACTCTTCACTTCCAATCCTCCTGCTCTTGGATATAGGTGTCTCTCACCCCCCTCAGAGCCCTTCCCTTTTCTTCAGTCTGTCAGCTTGGCTCTGGCCACACCCCATCCCTAACCAACTAACACTCTGTAATTGACCTATTCAAGAACTCCGTCAAAAATGTTAAGCCTTTGACTTGTAGCCCCTTGGCCCACTGAAACACTGACATCTGCACTTGTTTTCTCTGCTCCTTTGCAGAGTTTACTGAATACATGACCACTTACCTCTATGACCACACAGCCTTCAAAGTTCAACTTCAGGTAGATTTTCATGACCCAGCATTTGTTCAAAGCACCTCTGACAAATTCCAAATCTTATTTTCTTCTGTCTCTTTTCTTTTTAAAAGGACAATATGCCAGTTTTGCTCTGATATTAATCTTTCTACTGATGTAGATTATCCCTTCCCATGTTTTTAAAGTGTTTTCTTCATCAACTACCAGACTCCCATTTACTGCCTACTAGGCAAACCCACCTACATGTGTTCAACACATGTAGTCAATAACCCCCCGAAAGTTCTAGCATTGATACAACTACTCTAATACCTTCCTAATTTCAGCAAATGGCAGTTTTAGGCTCCCTGGCCTGAACAATTAAGCCAAAAACCGCATTTTCTCTGACTTCACTTCTCATTAACACTCTATAGCCCACATACCTCACACTGGTATTTTTTTCTGGTCTTTAAGCATACTCTTGGCTCAGTTCCTTATCCCTTGCTTTTCCATCTTCCTCAGATATCCACATAATGCTTCCCATTGTGTATTTTTTTAGATATATGCTAAAATGTAGTTTTATCAAAAAGGTCTTTCTTGATCATCTTCTCTAAAATAACATTTCCTCCAACCCTCAGAACTCCCTATGTTTGTTTCTCTTTATATTTCACCATGGCGCTTAACAACTGGTGTTGTCATTTGTCTGTTTTTTCCTTCTTTAAGGGAAACAGGAAATTTTAATGTTTATTGTTATATCTCCAGGACAGTGCCTGACATATTTAATGCTCTGCAAATATTTGTTGAGTTAAATAATTAACATACTTTTGTTGCTCAGAGACACCTATTCCCAGGATGATAGATAGAAATATGTTATACACATAAATATTTGTTAATGATCAAGGTTCCACTTCCAGAACATCTTAGATATCCTTCACATCCATCCTCTTCCTCTAAGCTGTACTTCCATGCCTTATCATTTCTTAACAAGAAACTTGAAAGAATGTGTTGAAACTGGCATGTTCCAGTTCCAGACCTAGGCATGGCCCCTTCTATTTTCTTACCTATGCCAGTAGAGTCTCCCATGATCTGATGATAAATTCTAAACATATCCCTATTACACACAAAGTGAGTTGGTACTGAATCACTAGACTGCAGGACTGTATCATTCCTACAATTGTGGCCCCAGTGCCAAGCACAGTGCTCAACATACAGTGCATGTGCAATCACCAGTTGCTAATAAAAGGGAAAGAATCAAATGATTCATCTAGTCCATTTTAATTTTTCTTCTCAGTAACCTCCCCAGGAAGGACGGACTCAAGATTCCAAACTACACTGAGCCACTTGCATCTCTTTGAAGATACCAGATACAACCAATGCTCTCCTTCTGCTTCCCTTTATACCTGATCTACTCTGCCACTCTATCTTCCTGAGTTCCCTCAAGCTTTTCTTTCTCTATGAATCCCCCCATTCATTTGTCAGGTTTCTCCTGAGACATAGGTCTATGCCTATACCTTAGTGCTCTTCTAGCACTATTTCCCTATAATTCTATAATGGATCACACTCAATTGTAATACAATGTTTACTTCTGAGCACTGTACTTATTATACACATACAAATCTATGAACACCAACAGACACTCTTATACACACCACACCTGCACCTGCTATGTCAAACACACATAAAGAACATGGATTCCTTGAGGGCAGGAACTGGGCCACAATAAGGGTACACAAAAGACACTAAGAAGATGTTATTAAAGAAATAAACAAATAAAAACAAAACAAAGAAATCCGTAAACAAAAAGAAATCCAGTGAACGATATTCTCAATTGGTTCTGAAATTGAGAGCTACAGTGGCATCAATATCTCATCTTTCTAAAAATTATTTAAAGTCAAATTTACAATAAAGGAGATACCACAGAGTTGTGAGAAAAATCAAAAGGACTTATTAAGCACAGCCATACATGGGTTGGTAGGAAGAGGGGATATAGGAAGATAACATTACAGTAATATTGGATCAGGAATAAAAGAAGCCCTATTAGTGGAAGCAGCTGTCAGAAATTTAGGAAGAAATATTGAGATGAAGTGAGGCAGGTTCTGCAGTATATATAATTCAGGTTTCTAGGACTTGATGGTCACGTACCTAGTCTAAACTAATAATTACTGAGACATTTATTGACTTCTCAAATTTACCATTGGCTATAAACTAGCTCATCCAATTGTCTATTAAATTTGGTACAAATCAGATATCCTATATAATAATCTTATTTAGCATATCTGACAGATACTGAAAGAAGCATGAATAGAAAGAATATATTGATTATAAAGTTTACACTCAAGTTTGGGAGTGAGAGATAAAAGATCTCACTCTGCTTCAGTTTCTCAACTTGCTTGTCGTGTGTTATGCATTGAGCTGCACTCCCTCCCTTCCAAATAAGAGTTGTAGACCTAAGTGTTACTATCTCAGAGAATGACCATATTTGAAGATATGGTCTTTATAGAGGTAATGAACTTAAAATTAGTTCACGGGGGTGGGGGAACCTAGCAGAATATGACTGGTGTGTCATAAGAGGGGAAGTTTAGGCATGGAGACAGACATACACAGAAAGAAGAAGACTATGTGAAGGCAGGATGGAGTGACACATCTACAAGCCAAGAAACATTAAAGATTGCAAAGTAGCAGAAACTAAGAAGAGGCAAACAAGGATCCAACTCCTAAGACTGAGCACAGTCTTTCTGACACCTTGATTTCAGATTTCTAGTCTCCAGTAAATTTCAGTTGAGACAATAAATTTTTGTTGTTTTAAGCCAGTTTGGGGTACCTTGAGATATAGCAGTGATAACAAAGTAGTATACCATGTGAACTTAAATGATATTCTATCTCTTAGGTCTTTTATTTGTAAATGGAGATAAAGTGATAATAGCTATATTCATTATTTTTTTGCAGCATTATTTACAATAGCCAAGATATGAAAGCAACCTAAGTGTACATCCATAGATGAATGGATAAGGACAGAATCAAATGGCAAATCAGTCTGAAGTATTGTATGAATTTGTACGCTTTCATACTTAAATTTTCTGTAGCTATTTAAAAATTTGTATTCTCAATGAACACACTAGCTTAAACTTCCTATAATTAAATTTAAGTATGCAGAATTATTTCAATTCTATCTGATCATTCTTTTTATTAGGTAATAACCTGTTATTTCTTTAATTTGCATTCCAATGACGACTATAAAATAAATTCTTCCAAGAACTAGCATTAATTAGAGTATTCAAATTAAGCCAAAATAAATTAAGTGAAACTTCACACTCCTCCCAAAAAAATGAACAAGAAGAGGGAGATAAAATCTCATATCTTGAATCAAAATCTGAATTAAAAGTTTTCTTCTTTATGATTCCCAAAAACTGTTATTGATGCCTATAGATTTACAGAATCCTTGAAGTAGCATTAGGGATAACTTAGTGCCATGTTTTAAAATTCCCCTTTACTAGTGTTTATCTAAATGAAAGCTTTAAGTACTACTCTAATTGACCTGAAATGCTCATCAAAATATTTTTTTCTTTCTTCCTTCCATCCTTACTCTGCATAACCAGAGATCTCTGAGACAACAACTAAAACCCTTATGTGCAAAATACAGGCTTGGAAAACCCCCAGGACATGCACTTTTCACTGTAATACTTCACTAAACTGGTAATTGTTTTGAATATACATTTTTAAAACTCTATGTTTATTTTACATAAACTGCCATATGGTTCTATAAATGTGTCTTCTTGTTCTAATAACTTGCTAATAATGTTAAAGAGAGAAAACATGTTTTCATATTCAGCCTCAGTACTGAAGTGCAGAATACATCTGTCCTGTGCACAGCAGGTCACCAACTGTGTTACTGAGAATCTTATAAAATATTTCACAGAGGAATCAGCAGGTAATAATTAGGTTAAAGTACATATTTCTATGATATCTTCCTTACCTCATTATAGAATCATTTGTGGTTAAATATACAAACATACACACACAGTAGAAACAAGGCACCATTTAGTTTAGCTTAAATTTCTAGAACATGTGCTATTGGTTTGGGTCAATTTTGAACCAAATTAGAAGAGGTAAAAATTCCGAATATAGTACTATTCTTGATGTATTCAATTTTTCAACTAATTCTCTAATTCTGTTTTATTTTTATTATTTTTAATAGCTTGAACACTCTATTGGATATAATGACAATCATGAAAATAATTCTGGATGGTTCATCTTCCCTTAAAAATATTAATTATTTCTATAAGTATTTGTTCAAACCTGCTATGTATTGACAATGAGGTAGGAGCTAAGGATAAAATTTTTTAAGAAAAATAGACATGATTCCTACTTCAATGGAGATTATAATTAAGTAATTAAATTATCATATGAATGTAAAATAATAATAATAATTTCTCAGAAGAAAAGAAACATGATTTTATAAAAACATTTGAACTCAGGATCAGAAAAGTATTTTTAGGGAAGTAATGACCTGAGACATAAAAGGTACATAGGACTAGGCAATGGGGAAGGAAAGAATATTCAAGGAAAGAAACACATCTGCCTTTGAAAAAGCTGTTGGAAGACAGAACATGACATGGTCCCGGAATGGAAATTGTTTCTATATGCCATTATCACAGATGGCAATGGTGACCATTGATGCAGGGGATGCCAAAAGAGTCAGGACAGTGCCAAACTTTACAGAGTCAGAGAGGACATTATCTTAATGAAAATTGGCAATTGTGGAAAAAAATTTAAGAGATCAGACTTTATTGGTGACATTACTGATCTTTGATAAGATCAATATGCTCTAGTGTGGAGAGATGAGAATGATGTTGGAGAATGAGCAAGAGATACAAAAGGCTACTGAAGCCCAGGCAAGAGATGATGAGAGCTCAAATAATGCAGCAGTTCTCAACCAGAAAGGAAACTGTGCACTCCTCCAGATATTTATAAATGAGTGTGGGGATTTTGGATGTCACAGTGGTTGAGGGACGCTAAAGGCATTCTATAGGCAAGGACTAGAGATGATAAGTGTGCTACAAGGAATAAATCTCTCTTCCAAAATGCTAACAGTGTTCCAATAGAGAAAAAATGGAATAAGGTATTGTTGACAAAGACAGAGAAAAGTTTATGAAACTTGATGCTGATAAGATATGAAAGATGAGGTAGAAAGAGTATTTAAAAAAAGAGTCTTTTAAATTTCTGGCTGGCAAAACTGAGTAGATACGAATATAGAATTTAGAATATAGATTATTCTAATATCTAATATATTAGAATATAGAATTTAGAGATTACAACAAAAATTATTGAGGGAATGATTCTTGAGCAGTTACATTATGAAAAGTATTTGAGACATTCAGGTATAGATCTTGGAAAAATAGCTGCCAAATATATCTGGGTCTCAGTGCAGTGGCCTGGCTTGTATATTTAGGTGAAACTTATAGATGGTAATTCAAATTATGGTTGTGGAATAAGACTGAGTGAGTAGATATAGTATAGTGCAAGAAGAGAAGAGAGTTTGAGGCTGAAAGTTGAGGAACTGTAATAGCTAAATGTCTTGTAGAAAAGGAAGAAATAACAAGGTTGAATGAAAAGGAACAGCTATAGGAAAAAAAATTGTGGGAGATTATTGACACAGAGGGCAAAGAAAGAATGACTCAAGAAAGTGTAAAGGTACACAATACCTAATGTTATTGAAAGAGAAAATACTATCGGAATTGAAAATTCATTGTATTTGTTAACATAGACATGATTCTTGATGTTAGCTAATAAGGTTTCAGTAGGTTGATGGAAGAGAAATGCATATGAGAAGAGTAAACTGAAAAAATGGAGGAAATGGAGACTGAAAATGCAGAAATAGCTCTTTCAAAAAACTAACATGGTAAAAGAGAGAAGAGATACAGGGAAGTATTTAAAGAGGAATGTTGTTTCCAGCTATCTCTTGGTGTGTTTCAAATCACCCAGCAATATTTAGTGTCTTAAAATAAGAATCATTTTGCAATTGTATCTCCTAGGTCTGAAAGGTGGCTGGAGAGCTCTTGCTCGGAGTCAACATCAGGCTGAGAAAGGTTGGAGTCAACATCAGGCTGAGAATGGAGTCAAGGATCTTCTCATCTAAATCAGGACAAAATGCTGATGAGGTTTCTTGAATTTGGTTCCAGAGATAATGTTCCTCAAATACTGTTTCCCCTAATCTGAGACTTATTTAAAAGTTATCTGTCCCCACAAACCAAATACAATGATGGGACAGATAGATACAGGAGAAACAACTATAGAACCTCTATAGCAAAGAGGGAAAAAGTAAGCCATGCGAGATAAAAGGTCCACATCAGTTCTGAAATAGAGCTAGGCATAGATTTCTAGTTTTCTTTTATTTTTTTAATCGAGTCATTAAGATAAGATTTTGTGCAATAAATAATTTCAAATGGGTTTTGACAGATATTAAACCATTAACCATTAAATCACCACAATTATGATGCACATTTCCTTCACCTGCAAATTTCCTTATGTTCCTTTGTCCATCCACCCCTTAACCATCCACAAGTGAACAATGTTCTATCATTTTCATCATGGATTAATTCATAATTATAGAACTTATACAATTGAAACCATATGTTATGCAGACTTTAGATGAGAGAAAACATGTTTGGTTTATTCCTAATTTTACAAGAAAACATTAGTCTTCCATGAAGTATAATCTTAGCTATTGGATGTTCACAAAAGTCTCTCTTCAGGTTGAGGAAAATTATCTTGTGAAAAGGGTGCCAAATTTGTGTGCGTGTCTGTGTTTTTGTGTATGTGTCAGAATATTAATGAGAGATGAGCTAAAATAGAAGGAAACCTCTAGTTATTACAACTAAAACTTCCTTGAGATTTTGTCCAAGTACTAATTTTTGCATGAATGAAATTAAACTATGTGAAACCAGAAAAATAATCCTAAAAAACAGCACTTCACATTCACACAGGGCTAGAAATGGCTCATGTTCCTGCCAACCACTAGAAAACTCCTGTCACACATTAGAGAATGTAGAGTCTTCAAAACTATATAATCAAACATTATCAGAATGCAAAAAGGCAGAAAAATACAATTTGGAATCAGAAGGAAAAAAAAACTATCAATGGAGACAAAAATAGAAATGAGAGAGGTGATGAAATTCTTATATTAAAACAATTACTATAAATACACTTCATATATTTAAGAAGGTAGGGAAAAAAAAAAAGAAAACTGTTGATGAGAAAAATGGAATTTATAAAAGAACCTAAAAAGAACTGACATATAAAAACTCTAGAACACTTAATACAAAAGTTTAAAAATGTGATAGAGCTAATTAGATAATAGTGGAGATAAAACTAAATAATAAATAGACTCAATGCACTCAAATGCAGAAAAAGAAAAAAAAAAGGAGAAAAAGGAACAAACAATAAAGTGCAAATGGTAGATCTACACTAAACAATATTAATAATTATATTAAATACAAATAAATTGTCAAACTGGGAAAAAAAAGACACAAATATCATACATTGTCTGGGAGAAATTCACTTTAAAAATAAAGATGAAGATAATTTAAAAGTAAAAAGACAGAAAAGATATACTACACATACATTAATCAATAGAAAGATGAAGGAGATAATTGATACAAAGAAAATTTCAAAATAAGAATATTGCTATGGACAAATAAAAACACTTCATAATGAAATTCTAAATGAGTATGCCTTAAAATACATGAAACAAAGAACTAAGGGAAAAATAGACCAAAAGAAAAATATGTAATTATTTTTGAATGTTACAACATTCTTTGATCAAACACTTAGACAGACTGATTAAAGATATGAAAGAAATAGGTAATATTATGAACTAACCTGACCTAATTGACATTTATAAAAGACTCTATCAAAGAACTACTGAATACACATTATTTCCAAGAGTACACAGAACATTCACCAAGATAGAATTTCAACAAATTTCATATTCTGAACAACACAAGAAGTCTCGAACATTTAAAAATACTTGAATCGCACAAAATATGTTCTCTGATCACTGTAGTATTAAACTATAATAACAAAAAGATATCTGGAAATTAAATCACATACTTATAAATAATCCACATGTCAAAAAAGAAAGCATACAGTAAATCTTTTTTTTTTTTTTTTAAGATTTCAGTTATTTGTGGGGCGCCTGGGTGGCTCAGTGGGTTAAAGCCTCTGCTTTTGGCTCAGGTCATGGTCTCAGGGTCCTGGGATCGAGTCCCACATTGGACTCTCTGCTTGTGAGAAGCGGGGAGCCTGCTTCCCCCTCTCTCTCTGCCAGCCTGCTTGTGACTCTCTCTGCCAAATAAATAAATAAAATTTAAAAAAAAAAGATTTTCTTTATTTGTGAGAGACAGAGCTTAAGTAAGGGGAGCAGCAGGCAAAAACATACAAAGGGAGAAGCAGGCTCCCCGCTGAGCAAGGAGCCTGACCTGGGACTGTATCCCAGGATCCTGGAGTCATGACCTGAGTAGAAGGCAGCTTCTTAACCGACTGACTCATCCCCGGGTCCAAATGGTAAATCTTTAAGGCTCCGTTAAAACTGTACTTACAGTAAAATATATAACATCTTATGCTTATTTAAGAAAAAAAGGAATGAAACTGATAATCTATGCTTACACCTTAAGAAATTAGAGAGGGGCACCTGGGTGGCTCAGTGGGTTAAAGCCTCTGCCTTCACCTCAGGTCATGATCTCAGTGTCCTGGGATCGAGCCCCACATCGGGCTCTCTGCTCAGCAGGGAGCCTGCTTCCCCCTCTCTCTCTGCCTGCTTCTGCCTACTTGTGACCTCTCTCTCTCTGTCAAATAAATAAATAAAATCTAAAAAAAAAAAAGAAATTAGAGAAAGAAAAAATAAAATAAACAGAGTTAAGTATAGAATCAGTGTATATAAAGTGCACAAGTAATAGAGGACAGCATTGAAACTAAAAGGTGGTTCTCAAACAGGTTGAAAAAATTCTTAAATTGTTAACTAAGCTGCTCACATATTGCCTACAGAAATTAAATAAGAACAAAAGAAGTAGAGAGGCTATATCATGTTCATTGATGGTAATACAATACTGTTAAGATTCAGTGATCATTAACTTGATCTATATGTACAATGCATTTCTAATAAAATCCTAGCTAAGGGGGCACCTGGATGGCTCAGTGGTTTAAAGCCTCTGCCTTCGGCTCAGATCATGATCTCAGGGTCCTGGGATCAAGCCCCTCATTGGGCTCTCTGCTCAGCAGGAAGCCTGCTTCCTCCTCTCTCTCTCTCTCTCTCTCTGCCTGCTTCTCTGCCTACTTGTGATCTCTCTCTGTCTGTCAAGTAAATAAATAAAATCTTTAAAAAAAAAATCCTAGCTAGGGAGTGTTTAAAGAAATTGGAAATCTGATTCTAAACTTTTGGATTTATAATGGGAATGGAAAGGAGCTAGAAAAATTAAAATAATTATGAAAACAAAATATTGGATGACATACATCAAGATTTAATTATTAAATTGAGAGGATACATTTGCCATACATATATCTGATATAGGACTTTTATGCAGGATATACAGAGAACACTTGCAACTCAGTAACAAGAATAAAAACAACCAAAAATCCCTTAAAATATATCATAATTTTAAATAGACATTTTATTATATTAGATGTACAAATGGGCAAGTACAAAAAATATTCAACATTGTAAATCAATAAGGAAATACAAATTAAAGTCACAATGAGTTTCTATTAAATATTTATTACAGTGACTAAAGAAAACCCCTGATAATACCAAGTGTTGGCAAAAATGTGGACCAACTGAATTCTAATAGACTATTGGTGAGAATTCCAAATGGTTCAGCAACTATGGAAAGCAGTTTGGTGAGGTAGTGTTGTTTTTGCCTTTATTTGTTTGCTTTCTTTTTCATCTTGTTTTGCTTTGTTTTTATAAAGTTAAATCAACATTTACCTATGACCCGGTACTCAATTCTAGACACTCATCCAAGACATATAAAAATATATCCATGTAATGATTTGTAGTCAAATGTTTATAGCAGCCTTACTCAAAATAAAACAAAGTTGGAAATATCACAAATGCCCCATCAATTGATGAATAGGTAAATAAATTGTAGCACACCCACACAGTTGAATACTGCCCAGCAGAAAAGAATGAACTATTGACACAGGCAGCAACATCCATAAATCGCAAAAGGATTATGCTAAATTACAAAAGCTATACTAACAAAACCCACATTGTTCATGACTCTATGTACATGAACTCTACAAAAAACAAAATGAGAATGACAAGAAGCAGATCAGTGCTTGCCCAAAACCAACTATGGGTGAGGCAACAGACTATAAAAGAACGTGAGGACTTTCGATGTTCCAATATTGAACATCTTGTTTATGGTGGGGTGTTTATGACTGTATGCATTCATTAAAGTTTACTAAACTGTAAGATAGTGAATATTGTTGTAAATTATACTTCAATAAAACTGATTTTTAAAAAAGCAAAATTATTTTTCTCTGGTTTCTCACTCTTTTTGTTAGGCCCTTGGGGTAATTCCTTTATTCATATTTAATTGAGTTCTCAGTTACAGATTTTGACAGTTTATATACAAAGTTCAAGTTTCATGCTTTTTGCAGTTCTCCTACTGCTAATATTTCCTGTTTAAAATTTTAACTGCTTTTCCAGCTTTTGAACTAAGACCCAATAAGACTCTGCTATAGCTTCCTTCCCTAGCAACCATGGGTACTCATGAGCCACCTTATACCAAAAAACAGAAACTCAAAATTCTTGCCTTCTTCCACTTGTACTTCTGAGAATAAACATTTCTTCAACTTTATTTTTGCTTTTGAATGCTCTCCAGCATCTTTAAATAGTTTCTTTTTAATGTCCTTCTATAATTTTTATTTCTAGGAGGGTTCATACAACCACTTGTCAACATTACTAGAAGTTTTTCAACTAGGCCCCAGACTGTTCCATGGAATGATTTTCTTAGGCTCCTGGTTCTGCCTTCTAGGCTTCTATTTATACTCTCTGAGTCACATCCCACTTCCTGACCATAAACAGTTGAGGATTCAAAGTCCTCTTTTCATTGGGCATTTTTTCTGTCCCTTTGAAGTCAAGGTAGTGGTGTTTTCACCAGAACAATTCTAAAAATTGCACAATATTTTATTAATTTTAATGGGGTCTACACTAGTAAAACACAAACCCAGTTATAAAACTCTTTGAGATGCACCATTCTCTATCTTGAGCTTTCTGTAAAACTACTCTTAATATTCTTAGAAGTTTATTTTTAAACAGAAAATTATGAAGCGTGTACCTGAGGTATTTCAAAGGACTTTGTCTTTCTGAAAGCTTTGATCAACTGCCACTTTAAGTCTTTCTGTGGTTTGAAAATGAGTCTGTGCCTCAAAGACAAAAAATTAATACATGAAACTGCAGAAGGCTTGTTTACATATCACCTTATAAGAATATTTTATTTATAGAAAGTGATTACTCTTCTAAATTTATTTATTTATTTTTTTAAAAGATTTACTTATTTATTTATTTGACAGAGAGAGAGAGAGAGAGAGAGAGAGAGATCACAAGTAGGCAGAGAGGCAGGCAGAGAGAGAAAGGGGAAAGCAGGCTCTCTGCGGAGCAGAGATCCTGATGCGGGCTTGATACCAGGACCCTGAGATTAGGACCTGACCCAAAAGCAGAGGCTTTAACCCACTCAGCCACCCAGGCGCCCCTACTCTTCAAAATTTAAATTCAAGTTTCCTTGGGCATATATGAAAACTGTAGTGATAGCTGTTTATGTATTAATTTTGTGAGGAAAAGAAGATTTTCTTGGATTAAATAATGCCACTTTTTCATTAATGGTATTGGTTGCTTCAAACAGGAGAGCACACGCAAGCTTAGAGTCCAGAACTCAACAGATGCCCTATTGGATCATGGTGGTGTTTCATCCTGTCCCGTGGTCCTTAAAGCCATTAAGTGGCTTTTAACTCACAAAAGTTTCAGAGAGAGAGTTTCTACTTCACTAATGAAGCTAAATCAGTCTGAGACATTAAAAAAAAATAAAAATAAAAATAAAAAGGGCGCCTGGGTGGCTCAGTTGGTTGAGCAACTGCCTTCGGCTCAGGTCATGATCCCAGAGTCCAGGGATTGAGTCCCATATCAGACTCCCGGCTCTGCGGGAAGTCTGCTTCTCCCTCTGACCTTCTCCCCTCTCATTCTCAGTCTCTCGCTCTCTAATAAATAAATAAAATTCTTTAAAAAAAATAAATCAGTCTGAGACACAAGTTTCTCCTTCCATTTATTTATCCATAGAATTCTCCAATTGTTTATAGAGCAGTGTTTCTCAAACTTCAGTGTTACATATGAATCTTGTTAAAAATGCAAATCTAGATTCATTAGACCTGGAAAAAGGTCATAGATTTTGCATTTCTTACAGTCTTCCTGGTGATGAGCATGCTTTAAGGAGCAACATGTTAGAGCTCATTGAACACCATGCCTAGACATATTTTACCCTAGTTCTGTGACTTTGGTTTTATAGTAGAGTCAACATGGCAAAGGAGCTTCAAACCGCACCACATAGATAATTGTCTATATTGTTCCAAAGTTCTAGATGAAATTCTTCTTCCAAATAGTGCTATTTCCAACAATATTTCAAAAGTTTAAATAAAACAACAGTGACCTACTTTCCCTTCTAAGAAAACAAAATCATGTGTCAAAGTAATCAAAGTTTCTTATATCTGAAGTTTCTGATGATTTCCAAGATTTAAAGTGATACCAGAAACATGGCTTCAATTACCCTTTAAACAGCTACATATTGATATCTTTGATTTTTTAAAAAATATTGAGAAGGGCACATATTTCATGGAGCACTGGGTGTGGTACATGAACAATCAATCTTGTAACACTGAAAAAATAAAATAAACATATTTGGGGAAAAAAAAGAGTTGATGAACTAGAGATCGAAAAGCAAGCTCCATTTGTGAGACTAGGAAGATGGGATAAAAATCAAAATTGCATTTACTATTTTTCCACACACCCAGAATACATTCCTATGAGCAAGTAATAACATCTAATTGTAAATTATGTGACATTAAAGTTAACTAGTTTCATAACTATATAAGATTACTTCTGCTTAAGCAAGTAAAGGAAAATTTAAAAATAAAGCATAAAGAAATCTAGACTGGGCCCCTGGGTGGCGCAGTTGGTTGGAGACTGCCTTCAGCTCGGGTCATGATCCCGGAGTTCCGGGATCGAGTCCCACATGGGGCTCCCAGCTCCATGGGGAGTCTGCTTCTCACTCTGACCTGCTCTCTCTCACTCTCTCTCTTTCCTAATAAATAAATAAATAAAATCTTAAAAAAAAAAGAAATCTAGACTGATTTACAAGCAGAATAATATGTAGTATAATATTTGATAAAATTATTATGTGAATTTTAACTACATTGGCTTCAATTTAGGCTTTACATTTATGTTTACTTTTACATTATTCTATTCAACCTTTTTCTTTTTATGTAAGATGATTTTCTTTGTCTTACCCCAGTTCGATATTTGCCCCAAGAGTGTAATAGATGGTGCCTTATATTTTTTTCTCTCTATGGAATATTTCATTTAAAAAATTATATTATTACCATATTAAATAAAATGTCAAATAACAATCAGTTAATAAATAATGCATTTTGTAGAATTGAGGCCAATTTTGTTCCTTTGATGTCAGGTGTAACTGAATAAAGTAAATCCGCTCTGCTTTTAATTACTTTTTTAAAGATTTTATTTATTTATTTGAGAAAGAGAGAGAGAATGGGGGAGAGGCAGAGGGAGAAGCAGACTTCTTGCTGAGTAGGGAACTTGACCCAGGATTTGATCCCAGGGCCCAGGGAGCATGTCCTGAGCTGAAGGTAGATGTTTAGCCAACTGAGCCACCCAGGTGCCCCAACTTTAGGATCTTCTTACATCATCACCTTGAACTGGAGCCTCCAGAAGCTCTTCAATTTAATGTAGTCCCGCCTGTTTATTTTCATTTTTGCTGTCTGTGCTTTTGGAGAATTATTCTATGAATAATAGCTGAAAACATATTATCTTAGATTAATATCAAACTTAATTTCAGAAGCATACAAAATCTTTAATCTACTATAGCTGTTTCCACTCCCTCTTTGATGGAAATGTCAACTTAAGGCACCATAAGCCCATTAACACCATTTTATAATTATTGCTTTATGCATTTATCTTTTAAATTGGACAAGTGAAGAAAAGCTTTATCAAAACAGAACAAAAATTTATTCTGTCTGTTATATTAACTTATTTACTCATGCTAGTGTTCTTTATTTCTTCATGTGAACTTGAGTTACATTCTATTTTTCTTTCCTTTAAGCTTGACCCTTGTTAGTATTTCTGTAGGCCCGATCTGCTCGCTCCAGATTCTATTTCTTTTTCCCTATGAATGCCCTAGTATATCCTTCTTTTTGGAACGATACTTTTGCTGGTTGAAAAATTCTTCATTGACAAATATTTTTCTTTTAGCACTTCAAACAATGTTTCCTCATTTCCATCATTTTCTTTTCTTTTTTTTAAGATTTTATTTATTTACTTGAGAGAGAGAGAGGGAGAGAGCATGCATGAGCAGGGGAGAGTGACAGAGGAATAGGCAGACTCCCCACTGAGCAGTGAACTCAATTCTACACTCTATCCCAGGACCCTAGTATCCTGAGCCAAAGCTAGCTGCTCAACCAACTGAGCTAGCCAGGCACCTCATTTTCAATGGGAAATCACCTCTTAATCTTACTAAGAACACTTTGTCTAAGATAAGTCACTTTTTTCCTGCTACACATTTATTATTTTCTGTTTTTATCTTTCAAAGTTTGACTAATGTGTGTAGGTTGAAGCTTGTTGAGACTATCATTTTTGTAATTTTTTGTGCTTTTTGGATGTGTTATGTTTTGGTCAATTCTAGGAAGTTTTAGATCATTATTCCTTGAAATACGTTCTGCTCTTTTCTGTCACTTTTTTCCTTTCTAGGACTCTGATATGTATGTTTGTACATATGATGATATGTCCCACTTTTTTTTTTTTGCATCATGTAAGTCACCATAAAGTACATCATTAATTTTTGATATAGTGTTCCATGATTCAATGTTTATGTATGATGCCCAGTGCTCCATACAATCCATGCCTTCTTTAATACCCATCGCCAGGCTTACCCATTCTCCTATGCCTTTCCCTTCTAAAACTTTTCATTTGTTTCCTGGAGTCCAAAGTCTCTCATGGTTTGTGTCCCATTCCTATTTCTCCACCTTCATTTTTCCCCTCTCCTAATGTCCTCCATGCTATTCCTTATGTTTCACAAATAAGTGAAAACATATGATAATTGGCGTTCTCTGTTTGTCTTATTTCACTTTGTATAATCTCCTCCAGTCCCATCCAAGATGATGTAAAAAGTGGGTATTCATTCTTTCTGTTGGCTAAGTAATATTCCATTGTATATATGGACCACATCTTCCTTATCCATCCATTTGTTGAAGGACATCTTGGTTATTTCCACATTTTGGCTATTGTGGACATTGCTGCTATGAACATTGGAGTGCATTTGGCCCTTCTTTTCACTACTTCTGTATCTTTTGGGTAAATATCCAGTAGTGCAACTGCTGGGTCGTAGGGTAGCTCTATGGTCAAATAATCTTCTACAAAGCAGGAAAAAATATCCAATGGAAAAAAGTCTCTTCAGTGGTGCAGGGAAAATTGGACAGCTATATATAGAAGAATGAAACTTGACCATTCTCTTACATCACACACAAAGATAAACTCTAAATGGATAAATGACCTCAATGTGAGAAGGAATCCATCCTGCTTTGTAGAAGATTATTTGACCATAGAGCTTACCATATCACCCAGGAGTTGCACTACTGTGTATTTACCTCAAAGATATAGACGAAGTGAAAAGAAGGGCCAATTGTGTAAAGAGCCAAGTTGTCCTTCAACAAATTTCCAGATTTACCTTTGGATTCTTTGTCAAATGACAAGAGTTGCATTGTAGCCCAGAACTGCCGTGGGGCCCAGTCTTCCTCTGAGCTTCTCCTACAGCTTGGATCTTTTTACATCTCCTCTCAAATGTATCATGTTTTAAAATATTTTGAGTCCTGCCTCTAATTTCCAAAGAGGCCCTCTAAATACTTAGGATTTTTCATAGATGTAGGGGATATCAGGTACAATTAATTGTCCTTTATCTTATAGCAGAGTCTAGCAAGGTTTTATTAAAGGCCCACATAGTAAATATTTTAGTATTGTAAGCTACATGTTCTCTGACACAACTATTAAACTCTGCTGTTATAGCCTGAAAATAGATATAGATAATATGTTAATGGATGAACAATGCAATTTCTGGATCAAAGGGTAGTTCTATTTTTAACTTTTGAGGAATATCCATACTCTTTTCCATAGTAGCTGCACCAGTTTGCACTGCTACCAACAGTGTAACAAGGATTCCCTTTATCTGCCTCCTCACCAAAACCTGTTTGTTTGTTTTCCTTGTTTTGTTAATTTAGCATTCTGATAGGTATGAGGTAATATCTCATTGTAGTTTTGATTTGCATTTTTTATGATGATGAGTGATGTTGAGCATCTTTTCATATGTCTGCTGGCCATCTGTAGGTCTTCTTTGGAGGAACGTCTTATTATATCTTCTGCCCATTTTTATTTGGATTATTCATTTTAGTGCATGTTAAGTTCTATAGATTCTTTATATATTTTGGATACTAACCCTTCATCAGACATGTCATTTGAAAATACCTTTTTTCTACCATTCAATAGGTTTTCTTTCAGTTTTGTTGATTGTTTTCCTCATTGTGCAGAAAGAATTTTGGGGTAGTCCCAAGAGTTTATCTTTTGTTTTTGTTTCCCCTACTTCAAGAGACATATCTAGTAAGAAGTTGCTATGCTTTAGGATTTTAATGGTTTCCTATCTCACATTTAGATCTTTAATCCATTTTGAATTTATTTTTTGTACGGTATCAGAAAGTGGTCCAGTTTCATTCATCTGCATGTTGCTGTCCAATTTCGTTGAAGAGACTTTTTCCCATTGGATATTCTTTCCCTGTGTTATTGAAGATTTATAATGTTTTGGTCAAGTCTAGGTTGATCATATAGTTGTGGGTTCATTTCTGGGTTTTCTATTCTTACTACAGCTTTGTAATATAACTTGAAGCCTGGAATTGTGATGCCTCCAGCTTTGCTTTGCTTTTTTAAGATTGTTTTGACTATTCAGGGTCTTTTATGATTCCATACAAATTTTAGGGTTGTTTGTTCTAGCTCTGTGAAAAATGCTGTTGATATTTTTGATAGGGATTACATTAAATATGTAGGTTATTTGGGGGAACCTGGATGTCTCAGTCAGTTAAGTATCTGCCTTTAGCTCAGGGCATGATCTTGGGGTCCTGGGATAGAGTCCCATATTGGGGAGTCTGTTTCTCCCTCTCCCTCCACAGCCCCCTCACTTCTTCTCTCTCTCTCAAAATAAATAAACTCTTTTAAAAACAAATAAGTGTGTAGATTGCTTTTGGCATTATAAACATTTTAACAGTATTTATTCTTCTAATCCACGAGCATGGAATGTTTTTCCATTTCTTTGTGTCATCTTGAATTTCTTTCATGAGTGTTTTATAGTTTTCAGAGTACAAGTCTTTCACTTCTTTGGTTACGTTTATTCTTAGATATATTATGGGTTTTGGTACAATTGTAAATCTGACTAGATTCCTGATTTGTTTTCTACTACTTTATTATTGGTGAATAGAAATGTGACAGATTTCTGCATGTTGATTTTGTTTCTTGTGACTACTGAATTTGTATATCAGTTCTAGAAATTTTTTGGTTGAGTATTTTGGGGTTTCATGATATAGTATCATGTCATTTGCAAATAGTGAAAGTTTACCTTCTATTTTGCTGATTTGAATTCCTTTTATTTTTTTATGTTGTCTGATTGCTGTGGCTAGGATTTCCAATACATTGCTAAATAACTGGTGAGAGTGGACAACCATGTCTTGTTTCTGACATTAGGGGAAAAGCCCTCAGTTTTTCCCCACAGAGGATAGTATTAACTATGGGCAAGTCTTAGAAACTTTAAAATTTGTGTTCCATCTCTCACTTTTGCATCTGATGTCACTATAAGTTGGTGACGCAAGGTCTCAAGTCTAAATCTAAACTGCTCTAGAATTAACTTCAATCTTATATACTAATTCTTTAATATTGGTTCTTATCTAACCCCTTAATTAGCTCCTACCTTAAAATTAATTTATTTGATGTCTTTTTTCCCCCCATATCTATGGCCCTATGTCAATAATTCTTTCTTTCCTATCCACTTCTTCCACTTTTATTCTTCTCAAAAAAGGGGCTTTACCTCGAGCTATCTTCCTATGTGCTACTCACTTCTGCTGCAAGTTCCATGTGCTGCCTAAGTACCTTAGGGTACATGGGTGGCTCAGTTGTTAATTTTCTGCCTTCAGCTCAGGTCATGATCCCAAGCTCCCAGGATAGAGCCTCACATCAGTTTCCCTGCTTAGCAGGAAGCCTGCTTCTCCCTCTCCCACTCACCCTGCTTGTGTTTCGGCTCTTGCTATCTCTCTCTCTGTCAAACAAACAAACAAAAAACATAAACTCTCTACCCATAAACTACCATATGACCCCAAGGAAAGTTAAGAATAAAAAAGACACTGAAGATTAAAAAGAGAACTTTGTCTTTTTTTAAAAGATTGTATTTACTTATTTGAGAGAGACAGCACAACTGGGGGAAGGGACAGTGGGAGAGGGAGGGAGAGAATTTCAAGCAGAGTCCACACTGAGCATGGAGCCTTATGCAGGGCTCATTCTCACAACTCTGAGATCATAACCTGAACCAAAATCAGGAGTCAGATGCTTAACTGACTGAGCTACCCAGGTGCACCAGTAAACTCTCTCTTTTATCAAATGGGGAAATGTACCAGAAAAAATCATTGGCTAATGCAAGATCTAAATGAAAATTAATAGAACACAGTTTTTGCCAAGTACCCCATGTCTCCAAATGCACCTTTAAAATTGCGATATTCCACAATTTTGTGCCATAGTCTTCCCTTAATGATTTGTTTTAACTTAATGTCTTGATCTTTTCCAGGAGTACTTCAATGACGTTTTGTATCTGCTTTTATTTTTGCAATATACAAACTAGATCTTAAAGCAGCTTTTCAGCTTGAACATGTTTTGCTCATCATTTTTTAAATACTGATAACAGGTAAAATAGGAGTCATGTCCAATTCTTTTATAAAATATTTGGAGTTTTATAATACAAAGTAAATAGCAAAAACTGAAATAAAACCTTGAAGATTATTAAATGTTAATTCCAAGAAAAATTCCCCAGGAATTTTGTCAGTGACACTTATTTATATGTTTTACATATACATTTTTAAACATGAATATTTTTAAATAAGTGATTACATAAACATAATACAGAAACTGCATGAGACACTATTTTTATTGTAGTCTATAAAAGTGACACCACTACAGTGTGTAATAGGTATACTGATAAAATATAATTAATCCAATGTTTATTACCAAAGAAAAAATATTTATTTGCAAACTATTTGGAGACGTCCAAACAAGCCAATTACAATGAAATTGATTCAATTAAAGTAAAATAAAAAAAAAAAAAACAGCATTTTACCACATGTTCTCTCTCCCCTCTGAATGTTGAATCTGGACAGCGATACACTGTCCTTATGGCTTCCAGACCAAGGGAGGAGGACAGTGCTTAGAGAAGGGAAGAGATATGACATACCCTGACAAAGAAGGCAGGGACACTTGTCTATAAAGAACAAAATCTGAAGGGCGCCTGAGTGGCTCAGTGGGTTAAGGCATCTGACTTCAGCTCAGGTCATGATCTCAGAGTCCTGGGATTGAGCCCTGCATAGGGCTCTCTGCTCAGCAGGGAGCCTGCTTCCCCCTCTCTCTCTGCCTGCCTTTCTGCCTACTTGTGATCTCTCTCTCTCTCTGTCAAATAAATAAATAAAATCTTTAAATAAATAAATAAATAAATAATAAAGAAGAACAAAATCTGAACTTCCTTGGTTTCTATCAGTGTTTTGTGAACTTTGAACATGCTCACCAGGCAGAGATGTTTTATTTAGTTAGATGACAAAGCAGTTTTCAGTCTTATTTTTTATGCAGCCAAATGGTTCATGCTCTTGACTGGAAGCAAAGAAAGAGTAACTAAAACAATGCTGAATAATATTCCTTCTCTTAATTTTGAGACTTGGAATCGCTGAAGATAGTATATTCAGGAAAAACCTCTTTTAATTGTATGTGTGTAAACTGTACTGTATTTGAGAACTGGCAACTGTACTCCGAATAATATATGTGGAATATGCAAAGAGTTATGTGTTCTAAACCAGAGTGACATGTCCCTCTTTCACAGTGGTAGATCCTAGTATGACCTTGTTTGGAATGCCAAAGCCCACTTTCCACTTGTCTTCTGCCAGGGAATTTTGGAAATGTGTTGTTGCAGAAAACCAATGTTGTGGTTTTCCCTGTCCAGACAGAGTGATCGAATACATAATAGTTATAAGAAATTAGAAGAAGGGGGACACCTGGATTGCTCAGTCAGTTAAGTTTCTACCTTTAGCTCAGGTCATGATCCCAGTGTCCTGAGAAAGAGTCCCGCATCTTCCTGCATTGGGCTCCTTTCTCAGAGAAAAGCCTGCTTCTCCCTCTGCCTTACTTCTGCCTGCCACTCCCTCTGCTTGTGCTGTTTCTCTGTCTCACTCTCAGATGAATAAGTAAATACAATCTCTAAAAAAATTAGAAGAAGGGCCAGATTGGAGAATATCTTTTTTCAGAGGAAGAGGAAGAAGGGCAAGTCTCCAAATGAGAGGTAAATTCGAATTTAAATTTGAAGACAGCATGGTAAGATCTTATATGAAGGATTTAACCATTTTTCCCCTTTTGCATTTGACTATGGGAATATTTATGATTAAATCCAGTATTTAGCTTGATTTGTTTTAATTTTCTTTATTTTAATTTTGTTCAGTTTATGTATCTTGATTTTCTCTGAGATACAAGTAAGCATTTATTAACATGGTGGTGAGAAAACTAAAAGAAGAGAAAATAAATAGGTATGGTTTTCTCTGTTACCTTTAAATGAAAAGGTATGTTCAAAGCACAATTGACTGCTGATCATAAGGTATTCATTTCCATCTTTATCTGGAGAAGTTTAACTTATTCTTCAAACTTAGCTCACATATTACCCCATTTATCAAATTTTACCAACACCTCCAGTCTAGTATTATTTTTTTCTTTGTGACTACATTTTATTTTACATATAGCATCCCTGATACCAAGAAATATTGCGCATATGTTTCCTTTCATGGCTAGATGTATCCCCTACTCCTGGAGTTATCCTAAATGTCTGTGCCTTCAGCATTTAACACAGGGAATTGCATATAGAATATGGTCGATACTTATTGGGTGATTATGGCTGAACATGACTATTGGAAAGACTCTAATAGAAATGAAAGGAAGAGTGACAGAAGAAAAGAAAAAAAGGAAGGAAGGGAGGAAGGCTGGGAGGAAGGAAAGGCTGTGAAGGAAGCATGAACTTGGCTACTCTATTTAAATACACCTTTTGGGGTACCTGGGTGGCTCAGTGGGTTAAGGCCTCTGCCTTTGGCTCGGGTCATGATCTCGGGGTACTGGGATGGAGCCCCGCATCGGGCTCTCTGCTCGGGAGGGGACCTGCTTCCCCCTCTCTGCCTGCCTCTCTGGCCTACTTTTGATCTCTCTCTGTCAAATAAATAATATCTAAAATAAATAAATAAATAAATACATCTTTTAACAAATACTTATGAAAAATATATTTTATCACTTTCCAAGTGCAAGTACCAGTCTAGAAGTGTCATTGAGCTCATTGTGGAAGCTGTCTATAAATCTCTGGGGTGTGTGTGTGTGTGTGTGTGTATATAGTCATAGCTCTTTCTAAATTATACTTGAGAACAGGTCTATTGGTACTCATTTTTGGAAGTAGTAAATGAGTGTTTAAAATCCACATACTAAATTTTCTCAGATGGTTAGAAAAGAATTATGTAGTCAAAATGATTCATACATATTTAAAAATCTGGTTCTCAAAAGGACTTAAAATCAGAGTTAGAAATAAGAAATCTTCGATTTATTACTAGTGCTCTAAGTTTAGTTTCTAAGTTGAAATGGGATCTATCTTCCAATGTCTCCTTTCTTCTGGTTCTCTTCCTATATTGAGTCCCTCTTGATAAAATTCTTGTTTTTTTGCAATAAAATCAACCTCAGATGTTGGAAAAATGTGACCTTAAAGAAATAGTCATCATTTTGAAAAAGTAACTTGGTGGATGCCATTGTTGCTTTGCTCAGATCTTCCTTGTCAGCAGATGTTTCTCTCCCTTAGATGCTGTAAATATTGCTTAATAATGGCTCAGAGTTAACTTTTCTCCAGAGCAATGCCTTCCTTCAAAGAGGAACTGCCTAACCCAAGAGTAAGCGCTGGCACTTTCCGTACTGGAGTGATCAGAACCAAAGACTGACTGAAAAACAGGTGTGCAATTCCAGTCCCTCACCTCAAGGAGAAAAACAACTCTATGGTGCAATTCCTGTTCCAGAATTTCTCCCATGGGATCAGATTGAAGCTGGTGGGTAGGTGCAACTACATTCTTATTAGACTTTTTCCCCTGTTCTATCCAACTATTCTTTTCTTGAGAGCACTCCCTTAATAAATAACTTGAACAAAAATATCTTTCCAACTCTTCTAGGGAAACTGACCTAAGACATCAGTAAAGTTTTTAGAATTATTTTTCACTTCCCAAAGAATTTCCTGGCATTTCTCCTTTATCTATAAACCAAATATATTTGCTCTTTGATTATTTTTAGATAAACAATTTTCTTGTTGGAAAGAGTTTTCAGTGAAGAACAATGTCTAACTCATACTACATGTTAAAAGTTTAAAGTGTTATTATATGAATAATTAGACATGCAATTTAGTGATACATTTTTCTAAGACACTGACACTTTATTATGAATCACATTCTATCACTCAGAAATCAAAGGGATTTACTCTGAAATCAGTGTGAGAACTGGCACCATTTTTTCCACTAAATACATCCATTTCTCCATATCTCTGGTCTTTCTGACACAGAATATTCTCATACTTTTTGTGCATAGGCAATAAATTGCTACCCTCATGAGTAGACATTGTCTCTTCTTAAGTACAGTCACAACTAGAAGAAAAAATAATATATGATATAGTTAGTCTTGTACATAGTTTAATAGCTTTTGAACATGAGCTTGAGTATTTGTCAAGTTTCTCCAGAGAAGCAGAACCAATAGGAGATATGATAGACAGATGGATAGATGGATAGATATAGATAGATATAGGTATATATGACTTATGATGAAGAGATTTATTACAAAAAATTGTCTCATGCAATTCTGGGGGGTGAGAAGTCTTATAATCTACTTTCTTCAAGCTGGCATCCCAGGAAAGTTGGTGACATAATTTAATCTAAGTCTGAAGGCTTGAGAACGAGGAGCACTAATGAAAGAACACCAACATCCCAGTTCAAATAGGCAGGAAAGGCCAAATTCTTACCTCCTCCCTCCCTTTGTTCTAATCAGGCCTGCTGCAGATTGCTTTATGCCCACCCAGTTTGGGTAGGGCAAACTACTTTTACTGACCCCACTAATTTTAAATGCCAGTTTCATCCAGAAACACCCTTACAGCCACACTCAGAAATATTTATTTACGTGGGCATCCCATGATCCTGTCAAGTTGACATGTAAAGATAACCATTTTAGCCTGGGATTAATTCATCAACCTTGGACTCCACTGACAGGTGGAAACCCCTGAAAGGCTGAGATTGGATCCTCTGTTCTCTATTCCCAGATTTTAATACAGTGCATGTTTTGTTTTGTTTTGTTTTAGATTTTATTTATTTATTTGACACAGAGAGAGAGACAGCGAGAGAGGGAACACAAGCAGGGGAAGTGGGAGAGGGAGAAGCAGGCTTCCCACTGAGCAGGGAGCCTGATGTGGGACTCATCCTAGGACCCTGGGATCACGACCTGAGCCGAAGGCAGACGCTTAACAACTGAGCCACCCAGGCTCCCCAATACAGTGCATATTTTATAGTGAATGATAAATGAATACCTCAAGTCATAAAGGAAGAAGCTGAGGGAAGTAAAATCATAAGGAAGGGGAAAGTTAATTCATGAGAATTCTGATGAAAGAGTGTGATATTTTTCAAAGAAAAAGAGATCTAACTGGCTGTAAAGAACAGATTTCCTAATAGAGATGAATGAAGTAAAACTTCTTTCTGCTTCCTGAGGGATATTTCACAAGGGCAGATGGGGCCTAAGCAAATCCTGTCAATAGCTATATCTCTAATGCCTACCACAATATGGAAAGAATAAACAATGTTTATTGAATATATAAATATATGAAATCTTATCAATCTAACAATAAAATTCAATGTCATTCAGTCCACTTTAATTAATCACTGCCAACTACGCTCAATTTCTCAAGTTTTGGAGTCCAACAGTTCCTAACCAGTAATCAAGATACACTGTTAGACCTGGAACCTCACCAATCTGATGAAAACACTATTTCTCTTTTTATGTATATTCCTTCCAAAAATGCCTGGTTCCCAGGACAATATGATGTCATCCTATCTTTTTCACTTTCTTCTCTTTCTTCCTCCCTCTCTTCCTCTGTTTCTCTCTTTCTCTGTCTCTCTTTTTCTTGCACATGCACACACACATAACCACAATGTAAATGAGTCTAAAAATTGTAGTTATCAGCAAGAGAATGAGGGTGTATTCCCCTTGGAAAGACTCAAATCAACCAGTCTATTATGGCTGTGTAGAAAACAAAGCTGTCAACTTTGTTCTACAATAAAAATTATAATTACCATTTGTACCCTTATGGTTTACTAAACTTCTTAAATCATAAGCAATTATAATTGTCCTAAAAATCTACCAATTCTTCAGATAAGTTTCCAAAACAGCCATTTCAAAATAATTTTATCATTTCAATAAGTGTGTTAGACATAAAAACATGTAACTCCATAAAGAATGCTACTGGATGACTCAGCCAGTTAAGTGTCTGATTTGATTTCAGCTCAGGTCATGATCTTAGGGTTTTGAGATCAAACCCCATGTTGGTCTCCATGCTGGGCATGAGCCTGCTTAAAGTTCTCTCTCTTCCTCTCCCTCTGCCCCATACCTGCTTTATTTTTCTCTCTCTCTCACAAAAAGGGGGGATATTGGTTTAGAATATAGAGACTGAGCCTTCAAATAAAATAATCTCTCCCTCTTTATATCTTTAGTGCCTTTAGTTTATTTTTGTGTCTTTAGTCCATATTTTTTCAGCTAAAAGTTATCAGTTGATCATATTTTTGTTCTTTATACAGAAAGGACTTAACAAAAAAGGAGAGCTAATGATTTTATATGATAATTAAGGAGGAAAAAGACCAATGATGAAGGGCTTGACTGACAAACTGTAGGAGTTAAGATTATTTTCTAAGAGCGATAGGAAGTCATGGATGGTTTTAGGTAGACAACTCAGCCCTTTGCACGTTTTAAAAAATTGCTATCTTTTAGGGGTGCCCGGGTGGCTCAGTGGGTTAAAGCCTCTGCCTTCGGCTCAGGTCATGATCTCAGGGTCCTGCGATCAAGCCCCACATCGGGCTCTCTGCTCAGCAAGGAGCCTGCTTCCCCTTCTCTCTGCCTGCCTCTCTGCCTACTTGTGATTTCTCTCTCTGTCAAATAAATAAATAAAATCTTTAAAAAAAATGGCTATCTTTTAAAATTTATGTAGGTAAGACTCAATGTAGAGATGAAGAGACCCACCAGGAAGTTCTTTCAATATTAGTGGAGGCTTAGGCAAGTGCGGCTTCTGGCAGCAGAAGCAGAAGTAAGTGCATTACCAGTATATTTTGGATTTCTTTTGGCATGCAAATTTGCACAGTGTGTGTACACTGATTTTCTGAAGGAAAAATGTTTCATTCAGTATTAATCGAAAGGCAAAATTATACCATCATAATACTCCATTTAAAAAATTATCAGCAGCTGTTATGTCTTCCATAAAATTCTAATTTTCAGTGTCTTCTTTATAGTCCCTCTGTAACAAAGAAATTATCTTGATATCTAAACTGGATGCTAAACTAGGTATTTTTTTTTTCTAAACTAGGTATTTAAAGATGTGTTTGCATTCTTGTGGTGTAAAATGTGATATATTTTAACTAATTTCACTATCATTCTTAGAACTCATTATAAATTAACTTATATATATTTGATTTCTCAAGTATATCACCTTTCTAATTTTCCTTCTATATTATTGTCAACTAATAAATTAATACTATATGTTTAAACAGTTCAAGTTATATACTCTTGATATTCCTTCTTTACAATGTTTTAACCTAGAATCTTCACAGAGGGACATATTATTTCAGCTTTAATCTTGGAAAGTGTTTACAACCTTCTTTAGTATTTCAAACCTCAAAATTTGTTTATCTCTGCCATTATTCAATATTTAACCAAAAATGAAATCATATGAAAGCATTTAAGAAATAAACATGAGAGGCATATGATAAAATAAAAGTTTGGAAATTACTCAAATGAGCATTTTTGAACTTGACTATCATAAGAAATTAATTCTCCAATTAAGACAATGTCAAAATATCTTTTCAGATTTGTATTCCATGTTCAACCAGAATTCAGGAACTACTTCTATATATCTGTATCTTGTGCCTTAGGTTTTTTGGTTGCTTGTTTTCACCATAGAGAAATTCAGAGGTTGATATTAATATATTAGACTAAAAATTAAATTATTCTTGATCTTGCTATATGAGTAATTGATTACCTCTAAATCTAAGCATTAAATTCTTACTTAAACACATTCTAATTATATATATATTATAAAGTAGTTGTAAATGTTCTTGATCACAAATATTAAAATAATGTATTGAGACATAATTCCAAAGAAGTTTCATATATATATATAAATACACATACATAGTGACTACGTAAGCTCTATGTTAATTCTGTTAAAACTTAGAAAGCATTTGAGTTGCTTACACATAGAAAATTATTCAATAAGCAGATGAAAATCACTTTAGATATAAAAATATTTATTACTTATAATTTAGCTGGTAGACAAATTTAAAGAGATTGTAATTTAAAATCTAAATTTTAAACAGAGTTTTCATTTTTTTTAATTTCATGAAAAATGTAGAAATATAATCAAATATGCTAATATAAAAGTGGCAAAATAATTTTTCAGTCAACCTAGAAAGTACAGATTTTAGACCATTTCTATTAAAACTATAAAAATATAAAGTAACAAATTTTATAAACAAATATTTGTTATATTTTCTAGCTTGCTGAATTATATTAATCTCACTTTATGTCAAAAATTATTCCTTTTCAACTTTAACCACAAGACAATAAGAAAAGGGAAATGAATGCAAATGAAGAATAATTTTCTAGTGCTTAAAGAGGCAAAATAGATGATCATTTATAGAGCAATAGGTTTTCACTTATCTTTTAGTTAATAAGTTTTAACTCAATTTCACTTATTTTAGCCAAATTAGGGGAGATTAAATGCAAATCACTGAATGATACAGAGAAACATATTATGTGTCTAGACAAGCTGAAATCAATGTTTCAATTCAACAAAAATTGAGTTGTATTTGGTATAGAACTCAAATTAATTATTCATTTACACCATCACCACAAAATATATTTTTCATGGTTTTCAATATACAAGAGACTTATTAAAATTATGAAGTAATCATAAATTGCTGCTTTAAAAAAAAGCATCTACCAAAGTGTTTATCACTTAAGTTGGTCATGAAGAATCAACACTGAAGAAATGATCACTGGCCATGCTCCCTTTGAATTTATGAAGAAATGGGTGAACAGAGAAAGTCAATGAGGAGATGGAGACAAGAAAGGAAACCAAAGCTGAAAAATCTGTCTCTGAGACAGATCACTTTATTGTATGCAAGAAATTCCAAAAATCTTTAAGAAGTACAGGTGTAAAGAAGAAATGAAGGGAGGGATGAAGTAGGGTAGAAGAAAATTGTATATTAATTGTATTTCAATTAAAAAAAAAGACTGCCTAAAATTGACACATCAGTGGACTGGACACAGTCAAGAAAAAATTAAAAATCAGTGATCTTGAAGACAAGTCAATATTAAATTCCCAAACTGAAAACAGAGAAAAAAAATAATTAAAGAAGAACTCCAGAAAAATTTAAAAAGTAATATACACCTATAAGAACACCAGAAAGGGAGAAAACAGAGAAAGAAACAAGAAATATTTGAAGTAGTAATGGCTAAGAATAGTCCAAAATTAATGACAAACACAAAATCACAAATCTAGGAAGCTCTAAGAGCACCAGGCAGGGAAAATACCCACAAAACTGCACCTATAGCATATCATCTTCAAACTACAAACAAACAAACAAAAAGCAAAGAGAAAATCTTGAAAGAAGCTATAGGTGGGGAAGAGCTGATACCATTATGTTTTACATATAAAAGAACAAGAGTAATAATTACATTGGATATCTCTTCAGAAGTTATGTAAACAGAAGGGAATAAAGCGAAGTATTTAAAGTTTTTAAAGAAAAAAAAAAAGGAAAAAGAAAACCACCAATCTAGAATTCTGTATTCAGTAAGTTAATCTTTAAAAGTAAAGAAAGAAAAACTTTAAAAAAAAAAGGAAAGAAAAACTTTTATGACTGAAATGTAAGGGAAGGGAATTTGTTACCAGTAGACCTGCTTTGAGAGAAATGCTAAAAGAGGTTCTTGGAAAACAAAAAAAAATAATATAGGTCTGAAATTGAGATTTACATAAAGAAACAGGAATAAGAAAATTAAAATAAAATATTTTATTTTACTAACTGTTGATAGTTTCTTCAAAGTAATAATAACAATATATTGGATGGTTATTGCTTATGGAAAAATGAAATGAAAGGCAACAAATTTGCAAGAGGTAGAAGGGAAGAATACTCTGTTATAAGGCTCCTATACTTCCCAAAGTGGTATAGTATTCTTTGAAACTGGACTTCAATTATTATAAATATATGTTGCAAACTGTATGGCACCCATTTAAAAAATAATTGCTATGTTAAGAAAGAAAATGGAGCCATATTAATTTTAAATTAAAAACAAAGAAGGAAGAAAAGAACTAGAAGACAAAAACTAAAAACAAAAAAAAAATAATATCAACAATAGAAGAGAGTTACAAATACAGTAAATATTAATCCAATAATATCACTTTAAATGTGAAATGGTCAAAATATACCAACTGAAAGAGACTGTCAGAGGATTTAACAAGACAAAAAAAAGCAACACCCAAATATATGTTGTCTACAAAGTCACCTACTTTGAAAATAAAGACAGATTAAACGTAAGGAAATAAAGAGTGATATGCCATGCTAATACTAACCAAAAGAAAACTAAAGAAGCAATTTCAGATGTAGCTCACTTCAGAGTAAAGAAATTTATGAGATAAACGAGAGCTTTACATACTCATAGGGTGGTCATTTCTTCAACACATTAAAACCGTTAAGGTATGCAACTAGCAACCGAGTGTCAAAATAGATGACAAAAAATTGACAGATCTTCAAGCAGCAATATGAAAATAGTTGGAGATTTCAATACCCCTCTACCAGTAATGGAAAAATCTAGTATACATAAAATCTCTAAGAATAAAGTTGAACTGAATTACATCATCAATCAAGTAGATCTTATTAACATTTATAGAATATAGAAACAGCAGAATGCATATTCTCTTTAAGCTTACCTAGAACATTCATGAAGATAGACCACATTCTGGACCTTGAAGCATACTTTACCAAATTTAAGTGAACAAAAATTATAGAAAGTATACTTTCAGACCACAGAAAGAATTAAACTAGAAATCAATAACATGAAGATAGTTATAAAATCCCAAAATACTTGAAGATTAAACAACTCATTTTTTTTTATTTTTAAAAGATTTTTATTTATTTATTTGACAGAGAAAGAGAGAGATCACAAGTAGGCAGAGAGGCAGGCAAAGAGAGAGGGGGAAGCAGACTCCTTGCTGAGCAGAGAGTACAATAAGGGGCTTGATCCCAGGACCCCGAGATCATGACCTGAGCCGAAGGTTTTAAAGCAGAGGCTTTAACCCACTGAGCCACCCAGGTGCCCCATAAACAACTTATTTTTTATTAACATATAATGTATTATTTGTTTTAGGGGTACAGGTCTGTGAATCATCAGTCTTACACAACTCACATCACTCACCATAGCATATACCCTCCCCAATGTCCACCACCCAGCCAACTTATCCCTCCCTCCCTCCAGCAACCCTCAGTTTGTTTCCTGAGATTAAGTCTCTTATGGTTTGTCTCTCTCCCCAGTTTCATCTTTAAATAATATACTTTTAAATAACACAGGGATCAAAGATTTCAGAGAAGTTTTTAAATATTTTGAAATAAATGAAAATGAAAACATAATTTATCAAAATAGGTGGACACAGTGAAAGCCAAACTGAAAGGGAAATTTACAGTATTGAACGCATGTATTAGAAAAAAGACCTAAAATCAATTATCTAAACATACATCTTAAGAAAGTAGGAAAAGGAGCACCTGGGTGGCTCAGTGGGTTAAAGCCTCTGCCTTTAGCTCAGGTCATGACCCCAGGGTCCTTGGGATCAAGCCCCACATCAGGCTCTCTGATGGGCAGGGAGCCTGCTTTCTCCTCTCCCTCTGCTTGCCTCTCTGCCTACTTGTGATATCTCTCTCTCTGTCAAAAAAAATAAATAAAATATTTTTAAAAAAAGAAAGTAGAAAAAGAACAAATTAAATCCAAGTTAGAAGAATAAAAAATACTACTGATTAGAAAACAAATTAATGAAATTGAAGAAAGGAAAATAACAAAAATAAATCAATGAAAACAAAACTTTGTCCATTAAAAAATAAGAAAATTGATAATCTAGCTAGACTAAGGAAAAAAGAAGACAAAAATTACTAATATCAGAAGTGAAAAAAAATCACTAGAGATCCCACAGACATTAAAATGCTGATAAATTAATTTACATATAACTTCACATTCAAAAATGCATAATTTAAATGAAATGGACCAACTCTTTGAAAGATACAACCAATAGTAGATATTCTGAATAGACCTGCAACTGTTTTTACTGTAGCTGTCTGATACCTTTGCTATACAATTTTGGAAATGTCCCAGATTTTCTATTTGTTCTAGAAATTTGAAATATTGGCTATTGGATTAGCTATCGACCTCATTAAAAATAATAGTGTCTCCACAGTGCCTTAGTTATTTAAGACTTACATTACAGAAGTATTAAGGAAGTATCAACACAATCATCTATTTTTTTTTAGATTTTATTTATTTGTGAGAGAAAGAAAGAGAGAGAAGTAGTGGGAACAGAGGGAGAGGGACAAGCAGACTCCATGCTGAGCTCAAAGCCTGACAAAGACTTGATCTCAGGACCCTGAGATCATGACCTGAACCAAAACCGAGAGTCAGACGCTTAACTGACTGAGCCACCCAGGTACCCCAGAAGGTCCTATGCTTTAAGAGAAGATATTCATAGTCAACCTCAGCAAATCCACACATATACATATGGGGATAAAGAAACTATGCCCAGATTTTCTTTGTACAGTCTCTGCCACTTTGCATCCCTGAGATATATTTTCCCACTCATGTCAGCGGCTTCAAAAGTGGATGAATGTAACCCAATAATATTTAATATTTAACCATCTAAACTCTTATACTTGATCAAAGTACAAGCTCCACGGAGTTGAAGGGGGCATAGCTACTTGACTTGAAAATGTGGAAAAAGAAAGACTGTATGACCATAAACCCCATGCTATTCTTTTATTGAATTCTTATATATAAGACACAACCCCAGCTTGTGTCTTATATTGATTAACTTTATTCATTTGTTTAATAAACTCCATAGATTACTTTGGGTTTTAATCAAACACAAAGCAAGGGACTTGATTGTCCAGTATATTCTCTCTTTCTAAATCTACATGGAACAGGTAATTATTTCCTAGCACTATTTGTAAAGACAGGTTGTAGTGTTCCCTGGGAAAATGACCAGCTACACAGAAGGGTTTAATAGTTTTGTAAGGGAAATGACAAAAGAAATTAGGTATATTTAACATGGGTACATGATTTAAGCAAAATTAAAACTGTAAATGGTTTGAAAGCTGCACATGAAAGTATGGTTGGATGTGTTTTATATTTTTCAAGAAGGAAAAGCTAGGACAAGCAATAAAAGAGACATGGAGTCAGCTTTCAATTACCAAAGACTTAAAATATAATTAGATATATCTGAATATAGATTAACTAAGTACAATGGAGAATATAATAGTCAATAGTCAAGACTCTGGGGAGAATATACAGACTGCCTTAGAGAATAGTGTTTTAAAATACAATCCTACACATAATTGTCCTTGGAAAATAATGAAGGTTAAAAAGTATTCCTATAGGAGAAAAAAATAAAGCTAAGCTCAAACTGATGAAAAAGAATGGAAAATAGCTAAACCTTAAAAAAAATTAGAATTTGTGAAAGAAATTTAAAATCCTATTGAAGGGATAAGATAGGGAGCAGATAACAATAACAGATTTGAGGTCTCTATAAGTCAGATGAAGCAGATTGTAGTTTAATAAAGTTTAATCAGATATTTATAGTGAAAGGATTCATCTGCCAAAAAAGTTAAGAGAATGGATCCCAGTTAATGGGAAATTAAGTTCTCTGAAAAGTGCTATATGTAACATAGATGTTTGACCAAATTTAATGATTTTATCTTTTTTAAATTCAATCAATCAAAATATAGTGCATCATTAGTTTTTGATATAATGTTCAGTGATTCATTTGTTCTGTATAACACCCAGTGCTCATTGTAGCAGTCCTCTTTAATGACCATCACCCAGTTACCCCATCCCCCCACCTGCCTCCCTTTCCACAACCCTCAGTTTGTTTCCAGGAGTCAAGAGTTTCATATGGTTTGTTTCCTTCCCTAATTTCTTCTCATTCAGTGTCCCCCCCCACCACATCTATTGTCCTTTGCACTATTCCTTATGTTCCACAAATGAGTGAAACCATATAATTGACTTCACTTAGCCTAATAGCCTCCAGTTCCATCCATGTCGATGTAAACAGTAGATATTCATCCTTTCTGATGATTGAGTAATATTCCATTGTATATATAAATCACATCTTTATCTACTCATCCACTGAAGGACATCTCAGCTCCTTTCACAGTTTGGTTATTGTGGGTCAGACTTTATCTTTTTTTTTAATGAACTGCATCAGTCCTGCTGGAAGTGTAAGTTAATACAGCTTTTCTGAAAAGCGATGAGTAATACACATCAGAGGCTTTACAATAATCATAACTTCTGACCTAGTATTTTCACCCAGAAATTTATTCATGGTTGAAAAGTATGCCAGATATATGTAAAATTACATTTGCTACATCTTTGCTTAGACACTGAAATACTGGATAAGTTCATCCAACACTAAGGAATTGGTTCAAAATTTTCATATTCAATTGCATATATTGTAGTCAAAAAAGTATGCAAATGTTTATTTGTTGACATTATTTATATATTTCTATACATTATGAATATAAAAGATATGCTAACAAAATATGACATAATATGAAAAGTAAAACAGTATGGAGAAGGTGATTTCCTTTTAGTAAAAATAAGATTCACTTTATATATTTTTAATGTATCTGAATGGTTTTAAAACCTAGAAAGAGTTATATTTTAAAATTTACCATTAATTGATTTTGAGTGCTATTTTATCCTTTGTTAATTTATGTTTTTTAATGTCTAGTTAACATTAGTTATATGACATTAAAGAAACACTTCTTCAATAATAAATTTCTACTTTAAAACTGTTGCCTCGGGGTGCCTTGGTGGCTCCATGGGTTAAATGTCTGCCTTTGGCTCAAGTGACAATCCTGGAGTCCTGAGATTGAGCAGGCATCTGGCTCCTTGTTCATCAAGGTAACTGCTTCTCCTTCTCCCTTTGCTCCCTTTCCAACTCATGTTCTCTCTTTCTCTTTGATAAATAAATAAAAATATTTAAAAAAAACTGTTGTCTTAATTATTTTGCTAAGGCTGCCGTAAGAAATACCATAGACTGGATGCCTTAAACAATAGAAACTGTATTTTATCACAGTTATGGAAGTCCAAGATCAAGGTGTCAGCAGTTGGATTCCTCTGAGGCTTTTCTCCTTGGCTTGTAAATGGCCTCTTCTCTGGGTCTTCAGATGGCTTCTTTCTTTCTTTCTTTCTTCTTTCTTTCTTTCTTTCTTTTTTCTCTTTCTTTCTTTCTCTTTCTTTCTCTCTTTCTTTCTTCCTTCACATCTTAATTTAATTTAATTTTTTCAGTTTTCCAAGATTTATTGTTTATGCACCACACCCAGTACTCCATACAATACATGTCCTCCTTAATACCCACCACCAGGCTCACCAATCCCCCAACTCCCTCCCTTCCAAAACCCTCAGTTTGTTCCCCAAAGTCCACAGTCTCTCATGTTTTGTCTCTCCCTCCAATTTCCCCCCAATTCATCCATCCCTGGTGTTTCCCTGCCTGATCTAATCTTTTTTCTTAAGATTTTATTTATTAGAGAAAGAGCACACAAGTGGGAAGAGGAAGAGAAGGAGAAGCAGACTCCTTGCCAAGCAGGGAGGTCTGAGCAGGGCTAAATCCCACATAACCAGAGCTGAAGGCAGATGCTTAACTGACTAATCCACCTAAGTGTCCCTGGTCTAATCTCTTCTTACAAGAATGCCAGGCAGATAGAGTTAGGACATCCTAATAATCTTTGTTTTAACTTAATTATGTTTTTAAAGGCCCTGTCTCCAAATATAGTTTACTTTCTAAGCTACTGGGAGTTAGGGCTTCAACCTGTAAATTTCAAGGAGATACAATTTTGCCTATAACTATCTTTAGTGTAATATTCAACATTGCTCATATTATTCCAGATTTTATAATCTTAACATAATAATTATGAACATCATTTCCCTTTATGGTGTACTGAAACAAATTAGTTTAAACCTATACTTAACCTAGTATATATCAAGGAAATCTATTTTCAGAATATATTCTAATACCCATGTTTTTAAATTTTATCCAAAAGCAGCAATTTTGTAGAAGACTGGGAGAGGGATCAGTTCTTATTTCAATTCTCCACTCTTTTGAATACAAAGAAGCTAAGATTTGCTTCTGGCTATCCCTACGGCTTACACTATTATTCTTTTAACAATACAGTAACAAAAAATGTAAACATTATATTTTAAAATAGGATATAGAATTCAAAAAATTTTTGTCAGAATTTTTTCTGTATGAATTTTATTGTTTAATTTTTCATTCTTATCAACAATCCTACTTGTTTAACTATGCATTAGTACTATTTCCACAGGTCATCTACTCAGTCAGATTTTAAAATTACTATGATACCTAATATCTTGTGTTACATAGATCATTAGCTGAATATTTTCAATGCTTCGTATCTCATGATAGGCACTATAGAGAGTGCAGAAGTTTATCTTTATATCCTCGTCCTAATAACTTTGTCAAAACCCCAAATGTGGTCACATTGAACTTTTTCCTAGGATCATGGATGTTGACTTAGGAAGAGATAAACATCATTAGTTTTCACAAACTATTGAAGATACATTTTAAAAGAGTATTGGTCATAGAAAGCACAGATAAAGTAAGCTGGAGGGCTAACCTAGTCTTTTGAATGTCCCCCGTGTATCAGGCATGATGCTGAGCAACTCACCTATAAAGAAAATGATTTCTGTTCTCTAGTCCAGAGGAGCAGAAATTCCTGGAAAATCATATAAAGTGATCATTCCTGCCAAGGTAAAAGAAAACACATAATAAACTTAAAAAATATTTTTTTCTCTAAAACCACAAAAAGTTCTAAAAGTTGTACATAAAATTACTAAATCAACTAAATTCTAAAAATAATGACATAAGCTTGGAAGTGCAGATATCTTTTTGAATTAGTATTTTTATTTCTTTTATATATATATTCAGAAGTGGAATTAATGGATCAAATAATATTTTTAGTTTTTTGAGAAACCTCTATAATGTTTTCCACAGCGGCTCTACCAATTGACATTCTCACCAATAATGCAATTACCTAGTGATGTTGAGCATATTTTCATGTAGCTGTTGACCATTTGTATGATTTCTTTGGAAAAATGTTTATTCAGATCCTCTGTCCATTTCTAAATCAGACTGGTGTTTTTGCTATTGCGTTGTATGAGTTCTTTATATATTTTGTATGTTAATTCCTTCTGTTGCTTTCTGTGTGTGTGTGTGTGTGTGTGTGTGTGTGTTTGTGTGTGCGTGTGTTTTCCTTTGCTGTGTAGAGCTTTTCAGGTTGATGTAGTCCCACTTGTTTAGTTTTGCTTTTTTGCCTTTGTTTTTGGTGTCAAATGCAAAAAAAAAAGCATTGCTAAGACCAGTGTTAAAGAGCTTATCACCTGTGTTTTCTTCCATGAGTTTTATGGTTTCAGGTCTTACGTTAAAGTCTTTCATCCATTTTGAGTTTAATTTTGTTTTGATGTAAGGTAGGAGTTCTGTTTCATTCTTTGGTATGAGGTTGTTCAAATTTCCCGAAACTATTTATTAAAAGGACTGAGCTTTCCTCATTGTATATTCTTGGCTCTTTTATTATAGATTAATAGTCCATAAATGCATGGGTTTATTGCTGGGATCTCTATTCTGTTTCACTGTTTTATGTGTCTGTTTTTATGTCAATACCATACTGTTTTGATTTCAATAGCTTTGTAATATAGTTTGAAATCAGGGAGTATGACATCTCCAGCTTTGTTCTTTCTCAAGATTTCTTTAACTATTTGGGGGATCTTTGGTAGTCCCATACAAATTTTAGGATTCTTTGTTCTATTTCTGTGAAAAATACCATTGGAATTTTGATAGGGGCTGCACTGAATCTATAAATTGCTTGGAGTAGCAAAGACATTTTAACAATATTTTGTTAAGCACAGAATATTTTTCCATTTATTTGTGTCTTCTCCAATTACTTTTATCATTGTCTTATAGTTTGCGGTGTATAGGTCTTTCGCTTCCTTGGTTAAATTTATTCCTTGTCCTTGGGATTATTTTCTTAATTTCTCTTTCTGACAATTTATTATTAGTAAATAGAAATGCAACTGAATTTTTTGTGTTGAGTTTGTAAACTTCAGCTTTACTGAATTTATTAGTTCTAACAGGTCTTTGGGTGTCTTTAGAGTTTTTTATATATAACATCATGTCCTCTGCAAATAGACACAATTTTACTTCTTCTTTCTTTCTGATTTGGATGCCTTTTACTTCTTTTTCTTATCTAATTATTCTTTAGGACTTCCAATATTATGTTGAATAAAATTGATGAGAAAATCTTCCTTGTTTTATTCCTGCCTTAGAGCAGAATTGTCTTATTCCTGACCTGATTTTTGATCTGTCTTATTCCTTAGTATGGTGTTAGTTGTGGGCTTGTCACAGATGGCCTTTATTATGTTGAGGTACATTCCCTCTATACTCATTTTGTTGAGAGTTTTAATCATGAATCAATGTTGAATCTTGCCAATGCTTTTTCTGTACCTATTAAAATGGTAATATTATTTTAATCCTTCAATTTGTTGATGTGGCATATCACACTGATTGATTTGCAGATAAGAAATGTCCTTACATCCCTGGAATAACCCCCCCCCCGATCATCTTAAAGTATTGTTTAATTCAGTTTGTTAATATTTAGTTGAGGATTTTTGAATCTATGCCTATCAGTAATATTAGCCTTTTTAAAATTTTCTTTTCTTGTGGTTTCCTTGTCTGATTTTAGTATCAGGGTAATTCTCATCTTGTAAAATGTTTGAAGTGTTCCCTCTTTTTTTTTGAAAGAGCTTGACAAGGATTGGTACTAATTTTTCTTAAATGTTTGGAAGAATCTACCACCGAAGCTATCTGGTTCTGGACTTTTGCTTTTGAGAAATTTTTGATAAAAGATTCAATCTCCTTACTAGTAATTGGTGTGTTCAAAGTTTGTATTTTTTATGATTCAGTCTCAGTAAGTAGTATGCTTCTGGAAATTTATCAGTTTCTTCTAGGTTGCCCAATTTGTTGACATATAATTATTCATAGAAATTTCTTATGATTCTTTGTATTCCTGTCATATCAGTTGTAATGTCTCCTCTTTCATTTCTGACTTTGAGTCTTTATTATTTTTTTCTTCATGCCATAGCTGAAGGTTTGTCAATTTTCTTTATCTTTTCAAAAAAAAAAAAAAACAGCTCTTAGTTTCATCAGCATTTCTTGTTGTCTTGTCAGTATTTTATTTACTTCCACTTTAGTATTTTATTTACTTCCAGTTTGTTATTTCTTTCCTTCTACTTTTGATTTTGTTGTTTTTCTATTTCACTAAAGTGTAAAGTTAGGTTGTTTGCTTAGGATCTTTGATTTCTTAATGTAGGCATTTATTCCTATGAACTTCAATCTTTGAATTCCTTTTGCTACATTGCGTCCATTTGGGTATATTTCTATTTTTATTTGGTGATATTTTCTGATATCTGTTTTGATTTTTTTCTTTGATTTGTTGAGTAGCATATTTATTCTCCACAGATTTGTGAGTTTTCTAGATTTCTTGTAGTTGATTTCTAGTTTTAACTAATGTAGTCAAAAAAGATGCCTTGACACAACTTCAATCATCTTAAACTTATTAAGACTCGTTTTGTGGCCTATTATATAATCTATCCTGGACAAAGTTCCATGGACACCTGAGAAAAATGTGTGTTCTATTGCTTTTGGAGTGAATGTCTGTATATGTCTATTAAGTCCATTTGATCTGCTTAAGGGCAATGTTTCTTATCCATTGATGAGATTGGGGTATTAAAGTCTTCTACTTTATTGTATTGCTGTCTATTTCTCCCCTCAGATCTGTTAATATTTGTTTTATATATTCAGGTGTTCCTATGTCATGTTCATAAACATTTAAATGTTATATCTTCTTGTTGAACTGACCCTTTTATAATTATATAATGATTTTTTTGCTTCTTATTAAAGCTTTTCTTAAATTCTATTTTGTCTAATAAGTATAGATATCCCATGGTTTCCCATTTTCATGAAATATCTTTTTCCATTCCTTCAATTTTGGTCTATTTGCATTCTTCCATCTCGAGTAAATGTCTTATAGCAGCATATACTTAGGTCTTGCTTTTCCTTCCATTTAGCCACCATGTGTTTTGGTTGGAGAAGTAAGTCCATTTACATTTAAAATAACTATTGATAAAGAAGATATGATCCATATATACAATGGAATATTATGCCCCTTTCAGAAAGGATGAATATCCAAATTTGTATCAACATGAAGGGGATTGGAAGAGATTATGCTGAGTGAAATAAGTCAAGCAGAGAGAGTAAATTATCATATGGTTTCTCTTGTGGAACATAAGGAAAACATGAAGGACATTGGGAGAAGGAAAGGAAGGATGAATTGGGGGAAATCAGAGGGGGAGATGAACCATGAGAGACTATGGACTCTGAGAAACAAACTGAGGGTTTTGGAGGGGAAGGGGGTGGGGAGTTGGGTGAGCCTTGTGGTGGGTATTGAGGAAAGCATGTATTGCATGGAACATGGGTGTGGTGCATGAACAATGAATCTTGGAACACTGAAAAAATAAAATTAAATTTAAAAATATAAACCAAAATAATAATATCTATTGGTAGCATGATATTTTTGCCATTTTCTTCATTGCTTTCTGGCTGTTTTGTTGTTCCTCCATTCTCTTCTTATTCCCTTCATCTCTTCCTTTATGACTTGATGAGTTTCCATACTGGTATGCTTATATTCCTTTATCTTTATCTTTTGTATATCTAGTGTCAGGTTTGAATTAGAGGTGGAAAAGAGGACCCAGGCAAGTAGAATCAAGGCAAGCTTTAACGGAAGCACTCTTGGGCAAGGTTCCTTGGTCCTAGTTAGGATAGGGCCAAGGAAGTCGAGGCCAGGGGTAGGACTGAGGGGTTTTTAAATAGGGGCCTTACGGTGTGGAGTGTTTGCTGGGTATCTGATTGGCTGCACTTTATGTATACGAGGGATACAAAATACACCAATCAATTTTCAGCTCATCATACAGAAAAAGGAATGCAAACTGGACCAGTCAGATTGTTCTTTGTTGTTGTGGGGTGATCTGGAAAGTCTCTGAGACAGGAAGCCCCATTGCGGAAAGTCCTGAGCCACCATTTTGTGAAACTCGGTGGCCATCTTGTCCACTCTCGGTGTCCCTGGGCCTGCCAGCCTAACATCTAGTATATATTTTTGCTTTGTGGTTACCATGAAGCTACACAAAACAGCTTATGTCTACAAAAGTATATTTTATGTTGATAAAAACTTGTTTGAACACATTCTAATGTTTTACATTTTTATTTCCCTCCCCAAAATTTTTTAATGTCACAATTTATTTCTTTTTATCTCATGTATGTGTGCTTTCAATAAAATTTCAGGTTGCTAAAAATCATTACTAAAGTAGATTATTATAATTAAAGAATTTAACTTGGCAGTTGGATTAAGGTTTAGTTTTCTATCCTGTCATTTTATAGTAATAAAATAGCTCCTCAAAAACAAACACAAATTAGTTTTTTTAACCAAATCAAATATGCATATTTTATGTTCTCTCGAATGTAGTTGATTCTGTTTTTAAATTTTATTTTAGATTTTGGACTTAACTTTATTTTTAATTCCCCATACCTGATAGTAATTTCACTTGGGAGATAGGAAATGTGGTATGGATAATGGTAAGTTGTTTGATATGTATATCCCAGTGGCTTCCCAGCCCTTTTCGAAGGAGAAAACTTCTGCATTAGGCATATAAAGACCTGAATGGTTTAGTCTCTACCTAATTCCCTAACTTCTGATCCAAAGCCTCCCCTACTCTTTCTACTCCATTCATAATGATGTGTCTCTAGTTCTCATATTCTCCATGTTTCTTACCATAACATAATCTTCCCAGACGCTTTTCCTTCTACCCTAGACTTTCATTTTTATAACCTTAACCTCAGCTCAGCTCACTGTTATTGTCTCAGGGATCCCTTGAATAATGAACAAAAGCAGGTCCAACCCGTAAGTTATAGGCAAGATATAACAAGATCATAGTTATACCTTTATATTTCATTTGTGCCTGCTTCATTCACATTCATTACTTACTTATTTCTATACTTCCAGGGCATAACAAGCTTAACATACTACCTGGTAATAGTAGGAAGTTGTTTAGTATTTTGAATTGATGGTTAGCATTTATGATATCAAGATTAATGGAGATAATAGATTATCCATGTATATAATACAGGAATCCTTCAAGAGGGATTGTAATTTAAAGCAAAACAACTTTATTCTTTCTTACCCATATTGCTTGTCCAAACCCTATCTGTGAGGCTAGTTCTCTCTCATTATTTGGGCAGACCTTCTGATTTTTCTGGACAATAATATAATGGAATTTCCTCTAGTCATTTCAAACAACAAAAGTAGTTTCATTTGAAAAATTAAAATGTTTAGTAATATATTAATCAAAGTCTAAACTTCACTTAAAACTTGTTATCCTGCAAGTATAGTGTGATATAAAGGAGATTCTGGAGTGGAAAAGAGGTGTGTGGCTAACATTTCTTAGTGTTAGCTCTCTTTTCTGAGATTGGAAGCTGTTTAAAGCAGATTAATTCCTACATGTACAATTTTGAATACCAAAAATTCCTTATAGATGAGGGAGTGTCATCAGCAGTTCTGTAATATATGGGTGATGGTTTTCCTGGCTGTACTTTTTATATCTCATCCTTCAATCCCTGGGTTTTGGGGGCTCATCTTCAACATTTGTTGAGATCTTATCCTCCATACTTTCCTTTTTTTAGCCTGAAGGGCCAGAAGGAATAGTTAACAACAAAAGAGGATAAAAAACAACTCAGGGACAAATGGAAGAAGATAATATAGTTGATTCTAAAGAAGATGATAAACAAGCATCCTCAGTAGTCCTGCTGACATATGTAATTTCTCTGCATGCAAACAGCAATTGTTTTACTTTATTTTATTTTATTAATTGGGGCACTTGGCTGGCTCAGTTAGTAGAGCCTGTGACTCGATCTCAGTGTTGTAAGTTGAAGCCCTATGTTTGGAAGTAGAGATTACTTAAAAATAAAATCTTAGATTTTTTTATTAAAATAAAATTGATGTATAACATTGTGTAAGTTTAAGGTGTACAACATGTTGATTTGATATTATATATATAGCATATAATATAATATAATTTATATACTTAATATAACATTTATACGTTATATTTTTATATTGTCATATTTATATATTATATAATAATAATAGCATCTACATCAAGTCATATTTGTGTGTGTGTGTGTGTGTGTGTGTGTGTGTGATGGAGATAATTAAGGTCTAGTCTTAGCAGATTCGATCTCTGGGATTTATTAACTGGTTTCTAGTTTCTAGTCTTAAAGCATCTCCCTCCTCTCCGCCTCTTAATCCACTGTTTTATTCTCTGTTTTTATGACTTTGGCTTTTTAAAATTTCTTGACAATTTTCTTTTAATCATTTTTAGACTGTTCAGATTAAAAGAGATTGCAGTTTGATATAGTTCAAAGCTGTCTTGACATAATGACTACCCTCAAACACACCACCACTAAAAGTATGTGCACTTTATTTGCAAAGCACATTTAAACTGATTTCAGATAATTTATAATTGGATTGTTAACTCACTTTGCCAAGAAGCAATTGATTAGAGTAAGCCAGTTTGTCTCTTTTAATGGACTAAACTATGCTTTGATGGAACAGTTTTGGTTAACTTGCTCTGTAAAAAATAGTTTAGTTTTCCCTAAGCTCCTTTATTTTCTGATACCAAACAATGACCCTAATATAGAGTTTACTATGTGCATTCAAACTTGAACTCTTGAAGTTGAGTCTAAGAATAAGAAAGAAAAAAATGTTTTATTCAATAGAAACTTGAACCTGACCTTGTTTTTTATAATGCAAAGCAAAAAGAATGAATACCTTAAAAGTGTTTTTTTAAAAAAACACTGTTTTTTAAAAGTGAAAGAGAATGACTATGTGTGAGCAGGTCTAAGCAGACTCGAGTAGGTCAGACAATGCAATATATACATACAAAAATGAAATGAGCAGAAAAGAAGTTGAAAAGCTTTAAAGCAGATGCAAAGGGGAAAAAAAAACTTGGCTTATTTTAACTATGTTCTTCTATACAGCTTTTTATGTAGGGAAGCTAATTCTAGGTCTTACATTCTTTAAAGGGGTCCTGGAATTGTTTGCTTCCTACTTCTTTGCTTGAATACTCAGAAGTAATAATAATAATAATAAACCTTAGACTCTCTCACCCTATTTAATCACTGGGAAATGCAGACCTAAGGAGAAGGCACAGAGAGGCATAGCTACCAAACTTAGTTTCAACTGACAGTTTCAGGGGGGAGTGGGCTCTCAGCATGATGTTTAATTTAGAGCAATTGAAAAACCATCCAGTACATAGTGTGAGACAATTATTTACAGTAAGTAAACTGTGTTACTGGAGGAATCTGACCTAAAGTGTAATTCTTTTCCCAAGCACTCCCTACACACACCTTGTGCTTTTCAAAGTATTATATTTCAGAAAAGCACTGCAAGGTGATAATTGCTTCCAATTGTCTTTAAATTCACTTTAGACATTAACCATTTGCTAAATCTGGAGCAACTGGAAAAAATATATGGAAATGTGAAGCGTGCCACCAAAATGGATTCCTAAGTGCATGGGGAGATTCAAAATTTGATTAATGCTGCTTTGGTTTGGAGGAAGGTCAATAATTGGAGAACTGCCAGAAAGACAGGGAAGGCAGCCTGCCTTACCTACTGTTGAGTAAGAAAGTGCCCTAGCCCTGTAGGCTGTATTCTGATATATTTATCTTTGCCAGAGAGCTTTGTGGTAGGCGGGATAATACCCTCCACAAAGATATTCACACCCTAATCCCTGGAACCTGCTAAATATGCTATTTTATAAGGCAGGAAAGAACTTTGCAGATGTGATTAAGTTAAATACCTAGAGATAGGGAAATTCTTCTGGATTATTCACATGGTCCTAATGGAATCACAAGGGTCCTTAAAATTGAAGAAGGATGCCTGAAGAGGGAGGGTGGGAGGGATCTCCCTCTGAAGAGGGATATCAGAATCACACATTAGAAGGATTCAGTGCTTTGTTGCTAAAGATGAAGATAGGGGAAGCTGGGCATGAGCAAGGAATGTAAGCAGCCTCTAAAAGCTGGAAAATTCTATCTGATAGGCTCCAGAAGGAATGTAGTCCTGCCAGGCCCTTGATTTTAATTCTGTGATGGACTTCTGAGCTCTAGAACTATAAGTCAATAAACTGGACCTTTAGATACAAGTGTATTAACTCAACATTTACTGGGTACCACCAAGCTCTCGGCTAGATACTGGCATAAGAAAATGAAAGATCTTCAGAAAGCTCACAGTCTATATTACCAATATCATTTAAAAGAAAATTTAGTGACTCTACCATTCTTTGACACTATTCTTTTAACTCTAAGTCCTTTCAACTATGGCTTCTCTGGTCTTAGGATCAGTAAAGAAAATAATTACTTAAGAATTCTTGCTTTGGGGGGCCTGGGTGGCCCCATGGGTTAAGCCTCTGCCTTTGGCTCTGGTCATGATCTCAGGGTCCTGAGATCAAGCCCCACATCAGGCTCTCTGCTCTGCGGGGAGCCTGCTTCCCCCTCTCTCTCTGCCTGCCTCTCTGCCTACTTGTGATCTCTCTCTCTCTCTCTCTCTGTCAAATAAATAAACAAAATCTTTCAAAAAAAAAGAGTTCTTGCTTTGGAAACTTTACTGGTGCAAAACACAGAGGAGTGAGAGAAAGTAACTATTAATTTTCTCAGTCTCCAAAACAACTGATGTGTAAAACAAAGGCAGAAAAAAATTATTAAATTTCCTTGCTACCTAGAGCTCACTGACAAGTCCTTGAAACAGGCAAAGTGACATTCCTCTAGGGACTCAACTGCTTCAATGTTAATACTTTGCTAAGGGCAAAAGGCAATCCTAGCCTGACCCCTGCTCCCCAGGATCCTGTAAGCCTGCTTTAATGTATACAAATTCCTTTGGGAACTTCCTTTATCTCTAAATCCCCCAAGATGTGTGTTGGCAATCATGCCCCAAGCATATGGCCCACAATATACATCTGAAAAGTCTCATGACTAAAGTTTTATTAGACTGTAATAAATGACCTTTTCCCAATAATAGCTAGCCCCCTGGAGGTCCTGGAAACCTTGCTTTCCAAAATTCCTTAGAGATTTATGCTATCATTTACCTCCTCCTAACTTGAAAATATATAATGGGCCATTCCTCATGACTTCAGTGCAGCTCTTTCCGCCCATGTATTTTGTCCCCGTGCTTTAATAAAATCACCCTTTTGCACTGAGATGTCTCAAGAATTCTTTCTTAGCCATACCGTAGGCTTTGAGCCCTAATGTCTTTCCTACATCAACAAACTCTTGGAATGGGATACTCTTGTCATTATTGTAAGATAATAGAAGGAATTTAGAGGTGTTATGCAACTTCCTAATGATCACACAGCTATAGTTCACAAAGACAGATCCAGGTCTATCTGCCTGGATAGAATAGAATAGAATGCCAGCCACTTTAACACACTGACTTCAAATTCATGACAATATTGGTAAAAACTTAACACACAATGTTTTAAAGAGATAAATGAAGAAATATATTATTATTCCTACTATTTTTCTTCCAATTTGGTCTAGATACCTCACTGGGTTGCTGTAACTATCAAAAGGGATGTGGGAAATGCCTGTGCAAGTCATAAAGCATTACTGTTTCCCTCAGACATTCATATTATTCTATGACATTTTATTTTTTTTTATTTTTTAAAGATTTATTTATTTATTTGAGAGAGAGAGATATCACAAGCAGGCAGAGAGACAGGCAGAGATAGAGGGGGAAACAGGCTCCCTGCTGAGCAGAGAGCTCTATGCAGGGCTGCATCCCAGGACTCTGAGATCATGACCTGAGCTGAAGGCAGAGGCTTTAACCCACTGAGCCACCCAGGCACCCCTATTCTATGGCCTTTTAAAAAGTGGATTTTTTTTTTAAAGATTTTATTTATTCATTTAACAGAGAGAGAACACAAGCAGGCAGAGAGGCAGGCAGGAGCAGAGAGAGGAGCAGGCTCCCTGCGGAGCAAGGAGCAGGATGCGGGACTCGATCCCAAGACGCCGGCATCATGACCTGAGCCAAAGGCAGTTGCCCAAGCAACTGCGCCACCCAGGCGTCCCTAAAAAGTGGATTTTTTTAAAAATTAAAAACTGCCATAGATAAAAATCTTTTTAGCTGATTAATTCACTTAGTTGCAATATATGCTTATTATGTATGTTCTACATGTATTAAAATGGCTAACTGTAAAACAGGTAATATGTATTAACTATTTATTATATGCCAACCAACATGCTAAAAGTTTTATGTATATTATTTCATTACATAATTACAAAACACCCAATGATAGTTCTGGGTTTTGTTTTTAATTATCCCTATTCTAAAGATTTAAAAAGTGAGATTTAAGTTCAGTAAATCATTCCAAGTCATACAGATAGTGTTAAAGATGCGTTTTCAACGCATATAGTCTACTTTACATCTCCAAAGCCACTTTGTAACGTACACTTAGATTTGTTTTATCTTCATGCAAACTACCTATTTAATTACAGCATTAAGCTCTATGCCAGAAAAAATTATATATAAATAATTTTCATTGCTCTCAAGAACCTTAGCAAGATATTTTAGGCAAATAATTTGAATTAATTAATCTTGTGGTGAATAAAGTTCGAAGCACACATTCTAGTGTGATGATATTGCATATGTTTATTTCAAATACCAAACTTAATTATTCCTTCTCTATTTGTATATGAAGTTAACACAAACCAGGACTGGGGATGCCAGCTTTAATATGGCAACATAAAGTCAGCTTTTTACATTTCTCCATCTAAAATTCATCTAAGATAACCAAGAGAGTAACATAAAAACAAAACAAAACAAAGGGAGAAAAACTATAAGAGACTCTTACTCTCAAGAAACAAACTGAGGGTCACTGGAGGGGAGGGGAGTGGGAAGGATAGGGTGGCTGGGTGATGGACATTGTGGAGAGTATATGCTATGGTGAGTGCTGTGAATTGTGTTAAAACTGATGAATCACATATTTTGAAAAAGTAATATACACAAAACATGAGTGGAGGAAACTTTGTGTTGCAAACAATGCTGCAGTGACAATTTAGATTTGCACTGGAACAATATGGTGTTAAGAACTCACAGATATATACTGTGAGTATACTGTGAATGAAGAGAATAGATACTGTGAGTATACTGTGAATACCCTGTGAATGAAGGAGAATTACTATTTGCCCACAACACACAACTCTTATTCCACTTACAAAACTCTTTGGAAACAAAACAAAACAAAACAAAAACAGACTTGTTTAGAAATAACTTACTAGAAGGACTTACATATATGTAAGGTTGTGCTCCTGCCCAGGAAAGACCTGAGAAGATACTAAGCTTATAGAAAAAGCACAAGTATAAATCTTCATCAAACAATTGTTTCTTAGATATGAAACCACAAGAAACCAACAATATTTCTTAAAAGATAAATTATATTTAATTAAAATAAAAATTTTGTGCTTCAAAGGACACCATCAACAAAGTAAAAGGACAACCCACACCATGGGACAGTATATTCCTAAATTGTATATCTGATAAGGATCTAATAATCACCATATATAAAGGGCACTGACAATAAAAAAGACAACCCAGTTTTAAAAGGTATGAGGAATTGCAATACACATTTCTCAGAAAAAGATACAAAAATGTCATAAGAAAAGATGTTCAACATTATTAGTCTTTAGGGAAATGCAAATCAAGACTACAAAGAGATGAATGCTATTACACATTCACTAGGATGGTTATAATCAAAAAGATGGACAATTACAAATATTGGAAAGGATGTGAAAAAATTGGAACCCTCGTAAATTTTCAAAAGGAATACAAAATGGTTCAATACTTTGGAAACAGTTTCTCAAAAAGTTAGACATTGAGTTACCATATGTCTCGGTATTTCTGTTTCTAGGTATATAACCAAGAGAAATGGAAACGTGTTTACATAAAAACTTCTCCATGCAGGCTAATAGTGCATATTATTGTAGTGTTATTCATAATATTCATCTTGTAGTGTTATTTATAATAGCCAAAAAGTGGAAACATCCCAAATGTGCATCAACTGATGAATGAATAAACAACCCATACTATATTCATAAATAGAATAATATTCAGCCATAAGAAGGACAAAAGTACAGATAATTTCTGACAATATGGATGAACTCTTAAAGGATTATAAGTAAAAGAAGCTACACTGAAAAAATTCCTTTATTGTATGATTCCATGCATGAAATATCCAAACTAAACAAATCTGTAGAAATAGAAAGTAGGTTTTGAGTTGCCAGGGTTTGGGTGGAAGGAGTAAGGAGAGATGAATGCTAATGTGTATGGGTGATGAACTAGTAGAATTAGATAATAGGGATCAATACAGAGGTTTGTGAAAACACTAACATCCATCGAATTGCAAAGTTTAAAAGAGCAGATTTTGTTGTATATGAGTTGCATTTCAATTTTTAAAATATATTGTGAGAAAATATGAAAATATAATGAAAAATGGAAGTCTAGTATATGACGAGTGTATCCATGGAAAGAACTAGAATAATAAAACAGGAAAACGTTATTTACGTATGCCATTAAAGAAAAATTTCCAGATATAATTACTTAAATCTTGATATTTAAAAGAAACCCTGTGTATATGAGGAGAGGGAAATGACACCGAACAAGGAAAACTAAAATAGCTTCATGAATTTACTTAAAAAAATAACTTGAATAGTTACATAAAATATTATACTTTCTTTTTTTTAAAGATTTTATTTATTTATTTGACAGAGAAAGAGATCACAAGTAGGCAGAGAGGCAGGCAGAGAGAGAGGGGGAAGTAGGCTCCTTGCCTAGCAGAGAGCCTGATGTGGGGGCTCAATCCCAGGACCCTGAGGTCATGACCTGAGCCGAAAGCAGAGGCTTTAACCCACTGAGCCACCCAGGTGCCCCAAATATTATACTTTCTATACAGAAAGAAAAAGGCAGGACTTAGCCATCATATATTCTCAAGATTAGACTACTTTAGGACAATGTCCACAAAATCTTCAGAGAAAAAAAGAATGACCAAAGAATTTAATGCCTAGCCAAACAATACTGCAAGCACAAAATCAAAATTAAAACACACACACACACACACACACACACACACACACACACACACACACAGAAGCATATGAGTGCCCAGGGAGCATTGTTCCTATAAGTTATTCTTGAGGAAACTACTGGAGAACTAACTAATTTTTTAATTAATTAGTGTAGCAAAATTCCAACATTAAGTATTGAGTACACAAATTGTTTGACCAAAACCTAAATTAAATATGGTAATTATGGTTACAAATAATGGAAAAATTATAAGCCTTGACAAAATAAAAATGATATAAGATTTCTAAAATTGGAAGGTTGAAAGAAGGTAGAAGTTCCTATACACCTCTGGTCTGATTTTCTCAAAATTTTTTAAATAGCTGATTGATGGATATAATTAAAAGCTATCTATATTTTAGATATGTAGATAGATTTGAAATTATAAAAGTTAAGCAAAGAAAAACAATATAATCAGTTAAATATGGTTATGGTGAAAAAAATTAACCTCGCGCAAAGGTCTTTCTGAAATTCTTGAATACTAAAAGTTCTGAAGACAGCAACATTTAAGTAATCATTTAGTTTAAAGCTTAATTTGAATGTGAGATTACTTATAATATCCCTTTTTCTGCACTGTGTGATAACATATTTTACTTAAATAATATTAGTGTGCTCAATTCTATATGTTAGTATGTAATACATGGTATTGTAAGCACCAAGTTATCTTTCTAAAAATCTTTTTTAAGATTTCATTTATTTATTTCAGTGAGAGAGTGCAAAGGAGCAGAAAGAGAAGGACAAGCAGACTATGCATCTAGTGTGGAGCCCCACACTGGGGCTCAATTTGACAACCCTGAGATCATGACCTGAGCCAAAATCAAGAGCCCATACTTAACCAACTGAGCCACTCAGGCATCCCTCTAAAATTCTGTACGTGTGGCTCCCAACACTTTCTCCTGAGGAAGGCTTATATTAATTTTATCATCATATAGAATATAAAAAAATAGATATTAATTAAAGAGGTTTAAACATTTTTTTAAAGTTGTGTTTACCTTAGATATCCACTGGAGTAAACAGTATACATCACAAAATTTTAAAGAAGGAAATCCAGAAAACCAAACATTTGTAAAATATATTTTTAAAGTTTTAAAAGTTATAAAGTTAAAAGTTTTAAAGTTATAAAAAAGGAACCACAGCAGAACATAAGAGCAAAGGAATAATATCAAATATAGCTACTATATCTACTATATATAAGTATATATAAATGAAATAAACTTACATGATAACAAATTTAAAATGGAATTTAAAGTAAATATAACTAAAGTTGTAGATGAGTCATAGCCACAAAACAAAGAAACTAAAAAAGTTTATACAAAAAACATTCCAGGGGGGCCTGGGTGGCTTAGTGGGTTAAAGCCTCTGCTTTCTGCTCAGGTCATGATCTCAAGGTCCTGGGATCCAGCCTGCATTGGGCTCTCTGCTCAGCAGGGAGTCTGCTTCCCCCACCTCTGCCTGCCTCTGTGCCTACTTGTGATCTCTCTCCTCTCTGTCAAATAAATAAATAAAATCTTAAAAAAAAACATTCCAGACAAATTAAAACAAATAAACAAAACAAAAATACAAGTATCATAACCTTAATAAGGTGTGTGATTGAATTCAAGATTATAAATAAGGAAACAAATAGTTGTTACAAAGATGGACACTCTATAATGAGTGTGGATATAAACTTTATATCCACAGTGCAGATCTAATAGTTATTACTATCTATGTGACCATAGCATTGCATTAATATTATAAAAACAACAACCACAGGAACACAAGGAAAAACATAATATATATATGTGTGTGTTTGTGTGTGTGTGTGTGTATTAATTGGAGGAGACAAATTTTAGGATTTTTCTTAAATTTACCTCTCAATTTTGGCAGTGATCAAAAATAAGGTTTTAGAAAACCAAAAAAAAAAAAAAATGAATAACTCTAATCAATATAGTAAGCAAATGCAAGCATGACCCCCAGTAGCCCATACCACTGTATAAAAGTATCTCCTTGAATGTGGATGGCACTTGTTTAAAACAATAAAATATGACTAAGGTGATGAGTATCACTCCTGGGTGATTTGTTACCTTAAATGGCAATGGTGAATTTATTTTTCCTTTGTAAATAAGGTCCCAAATCAATTGACTTCAAGTTAATCAAAAGGTTAATTACCTTGGATGGGTCTGACCTAAACAGACAAGCTCCTTCAAAGAAAGTTTAGATGTCAGAGAACAGAGAAGTCACAAAGATGCTCTACCTCTGACCTTGAAGATGCAAACAAGCATGCCAAGAACTTCCCAAGAGAGATTAAAGTTTTAGCCACCCTGAGTCGACAGAATAAACCTCCACTCAAAATGTGGTTCCAATATTAAGATTGTTAACACCACATGCATACTAAGAGAGTATGAAACGTTTTATTACTTACAAAATTGAGGCTTTATGGTGAGAGAAAGATGGGCCTCCCATCCTGGTCCAAAAATAGCATGAGAAACAAGAAACAAGGAAAGGTTGGCTTGAGAATTTTTTAGTGTGGAGATAAGAGTACGTGAGGGTTCCCACCTTGAAAAGGGACTGGCATGGTTTGACTTTCCCACTGGTGGCAGAAGATGGAACATGCAGGCTTTTCTTTCAGCTTTCCCAGATTTGGGGCAGAGCGGGAGGATAGAGGCATGAGGCTTAAAAGCTGTCAGCTAAACTCAGAAAACTGGACTCAGACTTACTGAAATTCACCTATGATATTTGACAGATGACTGAAACATGCTGTTACTAGGTGATTAATAGTAAACTTGGTTAAGTAGGTCATTATGGTGCTCTGTGGGGCCTGTAACCTGAGATTGGGAAGGAAGGGGCAGGATCTGCTGAATGCTTTAAGAGTCCAATAGTGTGGGGCACCTAGGTGGCTCAGTGGGTTAAAGCTCTGCCTTCGGCTCTGGTCATGATCCCAGGGTCCAAGGATCGAGCCCCACATTGAGCTCTCTGCTCAGCAGGGAGCCTGCTTCCCTCTCTCTCTCTGCCTGCCTCTCGGTCTACTCGTGATCTCTTTCTCTGTCAAATAAATAAATAAAATCTTTAAAAAAAGAGAGTCAATATTGTGTGTTCTTAGAAGTGACACAAACTCCTTGATCTCTCTCACTAATGTCTGTAACTCCAGAGGGGAAAGGGGGGCCTCCTGTTGGGGCCTTGTATTGTGGCTTTTGAAAGTGTAGAGACATATGGAAACTTCATTTATATTTTGGGTATTTATAAGGCAAGAGATTCTGAGGTTCTTTGTGCTAATCTTTGGTATCTATGCTTTATTAGAGCCATCCCGGTTAAGAGGTGAAAAGCAAGAGCTTTCCTGTGAGGTCCATCATGTGCACTAAATTGTGTGAATGGCCAGTGGTCTATTGTTCCTAAGGGGCTTATTGATCCTAAGCGGCTTCCCAGGAACCCAGTGATTCTGAGAGATGAGTGACAACCTCCTCAACTGTGCCAACTGGCAAGAGACTGAGGAGAAAGGAAGCCACCCCCTTTTGCCGTGGAATCTGTCAGATGCACTAGGTGTGGCTCCATCCTGTATGAAGGAGGCCTTCGTAGCTGAGCTCGTAGGATGCTTCTTCTATGTCTCAAGGCGTATGGGCAGCTGGGCACAGAAAGTCATAGGCTCAGGGTCTGTGGGAGCCTGTATTTCTAGGAAAAACCAGGATATTTATAGCAATTACACTCTAATCATGTGTAGCAAGGTCTAAAGACTGCAGTTTCTTCCATCAGATGCCTTTGGGCAACTTGTGGTCAGCACAGGATGTGTAAAGAATCCAGAGGCATGAGAAGAGATTACAAAAGCCTCCATTATGAAGAAGTGTTTTTTTTTTTTTGGGTGGGTGGGGGCAATTATGAGAGTGCCTGTTGTATTGCTATTTGGATATATTTAAGAACTTTTTGTTGGAGAGGGCTCCATTTAATGTGGGCTGATTTGCAGATAACAGCATAAATGAGCTCAAGTAAAATTTATAAATGAGGAATGTATTACCCCCAGAACCCAAATGCTTAAAAGGAATTGTGAATGCTGAGGTCAATAGCTGTTTCATAACCGCCTCAGAGATTGAATAGCTCTTGGTTTACCAAATAATTTTTAGGAATTTAATCTAGTTAGGGACCCTTTCACTATCAGGCACCATTTATTCTTTCCAGTTTTAAGAACAGACTAAATTGGGCTGTTAGAGAAGCCATAGGCATATCACCTTTTCACTAAACAGGCCATATATAATGTGAATCAATTCTTGAAGGTCTTGTGTAATTTGCATCAGACCATACTAACTGCTTTACTGGAAAAAGGTTCATGGGATCTCATTTTTTTATGCCAATTTGGAAGTGTCAAACACTTAATTTTACCTTATTACTAATTAGGTGAGAGCATCCATGTCCACCATGGGGTATTTTAAGGGAATGGGTGTTGTGACTGTGGGATGTAGTCCCAATGGTTAAGGTGAAACATACCTGTTTGGTCTCTATTTTAGATTCAAAAATCCCCTAAAATTGTAGAGAGTACTTATTTAAATTTAGTGACATTACAGGTGAACTCTGATACTAATTAAGGTCACAAAGATTTGCCAATTGATGCATTAGAGCACATATTAAATGTAATTCAGAATCTGCCATAGAGGTGCAGGAGCCAGTAAGAGGTCTTTTCTCTCTTAATTTTTTTTTAGTAGATTATTTTAATAAATGTTGGGTTGACTATATTTCAGAGTGTTTTTTTCTCTGCTCTATTTATAAGTTTCTTCATCCAGAGGGCCTCAAATGAGTATAATAAGGGTTAAAAGTGTTCCCCATGACAATGGCTATTTATAGGGTTGAAGGACCCTGGGCTTAAGTCAAATTTTCATTAACTGCTTTGTTGTGCCACAGGATGACATGGGTGTGTCCCTCTATAATCCTAAGGATCAGGATCCACACATGGGCAGCAGCCATAGCCAAAATATGTAGGGTCCCTGTAAGTCAACTGCTCTCAGGAGTTTGGACCTCAGCACAACACCTAATGACTGCATTTTTACAAGCACCCACCCAGTGGTTAGGCCTACATCTCACACAGAGTGAAGACATTTCCCTAGTCACTATGTACATTAAGGCCAAGACCTGGCTAAGGCACATAATCAGTTGGTTACAGGTTAAAGTTTCTCCCCTAAGCCTAGAGTCAGTCAAAGCTACATTCTGAGATCCTGCATTAGTCAGGGCTCTCCACAGAAACAGAACCAATAGGAGATCTATCTATCTTTACATAGACATTTGCTTATAATAAGGAATTGGCTCATGTAGTTATGGAGGCTTAGAGGCCCCAAGATCTGCAGAGTGAGTTGGCAAGCTGGAAACTCAGGGAAACTGATGATGTAAGTTCCAGTCTGAGTCTGGGACTGGAGGCAGGTAAAGACCAATGACTGAGGTCAAATTCTATCTTACTCAGTCCTTTTGTTCTATTCAGGCCCTCAAGGAACTGAGTGAGGCATACACACATGTGGGAGGACACCCTGATTTACTCAGCCTATAGATTAAAATGTTAATGTCATCCAGAAACACCCTCACAGACACTTCCAAAATAATGTTTGTTTCTTTGTTTTTCAGAAAAATATTTAACCAGATAATGTTTAAACATAAAATGCTCTATGGTCCAGTCTAGTTGCATATAAAATTAACCATCACGAATGCACAGGTAAGTCCACACCAAGCAACATGACTCAGGGATACTTTAAGGAGGGCCCTAGTTCCATACTCCTGTCCCTAAATACCAATTAATTCCTGCAACTTCTGGTATAAGTGAACTAAATCTTCGATAGAAGCTTGGTAGGACTTCAGAAATGCAGTGCAGCACAACCCAATCACAAGCTTGCCATAGGGCAGCAGGGTCAATTAGCCAGCTAGAGCAAGAGCAGGAAGACCCTAGCAGCGGTGGTCTTTGACTCAGCATCTTGCAAATAGCACCAATTATTGTTACCACCTGCATGAGGAGAATGGAGCCCCCCACCCAAAATGTGGCTTGCAGGTCACAAAATGACACATATACCAAGAGGGTATGAAAAGATTTATTGCCTATGTGACGGAGCCTTTCCAAACAGGTGAACTGCCCAAGCTGGTTGGAAAATGGCTTGAGAGAATAGGGGAAGGAGGTGGGCAGTAGTGGTGGGGCTGTTGTGATTAAAGGTGGGGCTGAGATGAGGGTACTTCATTGGGCAGGGACTTCAGTAATTTTAGTCTCCTGCCAGCGCCACAAGGGGGCAGTACCCAGGCTCTCAAGACAACTTGCTCAGGTGTGGGGTGCAAGAAAAGTGAGAGAAGCTCTCATACCTGGAACCGAATCTGCCAACAATCTGAATCAGCTTAGAAGAGGGCCGAAACTGGGGCCTGTGATACCCTGGGTGCAGGACCCAGATTAGCTGCCCTGACTCCTGACCCATGAAAATTGCCAGGTCACAAGCCTGCGTTCCTGCCAACTTGTGGTAGCATCAGAAAAAATGAATGCAATAAGTCACGATTCTTGAAAACAAAGGTTAAACCTTTTTTCCCCCCACAGGCATCCATAGAGGTGTTCACAAAAAGTGATGATATATTAATACACAACATTATCTGTTAATAATGGAATGTAACTGGGAATTGATGACAAAACTGGAAAATAAAACAGTATCAGCAAATATTCTTTTAACTAAACGGTTTAAAGTCTCTTAAATATCTTTTGAGTTAGAAGGAAAATCAAACAAAAATTATAGACAATGTTGAAAGTAACCAAAATTAGAATACTTTATTGAAAGAGAACTCAACTACCTCCATTTTGACCTAAAACTTTGTAATTAAGTTCCACTTCCCAGCCTGTTTCTTAACTCAGGCAAAATATCTTGTGGGAAAAGCATCCCCTGATGGGAATCCCAAACTTCCTGTTCAATAGCAACTGCCTTGAGCCAGAAGACCCTGACTGTGATCCAGCCCTAGACATTGATGGACTGACTTGACCTTCAGTGCCCACCTACATGGACCTTTGTCTCATATTTTACTTATTATATAAACCCAGGATTTTTTTTTTTTTTTTTTTGGCATTTAGGGGACAGTCTTTGAGATGTTAATCTCCTGTCTTCCAAGCTTTGGGCTCACTGAAATAGTCTCCTTTCTTGTTCCACCACAGCTTGTTTTTCTGTCTTTGGGTTTTGTCAGTGGCATGTGGCTGAACCTGGTCTGTTTGAGACCTCCAAGCCAGGTGCTCTTGCACCCTTGTGCCCCCAGTACAATCCTAGAGCTTTGGATCTAGAGCTAAAGTTGAGGTGGCAGAAAAATTCATACCCTTAAACACTCATGTTATTAGCCATTTTCAAGTGGAATGAAAGTAAATTAGTTAAGCTCCAACTGAAGAATTAAAAAATAACAGAACAACGAAATAAATCTAAGGAAAGGAAAATGATAGATAATATAAGTGCAAAATTTATAAATTCAAAATCATTTTTTAAAAGAGTAGAATTTTTTAAAAGACCACGAGTTAGTTATTTCTGATACACAACAAAACATAAATGTTTATCACCCAGTGAATTAAAAAAAAGAATAAAATACTGAAAAATAAGAAATATAATTATGGGGATATCATAAAAACACAGCAGATTAAAAGAATTCCAAGTGACTACCTGGATCAATTGTATGCAAATAAATTTGATAACCTATATAAAATGAGTAATGATTATATCAGAGAGAAAAGCCATTCAAAGGGCCGCCCTCTTGCAACCTCACACTGTTCTCAAAAAGCTGTGTTCCCAGGTAGATTTGCTAGGTAATTATGCCAAATAGTTAAGGAACAGATAGTGCTAATGCTGTTTAAATTTTCCAGAACTTAGAAGTAGAATATTACAAGTTATTTTGAAGACATGGACCAAGCAAGACTCCAAAATGATATCACAAGGGAAGAAAATTATGAATCAGTTTACAATTAAATAAACTGAGTCCTATGTTCAACTCTGTAGATATTTAAAATGTACTTAAAACATTACCTTCCTTTCTTTTTTAAAAAGCTCTTCAATATAGGAATAAATATATGTTTTAGAAGGCTGTATTGTGATGAATCGCAAAGCAAAATGCTTAATGGAAAAGCACTGGAAATATTCCAATTGTAGGCAGACCCAAGATAAGGGTTTTCAATCACTGCTCTAAGGTCACTGCACTATAAGACAGAGGTATGTTTTCAAGGAATATGATGTGAGTGATATCTCCTCCCCACCTTGCACAACTCAGCTCAATTGGACATTTTTATTTGGCATTGCTCTGAATGAATTGCCCAACAAAATTAAGAAGAAAAACTGTTAAAATGACAGAAAAACTGTTATCAATGACATGAGAGTTCATAACCTATCTAGATAGAAAATTTATAGATAGGAATCACTAGTCTGCAACACACAAACACAAGCAATTAGGAGATGGGAGGATGTGTAAAATAAAGTATTTATGAATAGAATCCTCCCTCCCCAAAACGCAGATTATTGTGAGTAAAAGTTTGAAACACTAGTGAGAAACACAAATGAGGCCATGAGCCATGGAAAGACACACTTAATCTTGGGGGGGAAAAATGCAATGAAAATGAAAATTATCCCAAGTTAGTTTTGAAATTTAATGCAGTCACAATGAAATAACAACAACATTTTGAGAAGAAAAAAAAAAGAAGGAAAAAGGCAGTTTTCAAACTTTATATAGAGAAATAATAAGAAAGAAAAAGAATATTTCTGAAGAAAAAAGTATGGAGGGAAAATTGGTTCTGGGGAGATGGAGTAGACACATTCCTCCCACTAATTAAAACTAACAACCCTCGACATTACATACAAAACAAATATAAAAAGTCTCTAAAGAAGAATGGCTAAGATTCTTAGATTCAAGGAAGAATGTGGTGGTGAGTTCCCTGGGTTTTCTTCTTCCTTCATATATCTCAAACAGAATATTGGAGAAGTCAGCACCCAGGAAATACCAATGGGCAACAGAACAAAACAAAATCCAAAAAGAGCAGCCTAAAATAAAAGCCGAAGGAAAGTCTGCAGAGTCAGGTCCAAAGTACTCCAGACATTGTACTTTTAATAATAATCATTCTGGGGGCGCCTGGGTGGCTCAGTGGGTTAAGGCCTCTGCTCAGGTCATGATCTCAGGGTCCTGGGATTGAGCCCCGCATCAGGCTCTCTGCTCAGCAGGGAGCCTGCTTCCCCCTCTCTCACTGCCTTCCTCTCTGCCTACTTGTGATCTCTCTCTCTCTGTTGAATAAATAAATAAAATCTTTAAAAATAATAATAATCATTCTGCTGAAGCCTATACCACAGAAAAACTGTGGGCACACCTCCCTCCCTGCCAGCAAAGGTGAGTGGCGACCTGGATTCCCACCCTTGCCAGGCTGTCACAGGTACCCCAATCCCTGGTACTGTTGTTGGAGAAGGTATTCCAGTGCAGAGCCAGGACGTGATGGTCCCCAAGCTCCTGGGAGCTTCCTGGGTGTGATTTGAAACTGGCCTCCTTATTCAGGGCAGGGAGAGAAGAAGAAGGAGACAGGTGTTCCAAATGGGGAAGATGGGGAGGGAGCAGGTTCAATAAGCAAGGGAGCTTACCTACAAATCTTGTCTTGGGCTGCACAAGACAAGATGTCTGTACCTCCTGCCATATTTTAAGTTTACATAGAGCCCTTGACTGGGCTCAGTCGTGTACTTTTCAGATCTCAGCAACATGTCACCCTCTCAAGGGTGTGTCCTTGGAGCAGCTTCTGAGAGTGGAAAGGCAAGCAGAATACACACTCTGAAGATGGGAGGAGTGGGGAGCCTCTGACTGCCTGGTCCAGCTCACATGTCAAACAGCAGTCATGTCCTCTTGATGACCTCCCCAGACCCTCTGCCTCCCAGTGACCGACTCTTACAATTTTGTATGTACTTCTTCCCCCTCCAGTCTTCTGTATTCTGCCCTGAGATGTCAGGGGGAGTTTCATGAGGATGGAGGTGGCCATTTGGGAGCTACAGGGCAGCACTAGAGGCAGAAGCCATGGCAATGATACCGGCTCATGCAAGAAAAACAAAGATTAAGACAAAGATTCCCAAAGTCAGTAACAACTTTTTTCCAAGAATTCCATGATCTGAACCACTGATAAGTCTCTTATACTGGGACTTATGTGGTTTAAAAAAATGATATATTAGCAGACTCATGGGTATGAACACATGCATTCTGGTTGGATACCAGTACAGCTATGTCCTTCTGAGATAGTTTACACTTATAATGCCCAACACCATCCTATGTTGGAGCACAGTTCTTTTCATCTGCAGCCCCGGTGTTCAGAAAGAACAGGCTTTGTTACTATCATTCAAGATTTACTGGGTAAATATAGTAAGGGCTTCTATATATGTTGTAATATCCTCCAGGTCAGTGGAGGCAACAAAGATGGCAAACAAATGACAAATCAGTGGAAAACAGAATGTACCCACCTGGCCTTAAGGAGAGGGAGGCTGGTAGTTTTTTGGACTGTGACCAGGCTGTGCATACCATATATGTTGGGGAAGCAGACAACTAGGTGTGAGGAGATGGACTGAGAGTGGATATGCCAAACCAGGACTCCCATCTTCTCTCCTCTTTCAGTGGTGTGTATTCCATTCCAGGTATAGTGCATTTGAATAGATCCAGCTTTTACCAGGGCAATGGGATCCCATTGGAGATTGAGTAGTTCCCCTTCATCCAAGGGTGCAAAGTGCTAAACCCATTGCAAATTCCAGTAGGTAATTCCTTTCACGAATGTGATGGGATTTGGTGTTCTCAGCAGTTGTTCATCCATGGGGAGAGTTGGGGCAATGGTTGTTTCCTGTGAATGGTTGTTTCCTGTGAATGGTTGTTTCCTGCTATAACTTTGTGGTGTTGGGTGTCTCAACAAAGGACCCCAGCCTGTCGCAGGGAGCAGCAGGCCTCAGTGGTTGATCATTTAAATGCATTAAAGCCTGGGACAATAATTTAGTCCACCCAGCTAAGGTGGTTTTACCTATTAACAACCTAATCTGCTGCTTTAGTATTCCATTCTTCCTTTTTATCAACCCTGTTGCTTATACATTTAGAGGAGATGTAACCTCATTTAATGCTATGTTCTTTTGCCCCATCTTACATATCATGACCTCTGAAATGTAACCCCTATCGATGTCTGTTCCATGAGGGTATCCATACGTAACTCAGTTTCTATAATGCCCAAATGGTGGTAGCCTGGTTTGCATTTCAACAAGGGAAAGCTTTGGTCAGCCAGATACAGTGTCCACACAAACCAAGGCATATTTAGAAATCCCATTCAGAAGGATGACACCAATATAATCAATTTGTCAATCTCTTACCAGTTGGGAACTCCAGTGGATAGTCCCAATCTCCTTTGGCAGTTGCTTTGTGCATTGTCTAAAACACACAGGACATGGTGTTACTGCATTAACCAAGTCACTATACTTCAAGGGTACATCATCATACTTGGCAACATACCATCTCAACTGGGCACTGTGGTGCCTACTCTTTCTATGCACCCAATCTGCTATAATACTGCAGGGTCAGTTGCTACAGCTTGTACGCAGCTAGAGCATCATATTTTTGATTGCCAAGAAGTATCAGTGGCTTATGAGGATGTGCATAACAGTGAGGACTGCCTCAGGTTCTTGAAGATGGACTCAAATGGCTTTTCACATATATTGACCCTTTTAAGGGCTTATATATAATCATCTATCCCTTGGATTTTATTGTCCAAGTCAGACAGTTAATCTTTTCAGAACAGCCCAAATCTCAGTGCAAGGGGATCATCAGTCAAACCACTCTGAGTTCAGCCCACTGCCTGCTGTGGTTCCTTCTTTCCTGAGAGGCTCCACTCAAAGTAGCACTCTCCACACTGCTAGGAGCTGTCACTCTGTAGGGATCTATTAGACTCCTGCCACCTTTCAGCACTGGGACCAAGACTGTAGGGACATGCTCCCTTTTGTTGTCTTAGCCATCGTGCCTGACCCATACCTCCCAGAGTCACAGACACATCTAACTTAAATGGAGGCCCTGCTTGGGAATGCCCAGAGCTTTAACCTGCTTCACTGGTATTTTTGCCTTCTCAGAGGTGGTTTGTTGCTCTATCCCTACTCCTACATGTGTCTTTTCGTTACAAGGTGGTGTAAACAATGGGGGCAATATGAAGGGTAAGAAATGAAAGTCCTCCAATCCCCAAAAATCCTACAAAGGCTTGTACGAACTTTACATCTTTAGGGCTTGGATGGGCTTGTATCTTATCAAACCCAGCTTCTGGGACACCATGAGTTTTAGACAATCAAAGGACTCCCAAAAACTTATGGTAGTACATGAGCCTTGAGTTTACTGTGGTTTACCACACATCTTCTCCCTACAGACGTTTCAGCAAAGTTTGCGGAGTGTCTTGCAGCAAGGGGATGTCTTCACATGCTGATATTATGTTATTACTGTAACATGCCTATTTTACTGATGTGGGAAGGAGCAAGGGGACAGCTCTCAGGTTACCATCTCAGGATGTATTGTGAGGAGGCACAGGTAGCTTTGGGGAAGCACCTGAGAGATTTATTATTGTCCCTTCCACACGAAAAAAAAAATTATCTTAGCTATATCAGAAACTTGTCAAAGTTTTTTCCTTGAAAATAAAGCACTTCTGTAGGAATAGTTTTTGTCAAAGCATTGGAGTCAAATAGTAAGCGTCAGCAAATGGTGAAGGACTTAAAAATGGTTATGGTTAAAGAAATGATGAGAGTTTATTATAAAGCAACTGACAAGGGAATTTATTTCTGTGACATGCATTTTAAGTTTATGAATGATAACATTAAACCAAGATATATCAAATTTTTGGGATAGACAAACTCTAAAAAAAAATTATCACCTTATTTGACAATGTTTCCCATGAAATGAAACATATGCAAAAATTACATTAAAAATTACATAGTTGTAGGGCACCTGGGTGGCTCAGTTGGTTGAGCGACTGCCTCCAGCTCAGGTCGTGATCCCGGAGACCCGAGATCGAGTCCTGCATCGGGCTTCCAGCTTCACGGGGAGTCCGCTTCTCACTCTGACCTTCTCCCTTCTCATGCTCTCTCTCACTCTCTCTCTTTCTCTAATAAATAAATAAATAAAACCTTAAAAAAATTACATAGTTGTAGAAAACTGCTCTTTTAATCAAGACTCAGTTCCTTGAGTAATCAAAGACCTGATAAAAACAAAACACAGAATCTTTGTTTTCTAGGCATATTATATCAAAGGTAAAATCAAACCAAACCAAAACAAGAGCTTCGTTATTTTTTTCTTAAATAGCAGACCATTAAATTAAGACAATTTTATTATTTTAATAGAGAGAAAACCAAGTTCTAAATTTGCACCAGTATACATTTGGTATTAAAATTCTTTTCCTTCTTCCTTCCTTCCTTTTTTCTTTCTTTTTTTTTCTTTCTTTTTTTCTTTTCTTTTTTTTTCTTTTTAACTGTGGACAGTGTTTTGGTTATGTCTTAGAGCATTTAAGACAAGAGAAGATTTACAAAAGATGGAGAAAGAAGTCAAGTTTTCTCCTAGAAGCTTTGAGGTAATTGCTATTTAAAATTTCTTTTGTAATAGGGGTCAGACAGCATGAAACATTTTGTCCATTTCTTCATCACAACATTCTCTTTGTTTTCGTCATTTTTCCAGGGACTCTGCAGCTTAGTGTACCAATCAGGTTTTGTTATAAGTGCTCAGACCTTAATCTGAGGCAGTTTGTACTCTCTTAGCTTTGCAAAATACTACACTAATGTCTTCTTCTCTCCCATCTTGTTTGTTAGCCCAGGAGCCAGCAGAGCAGGGGACACACTTCTTTAACCTCAGCTCCTCCAACTTTCTAACCTGAGCTTGAGCCTCTAGTTGAGCATCAGTGGCCAGTGGAACTCCCCATAGGAGAAGCCAGCTCATTGTTTCAGACATACATTTCCCTTCTTTGCCACAGCATGCTATGTGCAGCTCCTCCAACAAGTGCATTAGGCCATCTGATATTTTCAGGGCATCCTTGTATGATGCAGAGCAGTTCACAAGCATCTGCATATCGGCCACCCCTTCCCATGTAGAGGTCACTGCCGAATCAAGAATTGAATTCCCCATGGATACCTCTTTTCCAAGACCCATTTCTTCTGTCTCCTGGTTGGCTAGGCAATTGTTGATTCTCAAGCTCCTCAAGAGTTTCCTAGGTGTAATCTGAAACTAACCCTAGTATGCAGGGCAGGGACAGACTGAAGAAAGAGGCAGGCCACTTCAGGTTCATAGCAGACAGTTTTAATGAGCAATGGGAACTTAATGAGCAATGGGAGCAATGGGAACTTATTATCTTGGATGGCTGCAAGATGAGTAGATATCTGCACCTGCTGGCCAAATCTTAAAGTTTATATGGCCTTAACTGGACTCAGTGAGGTATACTGTGCAGATGGCCTCAACGCCACATCACTATCTCAAAGCTATGTCCTTGGGGCAGTTTCTGGGATGGAAAGAAAAATGGAAAGCAAATTCCAACAATGATGGAAGGGTGGGGAGACTCCAAATTGCCTGGGGTCCAGCTCATGGATCTACCAGCAGTCATGTCCTATCAATGACCTCCCCAGTAGACTGTCATCCCCACCAACTCTTAATGAATCTCCTCACTCTTTTTGTAATTGATGGCCATGAAGGGGCCCCTACTTCCAACATCATTCAACAGTAACAAGGGGGCTCATCTGCTCCCCACTGGGTGCTGTCAGTTGAGGCCAGGTGGGGAGTCAGGACTGTGGACCCACTATGCAGTAACAAGGAGCTCCTCGCCTCCCAAGTGTCAAAAAAATTCTAGTGGACAGGCTGGATTCCCACATACACATGGCAACGATGAGGTACTACCCTACTACCACCCCTTGGAATGGTGTCGGAGGAGTTTCCTTAAAAAAATAAGATCTAAATAAGATCCAGAATCTTATAATATAATACTCAAAATGTCCAGGGTTCAATTGAAAATCACTTTTCATATCAAGAACCAGAAAGATCCCAAACTGAATGAGAAAATTTTAAAAAGCCAATAAATGCCAATGCTGAGATGAAACAGATGTTGAAATTACCTAATACAGATTTCAAAGCAGTCATTATAAAAATGCTTCAATGAGCAATTTACAAACATGCTTGAAACAAATTTAAAAAAGAAAAACATAGCCTCAACAAAAATAGAAAGAAGTATCAAATGAAAATTTTAGAACTGATAGTTACAATAACCAAAATTAAAAACTCAAATGTGAGCTAAGCAGTTGGAAAGGGGGACAGAGGAAAGCATCAGTAAACTTGAAGATAGAACAGTAGAAACTACTCTTATGAGAGAAAATAGAGTAAAAAAATGGACAGAATCTCAAGGATCTGTTGGACTATAACAAAAAAATGAACATTTGGCTTATTTGAGAGAAGGAGGGCACAAAAGGCTTTCCATCTCTTGAGTTTCCTAAATGATAATTGATAATTGAAGGAAAAATTAGATAGTACCACACACTTACCAAAACAACTGAAATAACAAAAAAAGTGATGATGTAAAAATTTTGGAGAGGATACAGAAGAACTGACCCACTCATGCATTACTTGGAGAAATGTAAAATAGTACAGACACTCTGAAAAGAGTTCTTCAGTTTCTTATAAAACCAAACAACTACCATATGACCCAACAGTTACACTGAGCACTTATTCTAGAGAAATAAAAAGCCATGTTCACATAAAACACATGTATACCGATGTTTTTTGCAGGTTTGTTTCACCCTACCTGGAAAGATACCCTTCAAGCAGTGAATGATGAGACAAACTGGTACATTTGTAGCCTGGAACACTACTCAGCAATAAAAGAAATGAGCTATTGACACATACAGCAACTTGGAGAATCTCAAAGCAATGATGCTGAATTACAAAAAAATCCCAAAGGTTTATATCCCATATATACTGTATTATTCCAATTATATATAATTCTCCAAATTACAAAATTATAAAGATGGAAACATGTTAATGGTTGCCAAGGGTTAAGGATGGTGGAGAGGGAGAGGTAGCACGAGGGAGGGAAATTCTTGTTGATGGAATAGTTTTGTATCCTTGATTGTGGGAGTGGTTACACAAATTCACATGTGATAAAATGGCATTGGACTATAAACACACCTTATATCAATATTAAATTCCTTCTTTTGGTATTGTTGCATAAAAAATTTAATTTGTTTATTTGACAGAGAGAGAGAACACAGCAGGGGGAGCAGCAGAGGGAGAGAGAGAAGCAGGTCCCTGTTGAGTAGGGAGCCTGACACAGGGCTCAATCCTAGGATCCTGGATCATGACTTGAGCTAAAAGCAGACACTTAATGGGCTGAGACACCCAAGCAAGGAAATCATTAGAAATTTTAAAACTTTGTATGAACACTTTCCAACAAAAGTAAATGCTCTACTTATCAATTTCCTGTAATTGTTGTAAAATTGTATTCCATTTTTAGGAACTGTTGGGTAAGCATAGAATATTTTAGAAATTATACTTTTGGGAAAAATGGAAAACAATTAGAATTTTTTTAAAAAAGATCATTCTTAAAATCTGAGAAACAAACTGAGGATTTTGGAGGGGAGAGGGTGGGGGGTTGGGTGAGCTTGGTGGTAGGTATTGAGGAGGGCACCTATTGCAGGGAACACTGGATGTGGTTCATGAACAATGAATCTTGGAACACTGAAAATATAAAATTAAATTTAAAAAATACATCATATAAAACTTCGTGCAAAAAAATATAAAACCTCAGGGAATAATAAAAACTCATAAGTATATGTTTTCATTTCTTTTTCCTCCTTTAAAGCTACTTTAAACATTCCTGCTGTTCTACTTTCTTAAAGTTTAAAGCCTCAGTCAGTGGTTATTTTTAACTTCAGCATACCAGTTATTCTTCCCTTCTGCCATTCCACCATCTGGAAATTTCATTAGCAGGTATTTAGTAGACTCATTTCCTCAACTCTGCAGGAGAACTAGTGTGAATGAATTCCAGCCTGCCCAAGAGTCACAGATGGAATATTCTTCTGAACTTGTGTGAAGTAAGAATTTGGGAGACTAGAGTCTAGTTGAGTACCTGTCATATGGCAGATATATAATAAATAATCACTGAATGGATACAACAAATACCACTGTGGGAAATCTTCTTAATCTATAATGATACAATTCATATTCATGTACTGCTATTTTTGAAGATTAAGTGATTTTATAAGCCAGTTTTCTGTATTTACTTTGACAGCCATAGTACTGTTACAGAATCACAGAAAAAAATTAAAATCAAATAAGCACTGTAGGTGTTTTAAGTGACAGATATGCAATGGAGATAAAGAAAAATTATCATTCTTTTAGATTGCATTTATTTCTAATATAGGTAATAAGTGAATTAAGAACTGAAAAACAAGAAATGCATTTTAATAAAAAAATTAGCAGTTACTGAAAAAAAAAGAACACAAGAATTAGCTTTTTGTTATCATTAACATTTGCAGATCTAGAAGAAAACTACCTACAAAAGTAGAATATCCTTCCAAATTCCAATCTTTCTTTCTTCAATTTTTGAAGTTGATTGATTATGCATGTTCTCCCCTAACACTTTGTCACTTGAAATGACCTCTATATTATGTGATTTGTTTCCAGAATTATTCATATGCTATCTCAGGCCAATTTGAGCTTTTCACATCTAAAATTACAAGCACAGCAAACAATAGGCTTGTTTCCCGAGTTTGAGGATAAGGACAGTTGCAGTTTTTGCCAGCCTAATAAAGCCTTCTACATATCAGATACAATTTACCAGGAGCCCTTACTAAAAAATGAGATTTTTAGGCCTCAGGTCAGGATCATTGGTTTAGAATTTCTGGAGATGGAGCTTTTATATTCATCCATATTTTATCAAACTCCACACATGTTCTTAGGCACAATGAGTTTTGAAAATTGCAGAGGGGCAACTTTGCTAAAACAAGTATCTTCCTCGCTAGGCAATAATCAAGGCTCTGACAGAGTTGTTTCACTGTTGTAATATGCCTCCACCCATTCTCCCTATACCTATCATTTTAATTACTTAGTGTTAGAGAAGCTATTATTGGCATTTGAAGAAATAGAAAGTGTTTCACCAAACCACCATAAATAATGAATTATAATAATTAGCCCAAGAGAAATTTGACTTGAAATTTAATATTTTTTGGAGTTTTGAAAGGACAAGGAGTATGGAATAGTGTTAAAAGGTGGTTTTCAAAAGGAAAATACTAGGTTGACTTGGAATTAGTTGGTCAATTACAGATCAGTTAAACTTTTTAAGATATGTGTAAGAAAAATTAATTCACCTTCACATTTCCCCAAATTTCTATTCCAGTCCTACCCTGATGCTTCGAATGAGGCCTGCTTTGCTTTCAGCTTGGGATCCTGCTTCTGGAGTCCAGAATTCAGGGCAGATTGAACTCCTGTATTTGCCATCAAGCAGACTCAAATGCATTTCTACCTCAGGGACTGCAGAGAATGTCAGCAAGGCATAAGGAAGCTAGAAGGATGCTTTCTGCACAGTAGAAAGAATAATATGGTGTCCTTCCAGAATATTAAGCAGTATCAGTAGTAACAGGAAGTAAATAGATATATGAAATCCATCTAGGATGACTAAGAAAGAGCAACATGATCAGTTTACTTTATGAGCTTTGTCTGTCTTCTCTCTTCATGGTAAAATTCAGCTTGAAATTTGAAGATGGATAGCTCTCTCAATGTGCTTTTTAAGACTGCATAAATATTTTCCAAGGTAGTTTATTTGAAAATAAAATGTTGGTCACTCTTCCTTGCAAAGGAATTCAAAATCCTAACCTTTTTAGTCAGTTGACATATAAATCATAGTTCCATTAACTGTTCATTCACTGATTTGAAAACCTCTGCTAGGCATGTAAAAAGGATAAATTATTTATGAAGCTTACATTCCAGTTGGCTGTTAATCAAATAATTACTATAATGCAAATGATTTAACATATTTTGGGCTTACAACCTGAACCCGAATAAATTTTAATCTATCTAATTAAAAATGATGAAACAAATGTTTATATCTGACCTACTCAGATAAGACTATAACTAAAAAATTCAAATCATTTTTCCTGAGTAGCTGAAATACATATTTAAAATGAATTTAATAAAATGTACTAAAATGTTGAATGACAGTTGTTTGAAGCACCATATTAGAATCACATACCTTTCTCCCCCTCCACCTTTTGGAAACCAAATAATTATACTGTAACAGGAGAATATTTTTCAGGCGCTCAAACTGAAAAACTATTGTTGAAAGAGAGTAACTATGTGGCTTCTCTTTCAGTAGTTTTTTTGTTTTGGTTTGGTTTTATGACATAGTTATAAGACGATATTTTTTTGAAATGAAACTCGAAAGCAATCTTTAAAATAATAGCAACTTGTTTATCCATTTGGTATGAGAGATGGGAAAAAATAACAGGATAAAACTTACCTTGTAGTTTAGGGGGTCCCTGGGTGGCTCAGTGGGTTAAAGCCTCTGCCTTCAGCTCAGGTCATGATCTCGGGGTCCTGGGATCAAGCCCCAAATCGGGCTCTCTGCTCGGCAGGAAGCCTGCTTCCCTCTTTCCCTCTGCCTGCCTCTCTGCCTATTGTGATCTCTCTCTCTGTGTCAAATAAATAAATGAAATCTTAGAAAAAAAACAAACTTATCTTGTAGTTTAGAATATTATTTCAGGGAGTAGGGACACTCATGACACTGTGCTGGCGGGATCCGAGGCATTCAGAAGAGCTCTGGGAGATGTCTGGTGACTTTACATGAATGTTGCTATGCAGTGTGATTTTGAACACTGGTCACTCTGAAGGACTTTAAGAAAAAAGTATGTAACCCCAAATCTGACCAGACCATTTCTTATCACAGTTTTAGTTGGAAAAAAAACACAGCAATTTAACTCCTATATAGAAAATATCAAATTCTTGTAAAGCAGCTGTTTCTTTTTTTTTCCCCAAATATGTTTATTTTTTTCAGTGTTACGAGATTGATTGTTCATGCACCACACCCAGTGCTCCATGCAATACGTGTCCTTCTCAATACCCACCACCAAGCTCGCCCAACCCCCCACCACTCCAAACCACTCAGTTTGTTGTTCAAAGTCCACAGTCTCTCCTGGTTCATCGCCCCCTCCGATTCCCCCCATTCACCCTTGCCTTCCTTCTCACAATGCCCTCCATGATTTTCCTTATACTCCACATGTAAGTGAGACCATAAGATAATTGACTCTCTCCACTTGGCTTATTTCACTCCACATAATCTCTTCTAGTCCTTTCCATGTTGATACAAATGTTGGATATTCATCCTTTCTGATGGAGGCATAATATTCCATTGTATAGATGTACCACTTCTTCCTTATCCAATCATATGTTGAAGGGCATTTCGGTTCTTTCCACAGTTTGGTGATTGTGGCCATTGAAAGCAGCTGTTTCTTGAAAATAGTCTAACAGGAAACTAGATATACTATGTAGAGCATAGTAAATCACACTGCTTATTTTTTCTGCCTAGAGTGCTTTTCAAAAAACTGGCTACTTCCCCTCTTTTAGGATTCAGTCCATGCCCAGTTCTCAGTGAGGCTTTCCTAACTACACCAATTAAAGCAGCCCTTCCTCAACCTTTGTCCTACCTTGATCACTCTCCAACAAAAGTACACCATTTCCTTTACAGTGCTTGCTACTGTTGGAAAAGATTGTCTTTATTGATTTAGTGTTTACTCTTCTTTGCTAAAACATGACAGTTCTTTAAAGAGGCGCTAAAGAACCATTGTCATACTTTTGACAAATATTTGTTGATCTGTTAGAAGCTGGGTATCAAAAATGTTGAGTAGAGCAGATATGATCCTTGCCCTCATGTAGTTTATGATGCAATGGGGAAAGTGTATTACAGTGTAGCAGAGAAAACAAACACTTAGACAAACAAATGTAAAATTATAACTGTGATAAGAGCTAGAAAGGAGAGAAAATGGGCTATGAGAGCCTATAATAAAAATCTAATTTATTAAGTAGATCAGAAAAGTTTTTTTGGTTTTTTTTGTTGTTGTTTTTTTTTCCTGAGGAAGAGACTTTTGAGCCAAGATTTAAAGGATGAGCAGACATTAAGTGAAGAGAGTCCAAGTCTGTGGAAAAGCTACATGGCAAGAAAGAAGCTGACGTATATGAGAAACTGAAAGAGATCTGACATAGCTGGAACACAGGATGCCTTGAGGAGAGAGATACAAGAATAGACTATGGAGATCTGCATGGGCTAGAATACGTGAGGATTTGTGTGAGTTGTGACTTTAACCTGAGCATCAGGAAATTATTGAATATTGTGGATGTGTTAGTGTGTTGGGGTGTGTGTATGTGTTTACAAGGGAGTATAATCAGATCTACATTTTGTTAAAATGATTATGATTGATCTACAGAGGACATTCAATTGGAGAGATCTAAAAAAAGGGTACAGGTAGACCATTCAGGATGTCACAGCCATTTTCCTCAGGAGAAATGATGAAACTCTGGGTTCAGGTAGTGCTGATGGAAAAGCAAATAGGTAGGTAGATTCAAAAAAACACCAACATGTGATGTTGTCTTGAATATAAAGGCAGATATCATGGATAATGAGCTTCTTTGAGGGAATGAATGTGTTGCCATTTTCTGAGAAAGAAGCAGCAAGAAGGAGGTATTGTGAGCTAGTCAATCATGAGCTGGGTTTTAGCACGTTCATTTGGGGGATGTCACTGGGAGGATGGATAAATTATGACTCTACATTTTTGAAATTTTATGTGTGGGAAGTTTAGCTACTCCATTTGACTTCAACAATTATTTTCCATTACCACTTTTTAATAGACAAATGGAATTCCTGAATTTTATTTCTTACAACCTAAACTTCTGCATAATGTATAAAGCACCAAGTAGGACTAAAATCCAGCTAGAGGACTTTAACTGTAGTAAGAATTGATGAACTGGCTGTTGCTGATTTTATCTGTAAAAAAAAATGTGGGTTCAGTATCTTGGAACTTGTTATCAAAATCATATCTCGGGATGCCTGGATGATTCAGTCGGTTAAGTATCTGCCTTCAGCTCAGGTCATGATCCCAGGGTGCTAGGACCACATTGGGCTTCTTGCTCAGCAGGAGCCTGCTTCTCTTTCTGCCTGCTGCACTCCCTCTCTCTGACAAATAAAATCTTAAAAAAAAATCATATCTCAAAGAAAAGTGGAACCTTAACATATAATTTCACAGAACTTGAGAATAGTCAAAACATAGTTGCATTTAATACAGACATCCCAGCCAAGTCAAATATTTCATAATATCAAATTAAAGGGATTATAACACATCTCAATCAATATGGAGTTATGGTACCCCAGTAAAATATTTAGCCTCCACTATTTGTTATCTAGCCAATAGGCAACAAAGTCAGGCAGGGGATGTTTGAACTAAAATAACACAGTTATGCTGAGATGTATGTGTGAAGTACTTTTTAAACATAGCCCCAAAGTGTCTGAACTGTAATTAACTAGAATTTATTAGAAGTAATTAACTAGAATTCATCTAGAAGACATTTTTTTTCTCTTTATATCATCCTCACTCTGTACAAACTCTGGGATAGCACACAGGAATCCTTTCAATTTTTTTTTTTTTAAATTCCCTTTAACATTACTTTTTTGAAAGAATCCTTATATACATTTTTTCAGGATATCTATCCATCTATCCATCCATCCATCATCTATTCTCACATATATATGTGTATTAGCCACTCTGAAATGCTTAATAACTATTATGGTCATTATGTTTGACTAAAACTCTTAGGTAAAACCCAACTACTTTAAACAATACCTTTCCACAACAGTAACACTAGTGTAAACTATTATAAAAACAGTAATTTTGACACATTCAAAATATACAATTACATAGGCAAAAGGTATAATTTAAAAAATGCTATCTTTCTGAGTGAACAAAGTAAATATCAATATCTATTTGGGGAAATTCATCTAATATCCTAAACAAGCAATCTGTTCACACATATACTAAGTGGCTAAGAAAAAGGAATTTGTTGATAATCTTAAAGGAAAAAACAAACCTCCCACAATTTACCATATTGTTTCAACATATTTTTCTCTCACTTTAGGAAAAAAACAGTCTTCCATAACTGTAATTTAATTTTATACTAAAGCCAAATGAGATACATAGTCCAAAAATTTAATCAGCCTCTACCAAAAAAAAAAGTATATATGCAAGCAACCACCAGAAAAGCAATAGCATGTAAATAATGATGTACTATTGGACCAACATGATATATGTGTCTCTTCATTGACATCAAAGTGATAGAAAAACACAAAATTGAAGGAACATATGTCCATTTGGAAAGAGTAGTAAATAATTGGTCAGTTGTGTCCATCACTGTAAATGATCAGCCCTGATATTTTCTCATGGTTATATAGTTGGCTAAGAAGACAGTCTTACTAACAACCATATGTGCTCTTCTGAATATTTAATGCAACATAAGACTAGTGACATCAACCTGAATGAATTCACCATCGCTAATTTCAAAAGCTACATCTTCATTGAAAAATATTTGCAAGCAGTATACAGAAACTTTTCAGTTTAATTCATTTAATTCATTTAATATTATTTACCCCATATTGATGAAAGAAGGGAATATTCTAGCCAAAATGGTGAATATTCTTGTTCACAAAATGTGTACAGTGCTTCTTCTTATAACATCTATTATTTTCTAATTATACACAAAAACATCATATTTGAAATTTGAAAAGATACAGAAAAAAGATAAAAAGAAAAAAATGAAAATCACCCATAATTCTATCTCCAGAATTAGCCATTATTACCATTTTGGTGTATTTCTTCTCAGCCTATTATTATGAGTATGTACATATCTAACACAACTAAAATCACACCATTTATAGATTATTCTATATTATTAAGTATTATTTAAAATCATGAATTTTGTTTTTATTATGTTCAGTTAGCCACTGTATAGTACATAATTAGTTCTTGATGCAGTGTTCAATGATTCATTAGTTAAGTATAACACCCAGTGCTCATGATAGCATGTCCCCTCCTCAATACCCATGAATTTTAAAGTCTACATGATAATGAATTAAATATGTATACAGGAATATATTTTAACAGGTAATATATTGATGGGGATGTTTTCTATTTCCAATGTTCATGATTAAAAATACAACTTTTTCAACTGCTCTCTACATTTCTTAATTCAATGACCTTTAAACCACTCTTAGGCATCAACGTTTCACTTTTTAAGGTATAATAAATCATTCACCAGACATATAGAATGTCTAACAATTTTTTGAATATATAAATTAGAAACTTTTGAAAACTTTTTGAAAAATAATGTGGATAAAAGAGGCTATTCATACAAATCACTACATTTGAAGACTCTTATGACTTTAAAAAGGCACATGTTTTCAAAAGCATACTTTTCCAATGTTCTCCATGTTACTGATGCCACTTGCAGCAGCAGTCTGTGTAATGAGGAAAATGCTGAATCTTTTGCTGTATGGGTGGTTCCAGAGTTACTATCCCAGAAATGGGTTCTCCATCAGGTTTGTTTCTTCTTATGATGAATAAAAGTCATCTGGAATAGCTCAGTACTGAAAGGTGTGGTTAACAAATATAGCACCTTGGCAGGTAAAATCTTGATTGTCAGAATCAACTACTAGTCCTGTATAAAATAGTCAACAATTACAACAATGTTTGTTGAATTGTTATATACAGAGAGTTAGCTAAGAAATGCTTAGCTGTAAGTAAAGTGGAAAAATGAGTGAAATAGTTCAAATTAATATAGTTGATAAAGTAAAGAATACATGTTTTCAACAATTAACCTCACTTTTTTTCTCTTTAATTTTTAAAAGTATCAATATTTAATTGATTGTACTTCAAATTTATATATGTAAAAATTCATTAAAACCCTTATGTTTTAACATTAGGATCTGTGAAATCCATTATTACTCTTTTTATTCCATTTAATAAGTAGTCATTAGTTGTATAAAAAAACAAAATAAGTATTTTAGAAACCATTAGAATAAAAACTGTGCTATCCAGTGTGGTAGGGTTCAAAATATGTAGAAACACTTATATGCAAACCCACCAACTCAATCTTTTATCTAGCAATTAGCACCATATAGAGATCAATCAAAGTCAGCAGTGGGACTAACCTATGTTGTCTAGGACAGGGACTAAATAATTGTTTTCTGTTTTTTGTTAAGGTGGTATCTGATAGTTTTCTCCACTGGAAAATTACTATTTTCCCCTTTGTAATTAATAAATATTTATTTATCAGAGACACTATGAGGAGAATTAGTTTCTCATGCTTGTCACCATTTATTTTAGCAACCATTTATAATCCTTGCCTGGAACAATTATTACTGTAAAATATGTTAAGTGGCAATTCTCTATTTCTATTGTTCCTTCTACATTTATTAATTAGAATACTGCAATAAAAAGTTTTTCTTTTATTAGAGTAGATAATTGTTATTTGTTTCCTGAACAGTATTGGAAAAACAAATTTAGAACTTTGCTTCTGATTCCCAATTCATCCCCCCAAACAATGACAAAAATTGACACGTGACTTTCAATTTTTCTTTAGTGACAGAAAGAGTGTTCATGATTTGACTGATGGTTAACAAAAATGGGGAAGCATATGTCTTCTCCATCTCAATCCCCCAAGTATGCTTTATATTAAAGCCTTCACCACCCTTAAGAAACAATTATGTTTTATTCCTATTGTTTAACATAGTAATTACTACCTATATTGTTTTATTCTGATAAGGAAATACCTTTATCAGAGAAAACTTAAAACATACCTACTAGCAGACAGATCTTCTTTTCTTACATCTGAAAGTACAGGTTCACAATGGAAAAAGGATTTAAACCACCAGCTGGATTCTTCCACTTTCAGTAACCCTATCAAATAAAAGCCATATTACCCCTTTCTCAATCACATTTGGAAGATGAGAAACAAGGAAAATAATGAGGGTGATACTGATAAGAAATAAACCAAATACCTTGTTGGGATTTGTCATCAGGTATGGTGTTAGCAGAATCAGTTAAAGAACTAACTGAAGAAATACTGGCCTCTGTAGGACACAAATGGGAATCCATAAATAAATAAATAATGGGCAAACACAGACATATTATTTATACATAAATTCTCCATTAAGAAAATAACATGGTTTGAAATCATTTACTCCTGGAACATGACTTCGTGAATCAAAAAATGGATTGAATTGTCAATTAAAAAGTTTTCTGCACATATTGCATGGAGCACTGGGTATGGTGCATAAACAATGAATCTTGGAGCACTGAAAAAATAAAATGAAATAAAATAAAAAGTCTTCTGGAAAAGGCATATTACATGTTTTTTTTTAAGTTTAAGATAATTTTTAAAAGATATATCATAACATATGGCTGTTTGCTCCACAAAATTTTGATCATAGAGCTTATGATACACCTAGTTGGCAGTAGCACCCAGGTTTTCCAAACAGTCATCATTTTTCACTTGTCTTCATAGACTTCTCATTAGCTGTCTTCCAGTTTTGCTACATTATTTCAGAGTCTGTCTGCTTTCTCTGAGATCCCGTCCTAATTTCCTGGTATCTCTTCATGTTTTTCTGGTGGGCAAGTTCTTGCTGATATCTGTGGGCCATACCGACCACCAGACCAAGCCTGGAAGAGAGTTACTTGGAAGAACAACAATCTCCTAGCACACTCTTACATTTTCTATTAGTAAAGTATATTTCTTTCCATAGTGGACAATTCTGTCTTGCTCCATAGATATAAATGTAGAATTTAAAATATAAATGTCACCAAATTCAAAATCTTAGTACAAAATCAAGAATGAATATTATTGTATTACATTAGAAATATTACATGTGCATATATTTAAATATTCTACAAAAGTTACAAATTTAGAAATAAAATAATTATTTTTAAAGAATAAACATTTTATTTGTTTTATCATACTTGTATTTACAACCTATAAGTCTTTTAAACTATCAGAATATAAAAATAACTTCTATGGATATAATAACACTAAGTAGATGGAAATTGTTTAATAATTTTATAAAAAGAATAAGTCGATAGACATTTCCAACTTTTATCTACAAACAAAACATGAAATTGGAATTTTCTACACATGGGCATATTTTTGATAAATGATAATTTGTTTCTGAAATGATTATTTCATTCTAAGAAATTTCCAAATTTTCCTTAAGAAACTATAACTTTATATTCAGCTATGAATATTCATAGATGGATAGATAAATAAAGATAAAACTGGCAAATAGAAGCTGACCTATTATCCAGGAGAAAATGGAAACTAAAGAATACTTGAAGCAGTCATGTTATTCCTTCTTTTCTAAGAAATAAGTAGTATTTTCTTTGTGTTAAATTATCAGCTTTTAATGTACCCTATTAAATACAAGATACCTGAAATTAAAACATAATTATGAAATACAAGCTTACTTTCACTTATTTTTACATGTAATTGTTTCATCAATATCCTCTAATATAACATAGTTAAAACAAAGAGCTAAGCCTTGACAATATTGATTCGAAGAGGTCTGAATGAGTTCCCTTCCTATTTTCCTCACTGTCACAAATAATTGTTAAGTCTTGTCCCTGAAGTTCTGACCAGGACACCATACGTAGGTTAATATTGTCTCACAAACATCACCTCAAATCACATTCTCTAGGAATATAGTACTCTAGTGATGATAAAACTTACTTCGATAATACTGATTTTTGGCCAGGAGGCAACCAATGGAAGGTACTGATGCCATTGTTTTCCCTGTGAACAAGCATCAGAAAGACTGTGAACAGCAATCTGGAAACAGTGACAGGAAAAGAAAGGTTGTTAATCGCACAGAGTTTCCTTTTCTTTTATATACTTTGCATACAACATAATTTACTATGTAATAAAAATCTGATGGAAAGAATTGAAAAGCTTACACAAAATTGCAGTCAAATATACCACAATAAACCAAAAAATGCAGTCAATGCACATGTTTATTTGGAAAAGCAAGAAAAAAAAAATCCAAATATCCAACTACAAACAATGCCCACAATTTGTTCGATCTGAAATAATCCCAAAGGTCAGTCAGAAAAAAAGTGTTAACACAGCCATGATATAGTTACTCACCTATTTGTTTTCTCCAATCTGTTCTTTTTTTTTTAATTTTTTCGAATTTTTTTAAATTTAATTTAATTTTTTCAGTGTTTCTTTTTTTTCAATTACTTTTATTTTGTTCTTTAAAAATAAACGTGTCCTAAGTTTTCCTCAGCAAGCACACATTGAAAGAGTGGAGGTGATCCAGGAGGGACTGACTTTTGCAGGCCAGGAGCACTCAGTAGTGAACGTGGGCGTGCTCTGGGAAACCTAAGCACACCTTATATTTAGAAGGCTGAAACCTGAGCTGCGGGCACCACAGAGGGAGCTGAAGCTCTTCACCTATCTGCCCTTCAGTATGTCAGAGTGCCAACCAGGGCTGCTGGCAGCAGGGACAGACTCTGTAAGGTCATAGCTTATGACTGCTGGTTTCTGCAGGGTGGGAGGTGATGCCCACGCATTCTCTTGGCCTTAATATTTCACACAGGGGAAAGCCCCACTCTAGGTTCTGTGGGGGTTGAGAGTGGGTGGGTCACTGTAACAGCCAGGCTGCAGGCCAGCTGAGGGAATTGGGCATACCCACAGACACAACAATGCAAAGTAGAGCCACAGGAAGAGCTCACAAGGAAGCGCTCCTTGGATTACTGAAGTCCTATGGGAAAGGACATGCACTACAGAAATTGATGGATGGTGAGGTAGAAATTCCAGTGAGACAGATAAAAGACAGATGGCAATCATCAGTAATGAGGGGAAATTAGTGACATTATGACATTGTATCAATATTATTTATTGATTCAAAAGCTATACTCATATTCTATTTTTGTAACATCTCTTAATGTGAACTGTTTTACCATTTTATAGACTCAGTTTGTCATGAATCAAATTAGGGCTCCCCTTTTCGCAAGGGTGGGGGATTCTCAGTCCTGTTTCAATTTATTTATTTAGTAGCTATTGGTTTTATCAGCTTAAACCACACAAAATTACTTACGTTAGTTAGTTTCAAATATACTCAAAACATTGATTTCAGTACGCCATAATGGTTCTTTCTAAATAGTCCACTTGGTTTTGGCTCCTTTACCTCACAAGTATTATTTACTTAGACTTTTCTCTTTCTGTCTTAATTAGTTTTGCTGGGAGGGTTCCCTGTTACATTAGATCTGTCAAGGACTATTTGTTCTTCTCTTTGTTTCTTGATTTTTTAGTTTATTATTTTCTGTATTATATTATTGCTTTTCTTTTACTTTAGGATTATTCTTATTGTCATTTATTTCAAAATATTTTGTTACCTGCCATTATGACATTTCTTAAGTGTTTGATTTAAAGATGCTTTTCTTTTTCCAAATATATAAATTTTTAAAAATATCTTTTAGTTTATTTCTAGATCCACTGTATTGTCAAGAGAAAATGTTTCATTTTTATTCATTCTTGGAGACTGTTTATGGAAAATAGTTTTCTGTGTATTTGAGAGTAGTAAATAATTCTTCATTTACTGCATAGAGCCATTTTATTTTATTTTTTATATTTACAATAGTTTTTATTTTTTAGGGGCACCTGAGTCACTCAGCCATTAAGTGGCTGCCTTCTGCTCAGGTCATGATCCCAGGGTCCTGGGATCGAGCCCCACATTGGCCTCCTTGCTTAGCAGGAAGTCGGCTTCTTCCTCTCACACTCCCCCTGCTTGTGTTTTCTCTCTTTCTCTGTCTTTCTCTGTCAAATAAATAAATAAAATCTTTTTTTTAAGGATTTTATTTATTTATTTGACAGAGATCACAACCAAGCATACAGGCAGGCAGAGAGAAAGGGGGAAGCAGGCTCCCTGCTGAGCAGAGAGCCTGATGTGGGACTTGATCCCAGGACCCTGAGATCATGACCTGAGCCAAAGGCAGAGGTTTTAACCCACTGAGCCACCCAGGTGCCCCAATAAATAAAATCTTTAAAAAAATAATTTTAATTGCATTTTAATCAAAATATATTTAAGTTGCATTTATTTTATTATATTTTTATTTAAATTCAATCAATTAACATATAATATATTATTAGTTTGTAGAGGTCAGTGATTCCACAGTCTTATATAGTACACAGTGCTCATTACATCACATGCTGTCCTTAATGTCCATCATCTAGTTACCTTATCCTCTCTCCCCATCCCCTCCAGTAACCCTCTGTTTATTTCTTATGATTAAGAGCCTCTTATGGTTTGTCTCCCTCTCTGGTTTTGTCTTGTTTTATTTTTCCTCTCTTCCACTATGATCCTCTGTTTTGTTTCTTAAATTCCACATATGAGTGATATCATATGATAATTGTCTTTCTCTGACTTATTTTCCTTAATGTAATACCTTCTAGTTCTATCCACATCATTGTAAATGGCAACATTTCATTTTTGATGGCTGAGTAGTATTCCATTGTGTGTGTGTGTGTGTGTGTGTGTGTGTGTGTGTGTGTCTCACATTCTTTATCCATTCATCTGTCAAAGGACATCTAGGCTTTTAACATATTTTGGCTATTTTGGACACTGTTGCCATAAACATTGAGGTGCAGGTGCCCCATTGTGTCACATTTGTACCTTTGGGGTAAATCCCTAGTAGTGCAATTGCTGGGTCATAGGGTAGCACCAAAAACCATAAGATACCTAAGAATAAACCTTACCAAAGAGGCAAACGATCTGTACTCAGAAAATGATAGAAATCTCATAAAAGAAATTGAGGAAGACAAAAGAAATGGAATCCTCATGGATTGGAAGAACAAATATTGTTCCAAACAATATTTGAAATCCAAACATTCCAAACAAAAATGTCTATGCTCCCTAGAGTGACCTACACACTCAATGTAATGCCATAATCCCTATCAAAATACCATCAACTTTTTTCACAGAGCTGGAATAAATAACCCTAAAATTTGTATGGAACCAGAAAAGACCCTGAATAGTCAAAGGGATGTTGAAAAAGAAAACCAAAACTGGTGGCATCACAATTCCAGACTTCAAGCTCTATTACAAAGCTGCAATCATTAAGACAGTGTAGTACTGGAACAGAAACAGACTCATAGATCAGTGGAACAGAATGGAAAACCCAGAAATGGACTCTCAACTCTATGGTCAACTGATTTTTGATAAGTCAGGAAAGAATATCCAGTGGAAAAAGGACAGTCTTTTCAATAAACGGTGTTGGGAAAATTGGACAGTCCCATGCAGAAGAATGAAACAACCATTTCCTTACACCATATATAAAAATAGATTCAAAATGGATGAAAGACATAAATGTGAGAGAGGAATCCATAAAAATCTTAGAGAAGAATACAGGCAGCCACTTCTGTGACCTCGCCCACAGCAGCTTTTTGCTAGACACATCTCCAAAGGCAAGGGAAGCAGGGCAAAAATGAACTATAGGGACTTCATCAAGATAAAAAGCTTTTGCACAGCAAAGAAAACAGTTGATGAAACCAAAAGACAACGGACAGAATAGGAGAAAATATTTGCAAATATCTCATCAGATAAAGGGCTAGTATCCAAAATCTGTAAAGAATTTATGAAACTCAACACCCAAAGAACAAATAATCCAGTCAAGAAATGGAAGAAGACATGAACAGACATTTCTCTAAAGAAGATATACAAATGCTCAACAGACACATAAAAAAAATACTCAACATGACTTGGCATCAGGGGAGTACAAATCAAAACTACAATGAGATACCACCTCACATCAGTCAGAATGGCTAAAATTAACCACGCAGGAAATGACAAATGTTGATGAGGATGTGGAGAAAGGGGGACCCTTTTACACTCTTGGTGGGAATGCAAGCTGGTGCAGCCACTCTGGAAAACAGGATGGAAGTTCCTCAAAAAGTTGAAAATAGAGCATACAGCCTTTATTGAGCAATTTTAGCCACTTTCTTCCACTAAGGCAATCTCACCCTCACCACATGTTTGTATTTACTCTGTTTACCTACCTATAAGTGTTTCTTTTCTGTCCTTTTCCCTGATCCCTTGAAGCAAAGGAGAATTAAGTTCAATGACTTCTTGATGTTTTTGTAACTGCTGGGTGGGATAATGAGTCAGTTGCCAGTTATACAAATAGTCAAATATTAAAAAAAAAATCAGTTCCTTCTTACCTTTGGCCCACTTTCTCCCTAATTTGTCTCCAAACATTAGTCACAATGTAAAAACATTGATTGATCACTTATTAATAAGCACTGGTCTTGATTCTTGAGGTTCCCCCACCATTTCAAAGCTGCTATCTGTAATAGCCAAATCTGTGAGGGCAGCAACCAGATCCTTCCTCAGCACTAACTCATAGACAGGAGAAGATGGCTGTCTTTCTTGGTGCAAAGACCATTTCTCAGTAGGCAGTCTCTTCAGGATTCTCTTAGTTGCCAGTTTCCAAATTGCTGTTAGCATTTTTCTTCTTATGGCAAGGCATCTAAATGAGCATAATAACTGGCAAAACTCCTCAAGGCTTAGTACCCTACATTTTCTAGGCCTGGTAGGTCAGATTCTGGAGAGCTTGTAAGGCGATTCATTGCAATTACTTCACCAAATGCCTTTGTCTTCCTAAACGCTGAGATATTTAGGTAAACAAATACACTGAAAGTAATAAATATGCTAGAAACAAAGAAATTCATTTCAATTTTCTCTTGGTTTTATGATTTATGAAGATAAATATTAATAATTATCTAAGCCAGTATTTCTAGCTTGTGAATCCTATGTCTGCTGAGTTAGGTACCTGCTCTCGGTAATGATCAATACAACAACTACTTCGAGCCCTATGAAACAGTTTGGAGGCATGGACACACTTTCTCTTTCATTTCTCCCCTAGCATCTGTAAAAGAAAAAAACAAAAAACAAAAATGAAAAACACCATGAGATTCATTTTTTTTAATTTTAGATTGCTTTTAAATATCAGATCAAACTCCTAAGCATCATTGTTCTTTGTCCTAATCTAATGGCTTCCATTTCCCATAAATCCTAAACCTAAATAGGAAGAGGTTGCTTATTCTGATATGCACAAAGATCTGAATCTGAATGCATGGAGTACCTGATGATCTGACTCTAGGTGTCCTAGGCTCCGTTCTCAGGAAAATAGGTACTTCTGCATACAGTTTTACTGGAGAATTCTCTCCCCCCTCCACAAAAAAAAAAAAAAAAAAAAAAAAAAAAAGGATGGAAGGGGAATAGTGAGAAAAAGTGACCTGTGACCTTGCATGGGTTGATTTTTATGAAGAAAATAAGATGATGCTTCTACATTGTTCCTAACTGAGGCAAGACATCAGGCCTTTGCCCCTGAGTCATCAATGTGCCTTTGGATATGGGCTGCCTCATGGGGACACATGTCAGTGGAAGGATGAGTGCATTCAGCTAATGGAGATCCTTGGGGGACAGTTGCAACCTTCCAGCAAATGAGAAGTCATGATTTTTGGGGATGAGCACCTTTGTCCTGAAGGGAATCTGGGCAGCACAGTCAGTCCCCAGAGGCCACCCCTTATGTTGCTTGAATCAAATGCTTTCAAGGGTAAGCTCATCTTGTTTGGGGTTTCTTTTCCTGGGAACACTTAGAAGAGTAAGGTGAGTAGAATGAAGTATAATTTTTGCCAGGGCAGCTGGACTTATGTCACATCAGATAGCTATGCTCCCATAATTTACTGTTCATCCTGTGTTTCCGTCAGTGTTGGCTAGCACCTCTGCTAGTCCAAATGCTCTACCCAGAGGACTGACCCAAATCTTCATCTTTGAGTTTTATGAGCCACTAAACGTAGGATATTTGTGTGGGGATATTTGTGTGGCAATGGCATCTTAAGCTGAGGATGTTTGTGTGGAGAAGGCACATTCCCCTGAAAGACCTATTTTTAATGACTGGCTGTTGGCTGGCTCCTGGGAACTGAGCTCCTGGAATGTTCTGTGTCATGGAAGTGTTTTGCATCTTTTGGCCTTGAGCCAAGTTTCACCAGTTGTTTAGAGGATTTATTCTAGTATTTTGATTTATGATGGTCTGGGGTTTCAGTAACTGAGGTAAGTCAAACAGGGAGTATACGTGACTGACTTTCAATAAAAACCCTGAACTCCAAGGCTGAGGTGAGCTTCCCTGATTGGTAGCACTCCACACATGTTGTCACATCTTTCCTGGGAGAATTTAGTATGTTTCAAGTGAGGCTATGAGAAGGGACACCTAGAAGCTTATGCCTGGCTTCTCCAGACTTATCCTAATCAGGGAAGTTTTTGGAAGTCCATCATCACCTATAAGATCTATCTGGTTTCTATAGGGATCGGGCAAATAGAATAAATAAGTATATGATGGTCACCACCACTCATACATTCTTCATACCTTTAGAAGTATAACTAATATCAACCATTCCTCCTAAGACACAATTTTAAAAGTTTACTATCTTAGCCATAGTGTGGGGGGGGCCAGTGTTGGAACCTTCCACCTGGCTTTTTCACCCAGTAAATCCTATACTACAGGACAATGACTAATATTGTGGTTCTGTCAACCAAGAAAATGACCATTAGATCCAGTGGACAGAGCAACTGCTCTGGGTCAGGCCTCTGTTAATGACCTGGGTCAGGCCTCTGTTAATGATCTGGGTTCTTTTTTTTTAATATTATTTATTTATCTGACAGAGAGAGGCACAGTGAGAGAGGGAACACAAGCAGGGAGAGTGTTTGAGAGAGAAGCGGGCTTCCTGCTGAACACGGAGCCTGATGTGGGGCTCAATCCCAGGACCTGGGATCATGACATGAGCCAAAGGCAGACACTTAACGACTGAGCCACCCAGGCGCCCCAATGGCCTGGATTCTATACCTTTCATTCCAACAAGGATGTAATGAATGATGTTTCTGATCCCTGGGAATCAATTTCAACATAATCCTTTTATTTAGAAGTCCTCAAAATGTGTATGTATTCTCATCCCATGGTGTATGAACGTCTTCCCTTTGGGAAAGACCTGGGAGGGGGATTATTTTCAGATTCCATGATGTCACAGGATCCTAACTCATGGGAACCCAAACCTCCTTAGATCAATGAGTTCCAGGTATGAGAACTGTCTAGGATCCAGACACTAGAATAGGAATCATGAGTATTTATTGATGAGCTGCTGTTATAATCCTTGATTTTATCTTAATTGTATAATCAAGCAAGATTCTTGAGCCTGCTTACCTAAATTGGCCCTAGGAACACTTTGTTATACAAGCTATCTCACTGTAAGTAAGGCTCCCTTTGTGGCTACTCTGACCTTACACCTGTTCTGATAGTTACATTCACTGTGCTTCTAATGGTTAAGTGCCATCACCCAGCCTCCTTTTGGGGATCTTGTTATCCACAATGCAATTAAGGAATTAATTCTAACAGCACCTTTTATTCTGAGTCTTGAACTATAGAAAAGTCCTCACTGTGCCTCTCAGTGAAGCTGATGCTCCTCTCTCCAATGTGTTCCTTCTCATTTTGTGAAATGGGGATTGTAGTCAGTTGGGTCTTTTCGCCTTAAGTAGGATATCCACTCTAGCATGCCTATCTCTATCTCAACTATCTTCCGCAGCTATTCTGAAATTTCTATTTTACTTTGTAGGGGCCATTGTTGCTTCCAAGAATCATCCTGACAACATATTGCCTCTGTATGCCATCTGCCTTTGCCAGGATGTTAGATTCTATATCATAGGGAATGTCACCCTTAACAATAGGCTCTCCTATTAGCTAAATTTATGACAAGAATTCCTTGACCTGGTACCATAAGGACCTAGTTCCATTTGTATTTGCCCATGTACAAGTTGTAAAATCTTACAGCTCCTTTAAAGTATACTCCCTTTGTACCTTAGTAGGCCCAGCTGCCTCAGCTAGCTACTATACCTGACCTGAGTTTTTTGTTCAATGACTAGGATAGGAAGTAGGGGGATATCCTGAAAGGGCATGTAATGTCTTGCAAGCAAGAGGCCTATGCATCACCTTCAAGCACCTTCTTTTTTTTTTCCTTGCTAGGAAATATTCTCCTTTCTTGGTTTTATTTTTTTTAACTTTTTAAAAAAATTTTATTGTGTTATGTTAGTCACCATGCAATACATTTTTAGCTTTTGATGTAGTGTTCCAAGATTCATTGTTTACATGTAACACCCAGTGTTCCATGCAATACGTTCTTCCTTAATAATCACTACCAGGCTCACCCAAGCCCCCATTCTCCTCCCCTCTAAAATCCTCAGTTTGTTTCTGGGAGTCCGCAGTCTTGCATGATTCTTCTCCCCCTCCAATTTCCCCCTTTCACTTTTCTTTTCCTCTCCTAATGTCTTCTGATTTTAAGAAATTGGCCATTTCTGTAGACACAGAGTTTTGGGATGATCCTCAGAGTCAACAGTTTCTTAGTGCATTGGCTCAGATGCCCCTATCACAAATCTTTCTTTCCAGTTGAACCCATGAGCTTGAAGAAGCAGAATTGCCAGGGCTGGGAATTCAACCTTCTTTGAACTCTAACCCCTTTATAATTAAGGTGTTGAGACTTGACCTCAATTTTTTTCTGCCTTTTAGTTGCAGGAGATATAGTCTTTTTATATGCTGCCAAGGAGCCATCTGACTTTCATCACTCACCTTACACTAGTTAGGGGTGCCTAGCTGACTCAGTCAGGTGAGCTTCCAGCTCTTGGTTTCAGCTCAGATCATGATCTCAGGGTCATGAGATGGAGTCCAGCAATGATCCCCGCATCCAGCTCTGCACTCATTGGAGAATCTACTTGAGATTCTCTCCCTCTGCCCCTCCTCCACTTGCACACTCACTCTCTTTCTACCTTACATCAGTTAATAATCACTCTCCTCCTTTCACCGATTTTTTCCCACTGTGTCAGTGATATCCAGCTACAGACAGCTCATCCCATAGCCTTATTGTTACTTCCTCTGACCCTCTCAGACACCTAAGATGTTGCAAATGCTAATACATTCCCTTCCACCATTATCCTATCTCAGTTCACTATTAGTAAACATTTTAACAGTAGTCCTGCTTATTCATTTGCTAGGGCTTCTGAAAGTATCAGAGACGGGGTAGCTTAAATGACAGAAAATTATTTTCTCACAACTATGGAGTTATAAGTCCAAAACCAAGGTGTCTGCTTACTTGGTCTCTTCTGAGGCCTCTCTTCTCAACCTGTAGATGACTACAGGTCATCTTTAAGCTTGTAGATGACAAGCTTAAAGCTTGCTAGGTACTACTATCATTCCACCTATCACCAATGACAGGGGCCACATTGACAGCTGGCTGAAGGATGACCCAGCTTCAAGATCTCAGCTTTGCTGTCATACTGTCTTTGGCTGGGTTTCCTGGGAAATAGACTCCGAGATGCACTTGAGAAGGTTTATGGGGCATGCTTGAGGGAAGCCTTAAGCATCTAGCTCTTCATCAATTACATTATAATATCACTTAGACAACTAAAGAGAAGATCTCAAACACTAATTATATGCTAGGGATGATTTTTTTTATTTTGGACATGAATTATACATTTAATTGAATGTCTTGAATTTTATAAATTTTTATTTATCTTTACTCATAAATATAGGCATTGCAATTGCTGGAATATAATGTACATAGTTTCTACCATAAAACTTTACACACTGCAGTCATCTTTTGCACTGATCCTTTGACTAAACTTACACAAAACAATTTCTTATTTTGAATTATAACCAGACAAAATGACCTTTAGAGGTAGAGATATAAGATACCTTTTTAATAACCTCTTGCAATTATCAAAGAGCCCAAATCAAGCCACTATGTTTTAAGGATTAGATTGTACATTATTTATCTGAAATAAAAACTTTAAATGAGACCTACATATAAAAAGAAAGAATAGTTTAAACAGTGATGTTTTTTTCTTATGGAAATAAACACTGCTGGACTTTCAGGTTAAATGCTAACTTTTATAGATAATCCAAAACTCAAGATGGAATTTGAATTTCAACCCTGGTAAAGTTATGTATCTTGATGCATTTCATCACAAGAAAGGAAGGGAAAAATTACCTTTGGCAGTCTTCACAAGCTATTTCCAGAAACCACAGAAAACTCACTTGTACTGCAAAACCATTATGACATTATATAATATATATATATAATCCGTTATAAAAATAATCAAGATCAGTATTTCAAAGTAATATATAGTTAACTATAGAAAGACACAAGCAATTGATGTTAAGTTACTGATAGAGCACCTTTCTAAATTATTACATCTATATGTATTTATACACCTATACTCAATTACAAAAAAAATGCAAGGAGATATGGAATTTTAAGTGTTTCTATAGTAAGTATTTGTAAAACAACAATTTTACTTACAATCTAGGGAAAATATTAGTAAAACGTTTGCTGAAAACAGTTGTTTCAATATACAGCAGGATCTTCTATAGGCGCATCTATAATACTGAACTCAAAGGTAAAATTTGATATTCTTTCATGATTCCACACTCATTTCAAATTATTGGTGAACTTGTACAAATATTTTGAGGTTTTATTATTTCTTCACCAAGTCATGTTTCCCTCCCTAAGACATTCCCTCCTACTACTGTGATTACCTTACACTTAGCCCACTTTATTTAGAGTCACAAATGTTTTGGGTTTTCCTCTATTTTATCTTACCCTCCTGTCCCAACCCTGAACAGCATGGAATATATCTGGATCTAGGATCTGGAAGCAAGAAAATAATATTGAAGGGCAAATGAAAGAGTAAAAGAGTGAAACAAAATATAGCCTTCATGTCTGTAGTGTTTTCATTCTAATTAAAGTAGGGAGAGATGGACACTCTATTCCTGTGGAATGTATCTATTTCTAATAGAGCCATAATAACAGTTGTTCAGTCCACATCATTATTCTGACTGTACAATATTTCTCCAAGCATAGTGTGGAAGCAAAAGAAACATCCCTGATATTACATTGTTTATAGTCCAATGGGTGGAGATCATTTTACACACAGTCACCTAGAAAGAAGACACTTTGAAAATAATCTGTAAGTGGTGAAGGTAGCATTCAGGGTACTGAGAGAGAGGCAGAGGGGAGTCTCAGTACCCAGCTGAGCTAGCAAATTTCCTGGAGTAATATTTCTAAGGTTAAGATTTCTTTGAGGTTGGGATGCCTGGGTGGCTCAGTTGGTTAAGCAACTGCCTTTGGCTCAGGTCATGATCCCGGTGTCTTGGGATCGAGTCCTGCATCGGGCTCCTTGCTCGGCGGGGAGCCTGCTTCTCTCTCTGCCTCTGCCTGCCTCTCTGCCTGTGTGTGTTCTCTCTCTGTTAAAAATGAATAAATAAAATCTTTAAAAAAAAAAAAGATTTCTTTGAGGTTCTTTATTACATAAATAAACCAGTCATCTTTTCTGGCGACTTTTCTTATGGTGAAATAAGAAACCTTAGTAGCTAAAGTTATTTTTTTGATATCCCAGTGTAAGCAATGTGCTAACTGTAAAATATGGAACTAAGGGAAATAATGTATTTCAATCTTTGTCATATTAGTATTCAGACTGCATTTAAGCTGTAATTAAAACACATTTTTCTTTGAATGAGCATTTAATATGCTCAGTAAGATTGATTAAATACCTTGAGCAAGCTGATCTTTTACTTTTTGATTTCCAAGATGGCATACGCATTGATTCAGTGTCTCACTTGGGATGCTTTCACTGTCTTCATCTCTCACATATTCCAAATGAGGACCCTTAAGCAACAGAAGAATGTCTAAACACAGAATTTGAAATAACACAACATGGAATTGCAAATTTTAATAAATGATGTATAATATCCAATTTGGTTATTAATTGCTAATATTTTTAGTAAGACTATTTACATTTCACAGAACTGGATAAAAATGTAATTCAGATTTCAGAGGTTTCAGGTAGAACTTTAAGGTAATCATATAAACCAAGATACATGTCCTTGTACTTAATCCACATAATATATAATTTTCAATTATATCTGTTGGTAAAGATGGCTAATGAAATTCAGAAGCCAGTCCATTTGGTCTGGATTTTATCTAAATGTGCTCAGGTAAGCAAGACCACAAATAACTACCCTATGTCTTTATTTTTTCTTGTGAAAATAAAGCTATTAAAATTTAAATAGCTTTCCATGTATTATATATAGTAAACTTTAAATTATTGTATGCATTTGGAAAGTGTGACACATTATACCACTTGTTACCAATTTAACCCAATTAGTATTCTCCTTTTACTTTTAAATCAATCTCTAATTGTGCATTATATATCTGTGAAAGATCATGAACTATTTGCAGCCTATTTTAGCAAATCCCCAAGGGGAGAGATCTCCTGGGGTTAGGTTACCAGAGTTTATAATCATATTATAGGACATGAATGGTTTCCTTCAGCAAACTTCATTAAAACTAACTTCTCTTGATCATTAAAATACAGTTTGCCTTTGAAGCAGCTTTTCTTGGTGAATGTAACCCTTTTGTGAAGCATCCTTCACTGAAATTTGAGATTTTGTTTAGAACAGCTAGCAGAATTAGCACATCTTTTCCGCAGCGCTTATGCTATCAACACATATAATGGCTTCAAATTCACTACTATTTTATAAAATATAATCTGCAATGGGTTTAGAGTAAATATAACAGAATCCACTCTCTCATATCTAATGGAAATACTCTGGAAGTGTTTGTTTTAACTTTTAATTAATTAAATTTCCCATACAAGGGATGAAATATTTATGATTTTTCAATGAATATTTATGAAAGCTCATTGTCCAAAATTCACAAGCCTTCATTCAGACTCATAAAAGAGTTTATGAATATTTCATCAAAAACTAAACCAAAATGAACCACTTTGTAATTCTTTCAAGAGCCACAATAATGTCCATGAATTAAAACCATGCATATGTTGGCAAGTATTCAGTTGTTGTTGTTGTTGTTGTTTTTCCTTCAAAACACATATTACGAATGCCTACTTAGGATCAACAGTACATCAGATACCATTATCATTTTAGGAGCAGTACTAATGGCTCTATAACTCCCACATATTGTCAAAATCTTTCAAAAAATTTGAGGGAAAGAAACAAAATTCTCATACCAAGTTTAAAAATAATAATTATCAATCCTAAAGTAGTAGTGGGGAACTAATTTTACAATCTAGAAATCATGGGTCTATGCATCATGGAATGACAGACTAAGATTAGAACAAATTTTCCAACATGTATTTCAATGTGATATTTATAGAGTAGTTGCTATGTGGCAGGCATTATGCTGCTATTTTTATTTCCAATAATCCTGTAGAATTTAAGAATATTGACATTTAATAGAATATCAACTCCCTATCTGCAGTAGAATGGAAAGGTACAGATCGAAATCCTGCTTTTGTTTTGTTTCATGGATATTGTTCTACAAGCATGGTGAAAGCCAGTATTCTATCTGTAAATTCTCAGTACCCATTGAATATTTGGGTTCCTTACCACACAGATAATAATGCTTATAATCCATTCATTCATTCAAAGGTATTTTTTGAGTGTATACTATATACTAGAACCTATTATCATGCAGATGCCTAAGGTTAATAAGAAAAAGTCCTTGATCTCATGGACTCCAGTTAGTAAATAAATTAATAATTTCCAGTAGGAAAGTATGCCACAAATAAAATAAACCAAGCAGAAAGAGTGTTGGAGAAAACCAATTTAGGTATGGTCATATGAAACAGTCTCTCTGAGGAGGGCTTCTTTGGGTGAACTCTAAATGAAAGAGCAAATTCATATATTACATCAGTTTGAGAACAATTCTAGACAACAAGAAAAGGTATGAATGCTCTGAGGTAGGGCAAAGCTCAGAAACAGAAGGAAAGACCGTTGTAGATTCAACTGAGTGAATGAGATGGAGAGAATGGAAGTAATAGGAAATACAGTCAGAGAGGTGAGTGGACCCCAGTTCATATGTGGACTGGAAGGACTTGAAGAACATTGATTTTGGTTTATGGTGAACATAATGGAGTGCTATTTATAGATTTTCAATAGACGCATGACATATCTGATTTTCATGTTTAAAAGCTGTTCTATGGAATAAAGACTGAAGTTGTCAAAGTGAAGGCAAGTAGCTAAGTTAGGAGGTTATGGCAAACCTCTGAGAGAGAAAATAGGAGCTTGGACAAATGTGGTTGTGTTAGAGTTCAAATTTCATATTTTAAAGGTGGAGCTGATTTTAAAAAACATTTATTAGCATAGGGAGTAAATGACTAAAAGATCAAAAACAAAACAAAACAAAAACAAAAAAGGCTCCAAGGTCTTAGCAACTGAGTGACTGATGCTGTCACTGACTAAAATTGAGTAGGTGACAAAAAATTGATTCTAGTGTCTTATGTGTCAGAGAGTAGAGACCAAAAACTCTATTTTGGATAAATTCAAAATGCCTGTTAGACAATCAAGTAGAGATGAACACAGTTATCTGGAGTTCAGGATAGAGTCCAAAACTGGAGTTGAAGATTCCAATTCTGGGTATTACTAATAGAACATGGTAGTTAACACCAAGAGCCTATGAGATTATCTAGTGATATGGTGTACAGAGAAATGAGGGAAACATGGAAAGCTGAGCCTATGGCAGGCTAAGCCAACACTTAGAAATCAAGAAGAACAGGATCCAGCACAAGAAATGGCATCTAAGCAAACAATACAGTAGAATATTTTACAAATTTGGCATCTAAGGAATAAAGTAAGACAAAAGGTGGGAATGAGGAAGATCTGCCAATTGCCATTAATTTACAATCCGGAAGCCACTGATGACTCTGGCAGGAGACCTAGGTGAGGCATAGGGAGGACTTTCAGTAACTGAAACAAGAGAATAGCAATGAGGATGGACAGAGGGAAATAATATGAAGATTATTTAATAAAACAGAACTCAGAAGCCAATAGACCATAGGGTCAAGGATAACTTGCAGAATGACCACAGTGCTATTCTCTAAACAGAAAACACAAAGAATTGATCTTAGTTTAAGAAAATTTGATGTTTAGTTTTGTTTGTTGGTTGGTTTGTTTTAGTTTTAAACCTATTTATATTGAGGTGTTTGAAGCATACTTGGAGCTGTGAAGAAACTAGAAAACAGGCCTCAAGCCAGGGTTAAAAGATACACACACAAAAATAGAACTTCATGCAACACCAACACCAACATTTCAAGAATGCATTGGACAAAATGGGCTTGCCCTAGAGTATAAGAAAGAGAAGGCTAAGAGAATTAATTGAGTTACATGTGATATATGCTTCTTGAATGGTGATGATAAGTTATTTTAAATTCCCTTGTATTAGTCTTTCCCAAACTTCTTCAATCTGTCTCCAAATCTGTGCCTGGAGAACAGATAGAGTAATCTATAGTTACTTCCACTGTGGTAAAAAGAGAGAGAAAAGACAGGAATTCTAGAAAGGTAGTAATATATACTTTTTGTCTTAAAAATTAGTTTCTTTTAAAACACAGAATTCCAACAAATATTGTTTATTTGAGCATGAAGGAACCATAGTTTGATGTAGTGGAAAGGAGATTGATCCTGAACAAACTTACTAAGATTGAATTCTGATTTTCCCTCTGGTTAGCTGTGTAGTCTTTGGCAATTGACTCGCTCTCCTTATCTGTTGAGTGAGGATCACTAAACAAACTTCACTAAGTTCCTGTAAATATTACTTATGTTACTTATGACAAGGTAGATAAAAATTTCACCACAGCACTTGGTGTATAAATGCTTAAGAAATACTAATTCACTTCTTGTCCCCCAGTAGGGTATTTTGAAGAACTTTCACTCCTATTAAATCTAAGCTCAAGAAAATGATTATGTTTTCAAACCCATTTTAAAATGTCAATATAATACATGTTGTTTTAGTTACTTACAATTTAACTACTTTTTACTGAGACAAAATGTACATAGAGTGGAAGGCACATACCTTAAGTGCATAATTGAATGGGTTTTGATAAAAGTATACACCTGTGTAAGCACCATTCCAATCAAGGCATATAGCACTTCATCACCCCTTTGTGTCATCCCTATCCTCCCCAAATACCCATTGCTTTGAACTACATCACTACATATTAGTTATGCCTATTTTTAATTTCAAAAAAATGGAAATATACAAAAAGTATTCTTTTGTGAATGGTCCTTATCACTCATTTTATACCTATATGTATATAGATACACATACATATAACTAATCCATGTTGTTGCATGTGTAAGTAGTTTATTCTTTTTTCTTCTTATTGCTAAGTAGAATATTCTATTATATAACTTTTATCAACTTGTTTATCCATTCTTTTGTTAACAGACCTTTGGGTCATTTTTTTTAATTTTTTTTAGTATATAATGTATTGTTTGTCCTACAGTACAAGTCTGTGAATCATCAGGCTTGGGGCACCTGGGTGGCTCAGTTCTCTGCCTTCAGCTCAGGTCATGATTCCAGGGTCCTGGGATCAAGATCCACATTGGGCTCCCTGCTCAGCACAGATATAGCTTCTCTCTCCCTCTGCCTGCCACTCTGCTTACTGTGCTCTCTCTCTATCTCTCTGCCAAATAAATAAATAAAATATTTAAAAAAATATCATCAGACTTATACATTTCACAGCACTTACCATAGCACATACCCTCCCCAATGTCCATAACTCAGCCACCCTATCCCTACCACCTGTACACCCAAGGCATCCTCAGTTATTTTGTGAGTTTAGGAGTCTCTTATGGTTTGTCTCCTTTCTGATCCCATCTTGTTTCATTTCCCACCCCAACCCCTGATGACCCCCCTCCCTGCCTCTCAAATTCTTCTTATCAGAGAGATCATATGATAATTGTTTTTCTCTGATTGACTTATTTCGTTTAGCATAATATTCTCTAGTTCCATCCACATCATTGCAAATAGCAAGATTTCACTTCTCTTGATGGCTGCATAGTATTCCATTGTATGTATGTGTGTGTGTATATAAATACATATATATATACCACCTTTTCTTTATCCATTCATCTGTTGATGAATATCTAGGTTCTTTCCATAGTTTGGCTATTGTGGACATCGCTGCTATAAACATTGGGGTGCACGTGCCCTGTCAGATCACTACATTTGTATCTTTAGGGTAAATAACCAGTAGTTTTGTGTTCCACTGCTCTGCGGCTTGCTGGGAGCCAGCCTCTCCCCCTGTGGTATCTCTTCCTATTGCTTTGGATTCACTTTTCCACATGTCCTACCTTCCGGAAAGTGGTTGATTTTCTGTTCCTAGAATTGCTGTTCTTCTCTTCTATCTCCTGTAGAGTTTTTAGGTGTTTAGAATGGTTTGAAAACTATCTAGCTGAACTTCTGAAATCTGATACTATCTCAGCCTCCTACTCCTCCACTATCTTGCTTCTCCTCCTTTGGGTCATTTTTGTTTTTTAGCCATTGTGAGTAAAGTTGCTATGAACATTCATTTCCAAGTCTTTTTGAAGACAAGCATTTTCATTTCTTTTGGTAAATACTTAGGGATGGAATTGCTAGGTCATGGGATAGTATGTGACTCCTATCCACTCTGACATTTATCCTCAAGGTTTTTAATATTATCCATTCTGATGGATATGAAAAGGTATTGAATTATGATTTTAACTTGTGTTTCCCTGATGATTGATGTTGGGGACCTTTTCATGTGCCTATTGGCAATTCAAAAATTTTCTTCTGTGAAGTATCCAAGTTTTTTTCCATTTTTACTAGGTTGTTTGTCCTTGGTTATTGATTTGTAGATCTTTATTTATTCTAAATACATTTCTTCTGTGTGAATATTTTTGGACATGTGTGCTCTCTTTATATTTTCTTCATGATGTCTTTTGATGGGCTTTTCAGCCATAGGTTTTAATTCTGTCAAAGGCCAATTAATCATTTTTTTAATTATGTGTAATTTTAGCCTATCTCAAAGTTGCAAAGATATTTCTATGTAGATATTTGATGCCTTTAAATTTTATGTTTAATGTATGATCCATCTAAAATTATTTTATATTAATATTAAACAATGTGTTTTCATATATTCTGGATTTTCTTCAGTGGTTAAATTTTTAAGTATCTTATAATCAGCTGATGTTTATGACTAATGATCTCCCTTAGAAGCAGACACATTTTTAATCCTACCAGTTTGACTAGTTACCTTGTAAACAGAGATGTGATTCAATTAGAAAATATTGCACTTTGTATATGCTATAGTAAGTGCTGTGAAATGTGTAAGCCTGATGATTCACAGACATGTACCCCGGGGCAAATAATACATTATATGTTAATAAAAAATTTAAAAAAAGAAAATATTACACTTTGTATCTCTAAAATTAAAAAAAACAATTTGTGTTTCACATTAGCACCATCAAAAATTATAACAATAATAATATGAACAAAGTGCTTCAAGGCTTTCAAAAGAACACATGGATATATAGAAGTAATGGTTAGTAATTAGTAATTGTATCTTTAAAGGCTCTTTCTTTGAATCTTTTTACAGTGTCTGATGAAAAAAAGATTCAATACCAGAATTCAGAGGAAACTTAATTTAATGATCTGAAATATATAAAACTATCTACAAAACACTTCTTGTTATTTTATACCATAATGGAAAAATAACCAGGACCTCAAATTATTTTTATATTAACATTTCAGAAGATAGTGATTTCTAACTTTGAAAAGTGAGAGGAAGTCCATTTCATATTACTCTGTAATAAAAAGTACTATTCCTCTAAATTAAGTAAGAAAATGACCAATTTAAGTAGTCTGACCATTGTCATTTTGCATTATGCTCCCCACAGTTGTGGTTCATAAATTGTGCCAGTTTTATAATTGTTTTTTTATGTTCAAAAGCCCTGTTTATTGAGCAAGTATCAATTTGACATCAATCTTCATATGCATTATTAAAACAGTGTATTTTTCCTCCTGTCTAGATGGCATATATTTTAACTTGATGCTAGTGATCTACTCAGATTTATCTATTTATCTATCATCTATCTATCTATCATCTCTCCAACTCTGTACCTACATTTCAGTCCCAAGCAGATGTAAGTCCATAAGTCAACCCTCTTACTTTCTCTGGACTGGTATGAATGGCTTGCCCATACTGGGGTGCAGAAGAAAACTGTGAGAAGGCAAGGGGCACAAAGATATGCCCTAGGGACACCACATTTATTTCTCTTGACTACCAAACAATGCTTGCCAAATGTCTATTTTTCCTGAAATCTAGTGGATTCACATGACCACACCTGTTGCTCCTGAAACAAAAGAAGAGCCATTCTGTCCAAGGGTCCTCTCCCTCTGCCAAGACTCAGGAACTCCAGATGCCCACTCCTTGGCACCAAGGCTGTTGGTGACTGAAAATGAGGGCACAGCCTCTGTCCACTGCTGCAGAACCACTAGCACCCAGAGCTTTCAGCACACTGTGGATGAGTGCAGCAAAGTTGCACTTTTAATTTTTCTGCACTTTTTAATATGTGTGCCTGATGTGTGCCTTGATTCTATAGGTGATCAGCCTGAGGAGACTATGCTCAGAACCAGCACTTCCCTTTGCCCTAACCACTGTCCTAACCCAAACATGCAAGTGCCTTCCTTTCCTTTCCTTAGGCTTTGTCTGTCCCAGAAATCTTTTTCAACACCATAGAAAGGGCACTGGAGGACCAATGTCATCAGATACACAGATTGTGATCATGGCCAGCAAAATTCCTGGGATTAAAGGACAGCCTGCCCCCATACACACCTGTAGAAAGAGGGTGTTTGCTCACTCTCTTCAAACCTGCTGGCTTGGTCCTCTTTCCCTGGCTTTTTGCACCCCCTATTCCAACCCCCAGCTGCTAACACCAGTCTCAAACTCTGTTTTTGCAACATCTATGGATGCTCTTCTTTTTTTGCTGTTTTTTTCATATAATTTTTATTGTTATGTTAGTTACCATACAGTACATCATTAGTTTTTGATGTAGTGTTCCATTATTCGTTGTTTGCATATAATACCCAGTGCTCCATGCAATACTTGCACTCCTTAATACCCATCACCAGGCTCACTCATCCCCACTCCCCTCCCCTCTGAAAGCCACAATTTGATTCCTGGAGTCCATAGTCTTTCATGGTTTGTCTCGCCCTCTGATTCCCCCCCCCTTCATTTTTGCCTTCTTTCTCCTAATGTCCTCCATGCTATTCCTTATGTTCCACAAATAAGTGAAACCATATGATAATTGGCTTTCTCTGTTTGACTTATTTCATTTAACATAATCTCCAGTTCCATCCATGTGGATGCAAATATTGGATTTTAATTTTCTCTGATGGCTGAGTAATAATATTCCATTGTATATATGGACCACATCTTCTTTATCCATTCATTTGTTGAAGGGCATCTTAGCTCCTTGTGGCTATTGTGGACATTTCCGCTATGAACATTGGGGTTCATATGGCCCTTCTTTCATTACGTCTATATCTTTAGGGTAAATACCTAATAGTGTAATTGCTGGGTCATAAGGTAGTTCTATTTTCCACTTTATGAGGAACCCCTATACTGTTTTCCAGAGTGGCTGTACCAACTTGCATTCCCACCAGCAGAGTCAGAAGGTTCCCCTTTCTCCACAACCTTTCCAACATTTGTTGTTTCTTGTCCTATTGATTTTGCCATTCTAACTGGCATAGGTGATATCTCAATGTGGTTTTGATTTGAATTTCCCTGATGGCTAATGATATTGAACATTTTTTTCATGTGTCTATTAGTCCTTCGTATAGGCTTTTCTGGCACAAAGATGCCCAACTTGTGATGGAAAGGAGAGGAGTAAAGAGCTTTGCAAGGGGGAAAAATGTCTGCAGGATAAATTTTACCTCTCAAATGATTTTTCAGTGAGAAAGTTTATTAATCCCCAGAGCGTGTACCACTGTCAAATCACTTTGATATGCAACTCAGTGAATTTGTTGTTTTCATTCAAATAGAAAAGGACCAGTAAAGTTATATTTCTAAAGCACCATGCAATTCAAAGTAATTATGCTTCATCTTTCTAAATACATTAAATACTCTCTTCAATTATAATTTCTTAAAATAGTGTAATAGGGTTATTGGCTGTTATAGTCACACAAGGCCTGACTCACCTAAACAGATGAAAGCCTGCTGGCACAGAACTGCTGGTCTGCTCACACCAAACCACCTGGGGCCAGCTGTCAGTGACCACACCTGTGCTGACCCCTCCCTCAGGACTCACACAGGTTAGCTAAAAGTCCCTATTTAGGTGACACTAAATCATATACAATAGTCATGAATACCATGTAGTGATTCCTCAAAAAAATTCAGTTCCTCCTCACTAAACCCAAACTGAAGGGTCTAACAGAATAGCCTCTGCTTGGCCAGAAGTCTCCTAGTGAAAGCTCACTGCCTCTGGGTGCCTCACACACTCTGACTGGGGACATCCCTTTTGTTTCTTGCCCACTGCCACCCTCTGAACTCTTCAGTCTCTCATATCTAAATGCTAACATTTCATTTTAGTAGAGCCTCTACCAATTCAGAACTTTAGCTTCTTTGAAATGTTCCCTTGAAATAAGGCTGCTTGTCAGCTTTACACATTAAACTGAGGATTATTATTCAAGAATCTGTGTTCTGTACCGTGACCCACGTTCTTGTCTGTGTGCCCACCACTCAGACTGTGTGAGGGCCTTTAGTGGACCCCTTCTGGCCCTGTTGTGTATCCTCACTGCCCACCTATGACTGCAGCCATTGCTCTGACAACCCCTTTCATAAAAGTTCCCAGGCTTTCTCAAGCCTGGCCCTATGAACATTGGGGCCAGATAATTCTGTGTTGAGGGTGGGAAGTTTGTCTGCTCGTTGCAGGATGTTTAGCAGCATCTTTCACCTCCACTAGAAAGAGGAGGCTAATGGCCTCCAGCAGCATCTTTCACCTCCACTAGAAGGAGGAGGCTAATGGCCTCCAGAAGCCATTAGCACCCCCTCCCACCATAAGGAATGACCGGGTCTCCAGATAATATAAATGTTCCCTGGAGAGCACAACAACTGTCCTGGGTTGAGAACCCCAGGAATAAACTAACAGCACCCCACCTGAGCTCCATCGTGCCTCTCACTTTCTGGCATCACCATGAGGGACGGCAGTGAGAACCCACCCTCCTGCATCATAGCCTATGCAAGCAAGGGGCTGCCTGGAGGGGGTTTCTAACCAACAGAGGATGGTAACCTGTGGGCCAGTGTTTCTGTCTCTTTCTAAGAGACAGAGACACTGGCTTGAAAATACTTACCTTGGGCTTATCATCTTGTACCACTATAATTCTGCCAAAGAAAGTAGCTCAGAACAGCATCATTATAGATTTTACAACCATTACTGGTTGGACTACATTCTGCTAAAGCAAGCCATTACTAAAATTCAAATTCATGAAGAGATGGTCATCCAATTGATCAATAAGGCTTGACCTAGTATCTATGGTCAGAAGACATGAAACTTATTATTTATGAATATTATAAGTTAAATAGGATACAGATTCTAAAACAATTTTTATTCTCTATTTCTTAGAGCTGCCTATGTGCTGTCAATCATTTTAGATGTTTGGATGAGATTGGTGGCTAAGTCATTGAATGCCCTAGCTAGACAGTTATTCATTACATTATATACATAATAGAAAGGCATTTTTCTTACTATTCCTGTCACTTAAGTTGACATACTCACATGTATGCACACGCACACAAGGACACACACACACTCCCATGCATAGATGAGAAAGAACCCTAGGGAACTCTGCATCTAGCCACATCCCATATCCAGGTGGCTTTATCTCAGCCACAAGAAGGATGATAGTTATGATTATTATGCTTTTTCTCTGACCATAATCCAAATTTAGCCAGATACTAAGGCAGCTGACTGGTTCATCCATCATGATCAAATTGAAAAACAAGTGTAAAGGTGGCTCTTTTATTTTCAAATGTCTAGTTCTCTTTCCAAGTGGCCTCACTTATTTATACTTAATGTAAATGAGATGGACATGGGGATGTATTTGGAAATTCACAGTACAGTTCCAAATTTAGAGATGTTGACAAGTCAAAAAAGGATTCCAACTAAAAACAAACAAGCAAACAAACAATAACAGTTAAAAGACCAGAAACCTTTTAATTTAAAAATATCTGGGTTCCCTAGGGTAGATATTTTCATCTACCTTATTAGGTAATAGAAATATGTTTTAGCTTGATAAAAGAAGAAATACTTACAAATAAAAGGGGCTATACATTAGAGAAGATAGAAAAAGTTGTGATATCAATGATTGCTGACAGGTAGACATGAAAGCATAGAGAGAAAATGTTGTACATTAGTTCAGTACTAAGATACTTTTGCTGGCACAAATGATGTAAGTGCAGACAAATGAGATTGTCCAAAGTGAGAAGCTGTTCATACATTTCTACTTGCTTTATCTTCTACCCCGTTTAGAGGAGATTTAAGGATAGTAGGGCACCACCTTTTTCTTACATGGCTACTTTAAATTCCCTTCAGGACCTTCTTTGAGTGGGGAAGGATGGAGTTTGGTTTGTTTCTCTTTGAATCTAAGAATCATAGAGGTCAGTTTGAATATGCCTTTTAAACACAGTCATCTTTTTCAAAGATTATTTTCAAGCCCTATATTCAATAACATTTTTATACTCACCAGGCTTGGGTCCTTCACTGGGTTTTCCTAGGTCTGCCTTAGGGAGGTCTGAGGGAGTCACTCCCTTCTGGGTGTCAGCAGGGTTCTTACATAGAAGAATGATGCCCATTCCATCAGTCTCAGAAGGAAAGCAGGCTTACTTTGTCAAACCCAAAATTCTGGCTGGTAATACTAAATGAAACCCACCTGGTAAGACATTTTGAAAGCCAAAGTTTCCCCCACAACTTCCCCCTCCCAGTTGAGGTCCTCATTATAGAGAGCGGCTGGCCAACTTGTAGAGAAAGGATACCTCTATTGATAATATCAACACCTTTTACTTTATATAGATGCACTGGAGTACTTCATCATATTCAAAAGTTAATAAGCCAAGAAAAGTTTCTGATAGTTCTAAGAACTGGAATTTTGTTCTTTCTGTCTAGACCAGCACAGGGTTTATTAACTTGACTATAAACCTTATAGCTTTATATATTTACCATGGACTAACCATAGAGAGGTGGTGCATTCTGCTATGTCTTTGCTCTCAAGATAATCTGTGCACATGACAAAGTTCAAATATCATTTTCCAGGTGCTATTGGAAGCGACTAAAGGGAAAGTTGGAATCACATGACCAGCAAACATTTAATGAACATCTTCTGCAGAGGAGGCCTTGTGCTAGAGGTGGTATGGGAGACTCAGCAGAGCAGCAGCATTGGTCTCAGACAGAACAGGGTTTGAATCCTGGCTCTACCACTTGCCATGATAAGTACAACTTTTCATCTCTCGAATCCCAGCTATCTGTGACTATAATACTAACTTCCAAAGATTTTTATAAGGCCTTAAAGATTAAGGCATATAAATTGCCTACTCAATGTTGGCACAAAAATTTATTTCCCATTCTCCTTCCTTAGAAGATGAAGATGCAAGGAGACACAGCAGCCCCTGGGATGGAGGAAAGCTGCAATTCTTTAGGAAAAAGAACACAAAAATTGAGTTCTTAAAATTCAAAGCAATAAAAGGTCAGTTACATAAGAGCTAGAAATTTTAATTATTCAAATACCATTTGCAACTTAAGCCATATAATCGTGCCTTTGGCAAGAACATTAATTTAGGCATTACAGACCCCCTGGGAGAAAGCGTTTACGTGTACTTACCTGGCTCCTGGGTATAGACATGTGTTTACTCAGTGCTTCACATGAGTTCACCAGCACCTGCTTCCTGATATTTGGTATACTCTGAATCTTTTATGGGGTCTCAGGAAATGCTAAATTTAGAAAAGGTACCTTGTGAGTAAATTCATCCTCTGGCCCAGAAGGAAACTGCTGAGGGTGAACCCCTTCCCCCTTCCCTCTCCCATTACTACCTTTCCTATGGCCGAAACCTGTAAGAGCAGAAGAAAGGCTCATTGTCGTTGCAGCTCAGTGAAGAGAAAAGCATTCCCAATGCTAAGAGCACAGGGCAACTGGTTTCCTTGGTCACACGCTGCAGTGAGAGTGGTGGGGCCGAGCTGATGGGGCTGCAGAGACTGTGTCACCATGGGCCTGCCAACCAGACACAGATAGTGGGAGCAGGTACAGTGGTGACATGCACATGTCTTGTTTCTCCTCTAGGTTTTATGAATGTGGGGGTGTCCTCTGTCTGGATATTATTACCTTCATGATTAGGTTGAGCTATACAAGTTACTGATGCTTGGTCACTTTTGATCTATAAAAATGACTGCTTTGTGTGATCCAACCTCATCATTCCTATTTAGCCTTTAAGCCTCAGTTCAGACTTCAACTGCCCAGGTAGCCACCTCTGACTGGCCAACTGGATTGCACATCCCTCCTCTGTATTTCCAGTGCATCCTGGAAGCTGGTTATTGAACTTACTTCCTTACATTGGAACTATCGGTATTTCTGACTTCCTCATTCTTAGATCACTGGACACAGTACGATAGTGCTGACTTCATAAAGACAGGTCTAAAGAGAGGGTTTCTCACTATTTCAAAATTGTTGATTTTAAAACTACTTAAAGCTGTTTCAACATTACTTTTCACCAGGACTAAGTAGCTAAAATGACACAAATAATTCTTGCACTTAGATTGTCATGAACATATACACATGTAAACATATATAAAGTCTTCTTAAGTAATTTTCAGGTTAAAATTTTAATATCTCTGTGCACTATGAGTAAAAGCCATCTGTAGCTAGCAGCTTCATTAACTGGAGAGAGGGAAGGGGAGCATTCAAACATGACCTCAGGCCTAATCACAATTTTTCTAGAACCTAACAGCAAACTGTTCCACATGATAGAGGCCCAAATCTTCAGAAATAACTTCCCTTCACAAGTCTGCTTAAAATAAACTAATGTTCTGCTCTTGGTCAAACATAGAACCAAACTCACCTTCCTGAGGTTCCTGGGTTAATAGAGTATGGGTTTATTAAACTTTTTTTTTTTTTAACCACTTAGCTAGTAATCAGAGGTAAAAGGCACTACCCTCTTTCTACAACAGCTGATTTCCAGGAAGAGTGTTTAGTAAAAGTAAAGAAGAGACACAAGGCCAGCCAAATGACACATGTCCATTTGGGGACTAATTGTACCAGATTTTCTACTGCTGGTCTCAGGATAGAAACTGGTCAGCAATGGGCTTTCCCTTAGACAGAAGTTCCTAGGCTTAAATACATGCTATCTCTTGGCCAATGACAATCTAGGGCTTGGGATCTTCTGAGGTTCTGAACTCTGAGATTAGGCCATGGTTTCAAAACCAAGGCTATTTACTGTCCCTTTCCAAAAAAATAACCTAAAACACTAATGTGGAAAGATATGTGACCCTATGTATATTGCGGTAATATTTACAATAACCAAGACACAGAAGCAACCTAAGTGCCCTTTGATAAATGAATGAATAAAGAAGACATCACACACACACACACACACACACACACACACACACACACAGAGCAATATTACTTAGCTATTAAAAAAAATGACACCTTGCAGTTTGCCACAATATGGATATACCTAGAGGGTATTATGTCAAGTGAAATAAGTCAGACAGAGAAAGATAAATGCCATACAATTTCACTTATAGGTGGAATACAAAAAACAAAACAAACATACAAACAAACAAACAAACAAAACAGAACCCGAAGCACAAGTACAGAGAATTGGTGGTTACCAGGGGGAGGAGGCTGGAGGGAGAGTAGAAAAACTGAAGGAGATTAATTTGTATAAACTCCCAGTTACAAGATAAATAATTCACAGAAATGAAAAATATAGTATAGAGAATACAGTCAATAATATTGTTGTGCTTCCTTCGGCAGCACATATAATAATATTGAAATAACATTGTGAAAGATGTTAAATACACTTTCTGTGACGAGCACAATATAATACATCGAATTGTTGAATCACTATGCTGTACACTTGAAATATATATAACAATATATGTCAACTATATTTCAATTTTTTAAAAGTGAGTGTTTCTTAAAATATGGGGCCACAGTTGAATCTTTCAGTGAAACTTCTTGGTTTGAATCCTGGGCTCACCATTTAATAGTTTGTGACATTAAGCAAGTTTTTTAACCTTTTGTGGCTTAATTCTTTCATCTGTAAACTCAAGATACCAATAATAAAACTGTATAAGAACTAGGGACATATTTCCTTTCAAATATCTGACATGTTACTTGCCACATAGTAAAAGCACAATTACTGAAAGCTATGTTAAATAAAAAAAGTCATCAGTAAGCTATTTGAGGGCAATATTGTTCATTTCTAGCAAAGAAGATAGCCTTTGACAGGTCTTCAACAAAAATAGATGTGCACATACCAAATGGATCCTAATGGCCTAAAATAATCAAGTGCCTTATTTATAAATATTTAGAAATCAGCTATAGATTAAGATTAATCTACTGTATTTAATGTTATTCAATTTTCAATATTATAAGAATAAAATTATAATTATCAATTATTACCTACATCCTCAGATAAGGGAGTATTGCTTTCCTTTCTTTTCTTTTTCTTTTTGAGAAAGTTGATGTTTATAAAGATATTTAGTCAATTATAATTATTCACAGAATCCATATTTGTGAGTACTTTTATTCACTAAATTTATCTGTAACACCCAAATCAATAGTCATGGCACTTTTATGGTCATTTGTAAATGTGCCCGGAGGAGCAAAACATTTGAGTTACCTGATGTGCACTTTCCCATTGAAGTCAAATGAGGTGACTCTTCTTGTTTCAGCTTTCATACCCTAAAAGAGTATCTTCTTTATGGTCTATTAAGTTTCTGTTTTGTTTTGTTTTGCATTTTTGTGCTTTGATTTTCTTCTTTAAAATATTCCCTGAGCATAGTGCTGAAGTGTTTTCTAATGTTCCCAAGGATAAGATTGTGATGTGCTTGTGAAGAAATTATATGTGTTAGATAAAATTTGTTTGGACAAGAGTTATGGTGCTGTTAACAATGATTTCAATAGTAATGCATCACACAGTTTACATTAAATAAGTTATTTCTATTTTTTAAGATTTTATTTATTTATTTGATAAAGAGAGAAAGAGAACACAAGTGGGGTGGTGGAGGGAAGGGCAGAGGGAGAGGGAGAAGCAAAGAGTACTCCACTGAGCAGGGAGTACAACTCAAGGCTCTATCCCAGGACCCCAGGATCATGACCTGAGTTGAAGGCAGAAGCTTAACTAAGCCATCCAGGTGGCCCCCATCTACTGGTAGAAATGCAAAAAGAATACTGCTTATTCAACTTGGAACTGTCTTTAGCAGCCAGACGTCCCTTTGTTTTTCAACTGACAGCCATTCAAAAGGCACTGAGTTCTGATGAAGTCCCAAAAGTTTATTTTCACTTTTGTTTCCTTTGCCTTTGGAGACATGTCCTGAAAGAAGTTGCTGTGGCTAATGTCATAGAGTTTACTGCCTATGTTCTTCTCTAGGGTTTTGATAGATTCATGCCTCACGTTGAGGTCTTTTATCCATTTTGAGTTTATCTTTGTGTATGGTGTAAGAGAATGGTCAAGTTTCATTCTTCTACATATAGCTGTCCAGTTTTCCCAGCACCATTTATTTAAGATAAAAAGCTTCTGCACAGCAAAGGAAACAGTAAACAAAACAAACAGGCAACCCCACAGAATGGGAGAAGATATTTGCAAATGACACTATAGACAAAGGTCTGATATCTGAGATCTATAAAGAACTCTTCAAACTCAACATTCACAAAACAGATAATCACATCAAAAAATGGGCAGAAGACATGAACAGACACTTCTCCAAGACATATAAATGCTTAACAGACACATGAAAAAATGTTCATCATCTTCAGCCATAAGAGAGATTCAAATCAAAACCACACCAGTTAGAATGGCCAAAATCAATAAGACAGTAAACAACAAATGCTGGACAGGGTGTGGAGAAAGGGGAACCCTCCTCCACTGTTGGTGGGAATGCAAGTTGGTGCAGCCACTTTGGAAAACAGTGTGGAGATTCCTCAAGAAATTAAAACTAGAGCTATCCTATGACCCTGCAATTGCACTACTCGGTATTTACCCCAAAGAAGCAGATGCAGTACAAAGAAGGGCCACATGTACCTCAATGTTCATAGCAGCAATGGCCACAATCGCCAAACTGTGGAAATAACCAAAATGCCCTTCAACAGATGAATGGATAAGGAAGATGTGGTCCATCTATACAATGGAATATTATGTCTCTATCAGAAAGGATGAATACCCAACTTTTGTATCAACATGGACAAACTAGAAGAGATTATGCAGAGTGAAATAAGTCAAGCAGAGAAAGTCAATTATCTTATGGTCTCACTTACGTGTGGAGTATAAGGAAAATCATGGAGGGCATTGTGAGAAGTGAATGGGGGGAAATTGGAGGGGGCGATGAACCAGGAGAGACTGTGGACTCTGAGCAACAAACTGAGTGGTTTGGAGGGGTGGGGATGGCGGGTTGGGTGAGCCTGGTGGTGGGCATTGAGAAGAGCACGTATTGCATGGAGCACTGGGTGTGGTGTATGAGCAATCAATCTTGTAACACTGAAAAAATAAAATAAATATATTTGGGGGAAAAAAAAGGCACTGAGTTTGGCAATTCTTCAGGTAGCTCTAATGCTGGTTCTAGAAGGAAAATAGTTACCTGCTCTGGGATTTGGTGGGTGCCTCTTTGCATTCCCTTGGCAGCATACTCCTTTATGAACCATTTCCACTGTGTTATGGAATTCTTCTGAATACTGCCTTCCTTATTAGAATGTTTCTCTTATATCACCCAAGACATTATAGGTAACTCAGGTCTTATGATTACTTTGTGTCCTTCAGTCATTGAAGCAGTTTCAATTAATGTCTAGTTATTGTTTCTCAAATGATGTGTTCCCAGCAGCAGCATCTTGAAACTTTTTCATCCAACACCCAATGGTTGCTATTGAGAGGCATTCATGGGTTTTTACCATAAATTCTGGTCTGCATGAATATGCAGAAGACAATTCCAAAATCAAATCTGTAATGAGGGTCAAAATGGCCCAATGGCATTGAGACAGCTACCACTTTTTTTTGTAATTTAAAGATGGCCTGAAATATAGGCCCCCCACTGAAATACAGATTTCTTTCAGGTAATCTTAAAGATAGGAACTAGCAATATTCCCAGATTTGAAAATGTGTTCTCCAAAATCCAAATAAAAACAACCAAATGCTGGGCTTCTTATTTGGTTCTGTGGTTGGTTAATGATAGCAGTTTATTTATCTATCTATCTATCTATCTATCTATCTATCTATCTATCTATTTATTTATGTCACTTGTGGAATACCCTGTGTGGCTCTTGTCCAGGTTATCCCTAAGAATTTTGCCATTTGGGTGAACGTTTGGATCTTTGCCAGTTGCTTTAAGCAGTTCCAGTTGACTTTGTATGTACATGGTTCATACACCATACACATGTATGTACACATACAAATCAGTAGTAGCTTACTTCATAGTTTCTGATAATATCACACTATCACAAATATGGGATACACATGCACTTGAGACCTGCATGAAGTTCAAATCCCTTTTGACCAAATCATGACAGTAAGCTGCTAAGTTGAGGTAACACTATGGCAGCACAGTATAGCAGTCTCCCCTTATAATGGTAGATAAGATCCAAGACCCCCATTGTAGCCTTGAAACAATGAATTGGGCCAAATCCTATACACACTATGCATACATACTTCTGATAAAGTTTAATTTATAAATTAGGTACAATAAGAGATTAACAACAAAAACAAATAATAATATAGAGCAATTATAGTAATAGATTGAAGCTTAAGTGACTGTAGTCCCATCTCCATCTCCCAAAATATATTATACTGTATTTACTCTTCACTTTATGATGATGTAAGAGGATAAAATGCCTATGTGAAGAGATGAGGTAAAACATAAGGATGTGATGTAGCATTAGGCTACCATTGACCTTCTGACAATATGTCAGAAAAAGGACCATCTGTTTCTGAACCTCAGTTGATCTCAGGTACCTGAAATTGTGGAAAGCAAAAACATAGATAAAGGGGGACTACTGTAAAAAATTAAGGTCTTTCTCACATGAAACAAACTGTAGCTGTCTCTTTTCTGTGGCTGAGATAGAGAAGGAACCATTTGTGAAGTCAGTCACTAAGTACCAGCCTGTTGTGTTTTCTATATTGTTGAGACCACATCTGAAGCTGCTGAAGCTGTGGGTGGTACAATTTTATTTCAGCCCTGGTAGTCTGCTATAAGTTTCCATGAGCCATCACCTTTGTCACAGGCCACAGAAGACAACAAATTCACTGAAACCACTATTTCCAGCTTTTAATGTGTCGTTAATTAAAGTGATAATATTTTTTTGCCTACCAGGTATTCTATAGTGCTTCAGGGTAACCACCTATGTGGGCTTGGGAGCAGTTCTAGTGCTTCCCATTTAGCATGCTCAATTAAAACTGGCCTGAGGGTAGGCTTACATGTGTTCTGTTTTACAATATTAGGTAGCAGAAGCAATTCCTAGGCAGACATCACATCCATCCCAATAATATATTATTGGTAAAGAAGATATGACCACCTCACACAAAATCCATTCAAAAACACAATTTTCACCCAAATGTTCACCTTAATACCACCAACTGTTACATCTCTATATTCTCCATATAACCTCAACCAATTGAGACTTCAAAATCACAGTGCATTGGACTTCTGTGTTAAAGAGCTCCAGAAAAATCTCTTCTCCCCACTACAGCCATTCTATCCACACATGTGCATGTGGCTTTGGGCCTTTACATAGGTCTCTACTTGATTAATTGGCTTAATGATCATCCCACTTGATTTTCTGTCCAGGTTTCTCATTGGAATCGGTGCTTTCTTACTTGTGAATTGCTCCAAACTGGGATAAATATCACAAATTAGTCTCAGGACTCTTTAAAGTCAGGGGACAAAAGGGGGTCTCAATCGATCCTCCCAACTTATGATAGTGTTATATCAACACCTTTGCTTCAGCTCCACTGATGTCTCCTTTATTCAGCCCATTTCTCAACAACTGTCTAAAGAATTCCACCCTATAGATTCTTTGGACTTTCCCCATTATCTTTTCTCATTTTCTTGTTAATTAACTCAATGTTCTTGGTATCAGTAAGACCTATGTGAGAAAGCTGAGATAGCAAATTTTTTTAGCCTTCTGGAAATGTTAGATTTTGTAGCAGTAAAGTCACATGGGGTACCCATGCAAAAGGGGCTGCCTTATATAGCATTTATTCTAACTTGGGAAACAGGTATATTCAGGGGATGAATTTCTCAGTCATCATAAAACCAATCAAACTAACAAAACACAGCTGCTGTATTATACCACTGGTAACCACATAATCACCCAGGAATCAAAGATTCCTCATCCTTGACCCTTTCATCCTTTCTCTTCTCAAAGCACATGTTTCTATGAGCCAGGGACAGTCTAGCAAATCTCACTTCACTGACACAAACTACAATTTTGACACCAATTATAACATGTCGCTTTTTCCCACACACACCCAGTAATTTTTAGACACTAGCTAGGTGTCCCAGGATTCAACCCAATTCTGAAATTACCTTGAAATAGCATCAGATCTCACAGGTTAAGGGATTCAGTCCTACAACTCTGCCCCATTACCCAGAATAGACGCCAGTCACAGGTCCAGGTTGTCATACATGTTCCTGACAATTGGTTATAGATCAGAGGTTCCAATATCCCCCTTCTTGGGTTTGCTAGAAAACCTCACAGAACACAGAGAAATAACTTTATTTACCAGATTATCTGGTTTATTATAAAAAGGTATAAATCTTTTATAACCAGAACAGCCAATGGAAGAGATGCAGAATGAAAAGTATGTGGGAAGAGGAACAGAGCAACCATGCTATCTGAAGGCACCAATCTCCCTGAATTTCCATATGTTCACCATCTGAGAACTCTTAAGCCCCATTCTTTTGGGTTTTTATGGAAGCTTTATTATATAGTACAATTGATTCAACCTCCCTCCATTCCTTCTTCTCCGAAGGTGGGAGGGGTACAGAATTGAAAGTTCCAACCCTCCAATCTAAAGGTCACTCCCCTGGCAACCTGCTCTCTTACTTAGGTGTATTCCAAAAGTCACCTCATGGACATAATAAAAGACACTTTTTTTCCCTCACCTCAATTAGGAAATTTTAAAGGTTTTAGAACCTCTGTACCAGAAACTGGACAAAGAACTAATACATACTTCTTATTATAAATCACATACCTCAATAAATTATTTGTTTTAAATATAGATGAAAGAAAAAGAGAAATTCTAGTAAAGGATAGCCAGGTTCTTAGGAAATGCCAGAATCTGCCTAGCTGTGATGAGTTATTTTCCTAGAAACAATTTAAGAAATCAATGAACTTAGAGGAAAACAAAGACTTTTGTTATGAAGAAGAGGAAGAGCCATGAAGATGCTGCCAGTCTTCAAAGATTTGCATTATGAGAAAAAGTGTACTGTTTAGGGGTATCTGGGTGGCCCAGTGGGTTAAAGCCTCTGCCTTCTGCTCAGGTCATGATCTCAGGTTCGTGGGATTGAGCCACACATCATGGTCTCTCTCAGTGGAGAGCCGACTTCCCTCCCTCTCTCTGCCTGCCTCTCTGCCTGCTTGTGATCTCTCTGTCGAATGGATAAATAAAATCTTAAAAATAAAGTGTACTGTTTAGAGAATATGCCTTAAAGTGTTATTCATGATTCTAACCAATATTCTTATTTTTAAAGTAGCATGATACCTTACATATATGTATGTATGTATATACACACAAAACTAAAAGTCTTTTGAAACTATATAGACAAAATCTGGAAAATGATAGGCAAAATTTCATCTAATGGGTACTTGGTACAGCAGTACAGGATATCTGTCCTGCAACAGATGGTGGACACATGGCCATTGACTCATTGTTTTTATACCTTACCCATTTGTTATAAATTTATATTTGTAATTTTCAAAATTTCATTACATTTTTCAAAAAAAGTTTACTGAATGAATAAATTTCAAAGGATAGCCAGTGCTTAAACATTTTGCTAATACACTAGCTTTTTTTAATTTTAGGCAAGTTATTTTAAAAATCATGAATATGGATGCCAAGATTCTCAAAAAGATCCTAGCTAATAGGATCCAACAGCACAATAAGAAGATTATTCATCATGAACAGGTGGGATTTATCCCTGGGATGCAAGTGTGGTTCAAAATTCGCAAATCAAACAATGTGGTAGAACACATCAATAAGAGAAGAGAGAAAAACCACATGGTCCTCTCAATTGATGCAGAAAAAGCATAACAAAATTCAGCATCCATTCCTGATTAAAACCCTTCAAAGTATAGGGATAGAAGGAACATTCCTCAACATCATAAAGTCTATTCATGAAAAACCCACAGCAAATATCATTCTCAATGGGGAAAAGCTGACAGCCTTCCCTTTGAGATCAAGAACACGTCAAGGATGCCCACTCTCACCACTCTTGTTCAACATAGTACTAGAAGTCCTAGTGACAGGAATCAGGCAACAAAAAGAAATAAAAGGTATTCAAATTGGCAATGAAGAAGTCAAACTCTCTCTCTTCGCAGATAACATAATACTTTACAGAAAATCGAAAAGACTCTACCCCCAAACTACTAGAACTCATACAGCAATTCAGTAATGTGACAGGATACAAAATCACTGCATAGAAATCAGTTGCTTTCCTATACACTAACAATGAAAATATGGAAAGTGAAATTAGAGAATCGATTCCATTTACTGTAGCACCAAGAACCATAAGATTCCTGGAAATAAAGCTAACCAAAGAGGTAAAGATCTGTACTTGAGGAACTACAGAACACTCATGAAAGAAATTGAAGAAGACATAAAAAGGTGGAAAAGCATTCCACACTCATGGATCGGAAGAATAAACATTGTTAAAATGTCTATACTGCCCAGAGCAATCTATACTTTCAATGCCATCCCAATCAAAATTCCACCAGTTTTTTTTAAAGGGCTAGAACAAACAATCCTAAAATTTGTATGGAACCAGAAAAGACCCCAACTTTCTAAGTAAACGTTGAAAAAGAAGAACAAAGCTGGGGGCATCACATTGCCTGATTTCAAACTTTACTACAAAGCTGTGATCACCAAGGCAGCATGGTACGGACACAAAAACAGACACATAGAGCAGTGGAAAAGAATAGAGAGCCCAGATATGGACCCGCAACTCTATGGTCAAATAATCTTTGACAAAACAGGAAAACATATTCAGTGGAAAAAAGACAGTCTTTTCAATAAATGGTGCTGGGAAAATTGAACAGCTATATGTAGAAGAATGAAACTTAACCATTCTCTTACACCATACACGAAGATAAACTCAAAATGGATAAAAGACCTCAATGTGAGGCAGGAATCTATCAAAACCCTAGAGAAGAACATAGGCAGTAACCTCTTTGACATCAGCCACAGCAACTTCTTTCAGGACATGTCTCCAAAGGCAAAGGAAACAAAAATGAAAATGAACTTTTGGGACTTCATCAA
>CM052798.1:96222792-96268322 GCA_028533885.1 Nasua narica | reverse complement strand
TCTGCACATCAAAGGAAACAGTCAACAAAACAAACAGGCAACCCCACAGAATGGGAGAAGATATTCGCAAATGACACTACAGACAAAGGTCTGATATCTAAGATCTATACAGAACTCCTCAAACTCAACACTCACAAAACAGATAATCACATCCAAAAATGGGCAGAAGACATGAACAGACACTTCTTCAAAGACATATAAATGCTTAACAGACACATGAAAAAATGTTCATCATCTTCAGCCATAAGAGAGATTCAAATCAAAACCACACTGAGATACCACCTTACACCAGTTAGAATGGCCAAAATCAACAAGACAGTAAACAGCAAATGTTGGAGAGGATGTGGAGAAAGGGGAACCCTCTTCCATGTTGGTGGGAATGCAAGTTGGTGCAGCCACTTTGGAAAACAGTGTGGAGATTTCTCAAGAAATTAAAACTAGAGCTACCCTATGACCCTGCAATTGCACTACTCGGTATTTACCCCAAAGAAGCAGATGCAGTACAAAGAAGGGCCACATGTACCCCAATGTTCATAGCAGGAATGGCCACCATCACCAAACTGTGGAAAGAATCAAAATGCCCTTCAACAGATGAATGGATAAAGAAGATATGGTCCATCTATACGATGGAATATTATGTCTCTATCAGAAAGGATGAATACTCAACTTTTGTATCAATATGGACAGGACTGGAAGAGATTATGTGGATTAAAATAAATCAAGTGGAGAGTCAATTATCTTATGGTCCCACTTACATGAGGAAAACATGGAGGGCATCGTAAGAAGGAAGGGAAGGCTGAATGGGAGGAAATCAGAGGGGGCGATGAACCATGAGAGACTGTGGACTCTGACCAATAAACTGAAGGTTTTGGAAGGGTGGGGGTGGGGGGTTGGGCGAGCCTGGTGGTGGGTATTGAGGAGGGCACATATTCCATGGAGCACTGGGTGTGGTGCATGAACAATTAATCTTGTAACACTGAAAAAATAAAATAAACATATTTGGGGAAAAATCATTGATATTTTTATTTTTATTAACTCTCAAATCCCATGTGACATAGAAGTATTCAAAATTTAGCAACTTTTAAACTCAATAAAACTGAAGTATAAATACAAGTGACTTGTTGGGGGTCACCTACCAAAAGAGTAATCAAAGTCAACTTAAGCTGTGTTAGTTATAGACCACTGAATATTCTTGTGTAATAATCACCATGAACTTCACTGAACTTCAGTGTTGTCCATATGAGTGACTAGCCTGGCCAACAACTCCAGCTTGGTCAATGCATGGAACATGAGTTGAAGAATTTTATCTTTTTTGTTGTTGTTGTTGTTCAATATTTTATTTATTTATTTATTTATTTGACACAGAGAGAGAGATCACATGTAGGCAGAGAGGCAGGAAGAGAGAGGGGGAAGCAGGCTCCCCGTTGAGCAGAGAGCCTATTGCATGGCTTGATCCCAGGACCCTGAAATCATGACCCGGGCTGAAAGCAGATGCTTAAACCACTGAGCCACCCAGGTGCCCCAAGAATTTTATCCTGATACCTATTCTTGAGCCAAGAGAGTCACCTGTGTACATAGTGTTTAGATTAATTGAGTAAAGATATCTTAGTTATAAAAAGCTGTTTTTCAGTACTTTGCCATTAGTGTCCATAAGGAGTCATGGAGGGGCGGCTGGGTGGCTTAGTGGGTTAAAACCTCTGCATCAGTTCAGGTCATGATTTTAGGGTCCTGGGATCAAGCCCAGCATCAGGATCTCTGCTCAGCAGGAAGCCTGCTTCCCCCTCTCTCTCTGCCTGCCTCTCTGCCTACTTGTGATCTCTCTCTCTCTCTGTCAAATAAATAAATAAACAAAAATCTTAAAAAAAATAAGGAGTCATGGAGCTTTATGAAGCTATTCAAGGCTGAATTACTTTTGGTTGTTTTTAATCCCAAATCAGTTTTCCCAACAATTGGATTTTAGTTCCCAGTGATAAATCATTCTTTTGCATTCAGTTACAGAATGAGGTTTTACTGGCCTTTTTAAATGAATTTAGAACAGTCTGGTGCTGTTTCAGTGTATTTCAATCAACTTCAACTGCGTGTAGACCAAAAAAAGATAAGACGGCAAGCTGCAAAATAAAATGTGTACATTTATTTAGAGTCTTAGCTATTGTAATCTGAGAAACACAGAGTCAACTGAAATCAAAAGCATGCTCCAGAAAGACAAAGGAGGCTAGAGCTTTTAAAGAGGAAAAAGGGAATTTATATAAGTTGTTTTGAACAAAATGTGATCAGTGCTGATAGCTATAGTAACACTATCTATGCATGATAGGTTGCTAGGGCTAGTGCCTGGCAGAAAGTCCATTTCTGTCCATTCTAACTAGCAGCAGATCCCTTGGCTTTTAGCTGAGTTCAGCAATTCTGAGAATTTGAGGCAGGAGACAAGGTGCACAAACTCATGTTCTCATTGTCCTCCTGGCTCTATTCTAAATACCTCCTTGGCAACGTTTACTCCATTTGATTTTCTCCATTATCATAAGTTAAGAACTCTATTTTGTTTTGTTTTGTTTTTTTTTTCATTTTCTTTTAAAAATTAGGGCTTATCTGCAAAGAAGGGAAATAAAAGTGATATTGAAAAAGAGATTTTTAAATTTGTTGATAGCACCTGTTTTCAGAGGCTGGCTTTTTCTCTAACCTTCCTTAGACTTCCTTTCTTTGTATACATCACCCCTTATAGCACTTAAGCAAGGAAATCTAGTTATTTAAAAATAAGGGAGTTAATTAATTTAAAGAAGACTCTAGGGTCTGATTGAGAACAAGCACAGCCCACAACAGGCAGAGTCAGTGCAGACAACTTCACAGAAAGGAAAACTGACTCAGACACAAGAACAAGGCAAAAGCAACTCACATAGGGTACTCTCTTGAAATGCCAGGTTCTGTGAACACAGGATACTGCATTGCAAGGCACCCTGGGATCTCCTTTTCATAAATTTCACTACTTACAAAAACATAACACAACTAACTTCCTTAACACAGAGAAGCAGACACAAAGAGGCAGACAAAATGAGAAGACAGAGAAATTTATCCCAAATAAAAGAACGGAACAAGGCCACAGCTGGAGATCTAAGTGAAACAGATATAAGTAATGTGCCTGATAGAGAATTTAAAGCATTGATCGTAAGGATACTCATTGAACTTGAAAAGAGTGGAAGACATGAATGAAACCCTTAACACAGAGGTAAGTATTACCACAGCAAAGATAAAGGGCTCAATAAATGAAATGAGAAACAATAGATGGAATGAAGAGCAGTCTGGAAGAAATAGAGGCATGAATTAATGACCTAGCGTACAAAGTAATGGAAAGTAATCAATCTGAACAAAAGACAGAAAAAAAAATACACAAAACAAGAATCAACTTAGGGAACTCAGCGACTCCATTTAACATAATGATATTTGCATTATAGGAGTTCCAGAAAAAGAAGAGAGGGAAAAGGGGGAAAAAATTTATATTAAAAAATACTAACTGAAAATTTCCCTGATCTGGGAAAGGAAACAGTTATCCAGATCCAGGAGGCACAGAGATATCCCACCAAAATCAAGAAAAGGAGACCCAGAACAAAACATATTAAAAATATTAAAAGCAGCAAGAAAAATAAGTCATTAACTTACAAGGGAAAACCCATAAAGCTACCAAGAGATTTTTCAACAGAATTTTGCAAGACAGAAGGGAATAATATGATATGTTCAAAGTCCTGAATGGGAAAAATCCACATCCAAGAATACTCTATCCATCAAGGCTATCATTTAGAATAGAAGGAAACAAAGAGTTTCCCAGACAAACGAAAAAACTAAAGGAGTTTGTGACCACTAAACCAGCCCTGTAAGAAATATTATGGGTATTATGGGGGACTCTTTGAATGGAAAGGAAAGACCAAAAATGATAGTAAAAATGTAGGAAACACAAAAGCAGCAAAAATGAATATTTCTGTAAAAAATCAGTCAAGAAAAAAAGGAATATAAAATATAATACCATGTACCCACAATGTAGGGAGGAGAAGGGAAAAGAATGGGTTCAAACTTAAACTACCATCAACCTAATATAGACTACTATATGCAGAAGACGTTATATATAAACCTAATGGTAACTGTATATCAAAAACAACAAAGACATGTAAAAAAATTTAAAAATTCCAAATGTCACTAAAGAAAATCAGAAAAACATGAAAAAGAGAAAGACAAGAAAGGATCAGAGAAAATCTACAGAAACAACCACAAAACAAGTAATAAAATGGCAATAAATACATCTATCAGTGATTAAATGTAAATGGACTCTATGTTCCAATCAAAAGACGTAGGATGACAGAAAGGATAAAACAAGACACATCTATATGTTACCTACAAGAGACTCACTTTAAACCTACAACCACTTGCAGATTGAAAGTGAGGGGAGGATGGAGAAACATGAAAATGGATATCAAAAGAAAGCCAGAGTAGCAATACTTATGTCAGACAAACTAGACTTTAAAACAAAGGCTGTAACAAGAGACAAAGAAAGGTGCTATATAATAATAAAGAGGACAATCCAACAAGAAGATATAACAATTATAAATATTTATGTACCCAGCTTGGGACCATATTTCAAATACATAAAACAGTTAATAACAAACATAAAAGAATTAATTGATAATAATACAATAATAGTAGGAGACTTTTACATTTGTATGCACATCAATGGACAGATCCTCTAAACAGAAAATCAACAAGGAAACAATGGCTTTGAATGATACTAGAAAAGATGGATTTAACAGTTATACTCAGAACATTCCATCCTAAAACAGCAGAATACACATTCTTTTCAAATGCACACAGAACGTTCTCCAGAACAGATCACATATTAAACCACAATGCCTGCCTCAACAAATTCAAAATTGAAGTCATACCATGCATCATTTTTTTGACCACAATGCAAACAGGAAGTCAACCACAAGAAAAAATCTGGAAAGACCACAAATATATGGAGGATAAATATAATGTTGCTAAACAATGCATGGGTCAATCAGGAAATAGGTACATGGTAAAAACGAAAATGAAAACACAATGATCCAAAACCTCTGGGATGCAACAAAAACAGTTCTAAGAGGAAAGTTTATAGCAATACAGGCTTATTTCAAGAAGCAAGAAAAATCTCAAGTAAACAACCTAACCTTGCACCTAAAGGACCTACAAAAAGAACAATAAACAAAACCTAAGACCAACAGAAGGAAGGAAATAATAAAGAATAGAGCAGAAATAAATGATATAGAAACTAAAAAAGAAATAGAACAAGGAAACCAGGAGCTGGTTCTTTGAAAAAGCCAATGAATTTGATAAACTTCTAGCCAGACTTATCAAGAAAAAAAGAGAAAGGACTCAAATAAATAAAGTTACAAATGAGAGAGAAGAAATAAAGCCAGTACCATAGAAATACAATCATAACAAAATATTATGAAAAACTGTATGCCAACAAATTGGACAACCTAGAAGAAATGGATAAATTCCTAGAAACATATGAACTACAAAAACTGAAGCAAGAAGGAGAAAATTTGAACAAGACGATAACCAGTAAAGAAATTGAATCAGTAAAAAGTAAAAAAAAAAAAAAAAAAACCTCCCAACAAACAAAAGTCCAGGACCAGATGGCTTTACAGGCAAATTATACCAAAGTTTTAAAAAAGAATTAATATCCATTCTTCTTAAACTATTTTAAAAATTAGAAAAAGAAGAAAAACTTCCAAATTCATTCTATGAGACCAGAATTACCCTGATACCAAAACCAGATAAAGATACCACTAAAAAAGAGAACTAACAACCAATATTACTGATGAATATAGATGCAAAAATTCTCAACCCAACTTCTTTCTAGATACATCTCCTGAGACAAGGGAAACAAAAGCCAAAACACACTATTGCAACTACATCAAAATAAAAAGCTTCTGCTCAGTGAAGGAAACAATCAGCAAAACTAAAATACAACCTACTGAATGGGAAAAGATATTTGCAAATAACATATCTGATAAAGGGTTAGTAACCAAAATATATAAATGACTAATATATCTCAACACCTGCCCCCAAATAAACCAATTAGAAAATGAGCAGGACATATGAACAGACATTTCTCCAAAGACATCCAGATGGCCTACAGACACATGAAAAGATGCTTGTAATTACTTATCATCAGGTAAATGCAAAATCAAAACCACAATTATCACTTCACATCTGTTGGAATGGTTAATGGTTAAAATCTATAACACAAGAAAGGACAGGTGTTGGTCAGGATGTTGATAAAAAGGAACCCTTGTGCACTTTGGTGGGAATGCAAACTGGTATAGCTACTGTGGAAAACAGTATGAAGCGTCCTCAAAAAGTTAAAAATAGAATTACCCTACTATCGAGAAATTGCACAACTGGATACTTACCCAAAGAATACAAGAGCATTAATTCAAAAGGATGCATGCACCCCTATGTTTATAGAAGCATTATGTACAATACCCAAGATACGGAAGCAGCCCAAATGCTCACTGACTGAAGAATGGATAAAGAAGAAGTGGTATAGATAGATAGGTGATAGATAGATGATTGATAGATAGATAGATGATTGATTGATTGATTGATAGATAGATAGATAGATAGATAGATAGATAGATGATAGATATAGGTAGATATAGATATATGTATATACAATGTAATATTATTCAGTCATAAAAAAGAATGGAATCTTGCCATTTACAGTGACATGGACAGAGTTAGAGAGTATAATGCTAAGCAAAATAAATAAGTCAGAGAAAGATAAATACCATATGATTTCACTCATTTGTGGGATTTAAGAAATAAAACAAGCAAGCAAAGAGAAAAAATAAGAGAGACAAACAAAGAAACAGACTCTTTAGTATAGAGAACAAACTAATGCTTTGTTGATAACCAGCATGTTGGCAGTAGGCAAGTCAGTTCACATAAGCCAAAACATTGTCCAAAAACACTGTCACTGCCCAGTGTTGAAAATGTTTAAGTTACTCTACAATTGTCCAAAGATCAAATGTCCCCCACAAACTGTCTCCCATTTTCTACCTTTTTTCCTGCAATGAATAGGATCTTGCACCATCATCCCAATACCTGTAGTCAACTGTCTTCGGGGGCAGAGCACATTTGTCTTTATTAGGAGTCCCCAGAGACCTAACAGGGATGAAGTTTCACTCTTTCTGGAGGCAGTGGGAGCAGGGTGAGAGAGCCAGCTCTGAGACCAAGGCCTACCGCTTAGAAGCTATATGACCTTGGGAAGTGCTTGGCCTATTTACATCTCAGTCTTCTCATTTGTAAAGAGGAATACCAATAAGGCTGTTTGAGAATTTCATTAGATAAATCATATAAAGCATTTAGGGCACTGAGTAAATATTCAATAAATTATTTAACAAATTACTCAATTTATTAAAATTACTCAATTTATTGGGTAAGCACTCAATAAATGCTAGCCATAAATATAATTATTACTAACACTAACATTATCTATCACCATATTCTTTATATGCTGCCTACTATATTTACAATTTGAATTCATGATTTATAGTCTTTTCTTCTCCCAAGCTTTAACAAATGAATGGAAATGCCATACAATATATCTAAATGCCTAGTCAATCTTATAGAACTGATCAGTTGCAAACCAAATGAATATGTTCTGGAGAGAAATGTATAGGCATGAGACAGTGATGATTCTGTAAAAAGAAAATAATTTATAATCTCAGAGTAGAAAAGGCCTTTACCCTGCCTCAAAATCTATAAGCAATAACCGAAAAAATAAATTGATAAATTCTACTAAATCAAATAAAAATGTTTGCATGGAAAAATCAAAAGATACTTGACAAACTGGAAAAGTACATTTGCAAATCAATTACAAAATACTAATGCCGTTGATATACACTTTATTACAGAAAAGGCCAACAAGTAAGTGGGAAAAAAAAAAGTAAAGATAGATGAAACAAAGAATTCAGAGACCAAAAAATATAAATGTGTCTTACACTGAAGGATTCCCAACTCAATCACAATAGGGAAATTCTAATTAAAACTATCCCAAAATACTGTATCTTGCCCATCAGACTTGCATTGTCTGAAGTTTGATGATGTATTCTACTGAAGGCAACTTTGAGCATTTTTGTTGTGTGGGAATTTGTAAAAGCCCTGTGGAAGGAAATCTGGCACTATATATTAATTGCAAATGCATATTCCTCTGTCCCAATAATCTTACTTCTCAGTATTTAACCCACATATATATGCAAAAATAAAAATTGACATACTTACAATTTTAGTCATTTCCACATTTTAAATAAGCAGAAAATTAAAAATTAATCTGTGTCCATGAATAAGGCACTGTGTAAGTAAATTGTGATCAAGCCACATAATAGTAAAATTATCATGTGGCTGTTAAAAAGAATATCTCTAAAACATCTAGTAATATGGAAGTCATTCAAAATCTGTAGAGTGGAAAAAAGAAAAGTTTTCTAGAGTGTGTATGGTATTCATCACTTGTTTAAAGTAATTGTAGGAAGACTATATATTATAAGTATTTTTATATGCATAAAGCTGCTCTGGATGATTACACAAGACACCAAGAACTCTGACCAGAGGGGTCTTGTCAGAGAAACTGTGGTGGATGAGGGTCAGTGTGGGTTCTTCAGGCGTTAAGACCAAGCACCAGTCTGAACAGTGGGTATTTGTGCATGGGAGTTGGCAACCATTTTGAATATTGTTCCCGAGCTTGGGGTGAGAGATACTGATGTCAGAAAAGAACTAGAAAGTCACCACCCCATCCTCCTGGCCCAGAAGAGGACACTCAACTTGCAGTACTGAGCAGCTATGTACCCCCCTCTCCTGCACCATCTTCTCCTAGCTCAGCCCTGGTGAGTGCTCACAGCTTGAACCAGCCTTGATGGGAATATTTATACCACAGCAAACACCACAAATCAAGTCTCTTTCTTTTTTGAAAGCTGGTAGCTCAGCATTTAGCAGCATGGCACTGGAAAAAGCTATCACAGGTAGGTAACAACTGCAGTACAGCATCAATGAGACCCGAAAGAATATTTTATTGCTCTAATCTCTCCAGGCTTTCTATTAAGCGAGGCTATCTGTTGCTGCAGAAATCCAATCTTAAGTATGAAAGGGATTCTGCACGTGCTGGTTGCAAAGTAATGATGCTCTGCCAAGTGTAATCAAGCACCCAAATCACAAAACCCAGAAGGATAGAGATGGGAGAAAGTGTCCTGATGCGTGCAAAGTGGGGCGCTCTGAAACCCATGGGTCCCCTCTAATGACAGGATTGAAGGGAGTTTATGTCCATCCAGCTTTAAAGTTACAATTCAAAAAAGACATGATTGCTGTGGTTAGACCCAGAAACACAAGTTTTGCAAGGTGTGTTTGCCCCCAAATTTTATAGCATTGTGAGAATTTCCAAATGGACAGCGTTTCTGAGTGTGCTGTCATTTCAATGATTACCTTAGATTATTACATTTCTTCATGAGACGGGAGAAGCTGGAATCCCTTATACACTGTCATTGAAACTTATACCTTATACACTGCTCATTGGGTTAAAGCCTCTGCCTTTGGCTCAGGTCATGATCTCAGGGTCTTGGGATCAAGCCCAGCATCAGGGTCTCTGCTCAGTGGTAAGCCTGCTCCCCCCTCTCTCTCTGCCTGCCTCTGCCTACTTGTGACTCTCTCTCTCTCTCTCTCTCTCTCTGTCAAATAAATAAATAAAATATTAAAAAAACCCTCATTCCTCATTAAGGACATTCACGTTTTTAAAAAAATATTAAAATTTGTAATCTATCAGATTAGCAAAGCTATATGTTAATATTATACAGTATTAAGGTAGAAAGAATACACTTTCCCATGTATCACCAATCTGGAGGAAAATATAACAATAACCATAAAATATTTCCATGCATATCTCTTTGATCCAGCAATTCCAAGTTCAGGAATTTGTAAAACTGATGTAATCACATTTGTGCAGCAAAATAAATAAATGATGAAATCAATGAAAGGGAAAAAAATCCATCTTTTGTGTCCTTCAGTAAGGAATTGGAAAATAAATTGTATATGCTCACAGAATTAAACTCTACAGGGACACCTGGGTCACTCAGTTGGTGAAGCATCTGCCTTTAGCTCAGGTCATGATCTCTGGGTCCTAGGATTGAGCCCCACATAAGGCTCCCTGCTCAGTGGGGAGTCTGCTTCTCCCCCGTCCCTCCTATTGGCTTGTTCTCTCTGTCTCTCTCAAATAAACAAATAAAATCTTTAAAAATAAATAAAACTTAAAAAAAAATTCTACACAACTATTAAAAAACGATGTAGTGTTCCAAGACTCATTGTTTATGTATAACACCCAGTGCTCCATGTAATACATGCCTTGATGATGTACTGTATGGTGACTAACATAACATAATAAAAAATAAATAAATTTTTAAAAAATTACAATTCTCGGATTTCTGGTTGGCTCAGTTGGTTAAGTGTCTGCCTTCAACTCAGATCATGAATCCAGAATACTGGGATGGATCCCCATGTTGGGCTCCCTGCTGAGCAGGAAGTCTGCTTCTCTCCCTCTCCCTCTGCCCTTCCCTGACAGTGCTCTCTTTCTCTATCTCTCTCAACTAAATAAATAAAATCTTTAACAAACTGAAATTCTGTGTTTTATCCATTGTTATGAAAAGATTTCTGGAATACATTGTATTTCATACAGTACAAAAAAACCAAAGTGCAGAACTGTGTGCTGCCAAACCCAGCAGCCCAGGATCATGCTGGGCATGGGCACAGACAGTATGTGGCTTGGGCTTCAGCCTTCTACATAGGACCAATGGTTGGGCATGGCAGGCACATTCATTTTTCACATCAACTCATGTACTTTTAAATTTCACAATTGACATGTGTAATTGTAATAAAAACAAAACAATAAGAATTGTTAAGATGCTGAGGAGTATCTGCTCTGTGACAGTGTCCTGCCTCCCCTTTATTGTGTCTAGACTCAGGTCATGGTTGTGCTATTTGACCCCCATGCCTAAAGTTGACTGAACCATGGGTAAATGCTTGATTCTACCTGATCCAAACAAATTTTCTCCTCCAAGGAATTTGTAATTGAGACTAAAAGAGAGCAACTGGTGAGTGTGAAATTGTTATTTAAACTGAGCTGTAAACTGGGTAAAAGCAGCCATATTATTTCCCACACATGGAAAGAAGCAATCTAACTGGGAGGAAGATGGAGGCATAGAGAAAAGTTAAGGTAGATGATGAGGCAGAAGGTGGGAGGGAGGAAGGAGAGAGGACCAGCCTGTAGGAGAGAAGCAGGAAGCAGAGGCCAGGCATCCCAAACAGAACAGTGGCTCTAGGCAGCAGGAGGGGGCTGTTCTAATTTCAAAATTCTTTATTTTCTTGTTCTAATCCATGTGTCCAATTCCTCAAGCCTGACTCCCTTTCTTTACTATTTTGGTTCCTCTTTCATCTTTTTAAACAAATTATTTTACTGTTTAGACTAACTCATTTCTGTTCTTCGCAACCCATGTCCCTGACTAAACATGCAGCTTTGTTATTTTGCTGAAGGTTGCAAACTATAGCTTGTTTGTCTCCAGCCCTTATTTCTATTACAAAGCTTAAACTCCATCCTCTATCTACTGTCTCAAATGTGTTATTTACCTAGGAACTTGAATTGAATTCAATTTAGTGGAAACTGATATAGTCACCTTTCTCCTCAAAATATACTCCCCCTGTGAAATCCCCCACGTACTGAAGAAATGCCATAATCCTATCCCAGCTTAAACCGCAGTCATCTTTGGGACTTTGCATGGCCTCATTTTCTTCAATATATGGGGACTCGAGATATAGTTGATTCTACTTTTCAAGTATGTCTTACATCCTCACCATCTCCTCTACCTCAGCTGGTCTCAAGCAGACTATTGAAAAGTCTTCTGGTTGTCATGATGGTTCAATTTCTTACCCCCTAGATAAAGCTTCTTAAAAGAATATGCTGAGCATTTTCTCAAAATCTTCGTTATATTATTATGATTGATTACCTATAATGAGTCAAGCCTTATATTGGTTGTTGGGGATAAACCAGAGAACAAAAAAGAAAAAAAAACCCTTCTTTCAAGGATGAATACTGACAAAAGATACTTCCCTTTATTAAACCTGAGATGTCATCTTTTATTAGATACAACAAAGAATAATTAAATTATAACGGCTAAAATTCTATGGGTTATAACGGCATCCTGGATATCCTTATTCCAGAGCTGCTAAAATGTGAAAAAAAATGTTAAATTGATTAAATATATGTTATGCAAGATAGTAATAATTGGATACATGTGAAGGGGAGATTAAATAAAACGGAAGGTAAATGAGCGTCTAGGTAGTCACTGGCACATCTTGAAAGAGAGGCAGCAGTTGACTGAAGACAAGAAAGAACTGTCTGATCTCTTTGGATCAGTTGTATGAACACTGGAGAGAAAAAGTCTTAGCATTTTCCAGAAGAAATAGTGTTTGTAAAGGCCTTGAGGCTGGAGAATACAATGTTCTTAAAGAGCCGCAGATCAGTAGGCTGAGCAAAGTGTGCAGGAACAGGAGATGGGGGTGCAGTGAGTGGTCAGAGAATGAAGAGTACAGTTACGTGGCACACAGCCTATAAATTAAAGAAAGACTTAAGTATTTCCTCTGAGTGACGCAGAAGCTACATGATTTTGACCCAACTTTTCACTTCATCAGGATCACCCTGGCTGACAGGAAGCAAGAGCACTTAGAAACCAGTCGCAATAATCCCAGTGGAAACTGACAGTGGCTTGTACCAGAGTGTCAGCTGAAATTTCCACTAAAGTGAGATGGAGAGGAATGCAAGAGAAGGAGGCTTGGGAAGCAATTCCAGATTCTCAGGTGTGGCCAGGTAGGGTAGGTTTGCAATGCCCATAGTATATATAATTGAATTTATCAATAAGACAGTTGGATAGGATAGTCTAGAAGTTAAGGGAGAGATCACAAATGGTGATATAAATCTGGAAGTGATCAGTATGTAGGAGGCATTTCAAGCCAGAAGACTGGGTGAATCTCTTAGGAGTGAGCAAGTATAGGGATAAAACAGGGTAGAGAATCAAGGACTGAGATTAAAGGGAGTATGGGGCTTGGAAAATAAGAAGATGGGTAAGGAGCCAACAAAGGAGATCCAGAGAGGGGCCAGAGAGGCTAGAGGAAAAGGTGGAGGGAAAGGGAGGGAAAAAGAGAGGAAAAGGACAGGGAATGGGAGGAGAGGTGGGGGGAGGAGAGGTAGTGCAGGGAAGGGGAGGGGAGGGAAGAGAAGAGAAGGGTTAGGAAAAGAAAGGGAATAATAACACAAAATAAGATAAAAGACAATCCGAATACAAAACCAAAAATAAAAACAAATGAAGAAACGGGCAAATATGATACTCCAGGAGCCAAGTGGAAAAGATTTTTCAAGAAGGGGAAGGAGCACTTGGTGCTTCAGTGGTTAAGCTCCCCACTCTTGATTTTGTCTCAGGTCATGATCTCAGGATTGTGTGATGGAACCCCATCAATGCTCTGTGCTGGGTGTGGAGCCTGCTTAGGATTCTCTCTCCTTCTGCCTCTGCCCCTCCCCACCTCTTTTTAAAAAAAGTGAGGAGGAGGGAAGTGATCACTTTGCCAAATGTTATTTATTGGTCACCAGGATGGGGACTGGGAATTAAGGATTTGTTTAACGATGCACAGACCATTACTAACTTCATAAGAACAATTTCCGGAGGCCCTACTAGAATGGGTTTTACAAGAAATTGGGGACTATGAACATGTACAACTCATCTCAGAAGTGTTTTCATAAAGTGAAAAAACAAACAAACAAACAAACAAACAAACGGGGTGGCACCTATAGGGAAAGGTGGTTCTTTTGCCATAAGAGAAATTACAGCATGTTATTATGGTGATGAGAATGGTCTGATAAATAGGGAAACTGATCATGCAGGGGAATGAGTGGGGATGACTAAAGATACACTGACAAGCAAAAAGGAAGGGTTGGGATCCAGTGTACAAGTGAAGCATTTGTTCTGGTCTAAGAAGGGAAGCAGTTCCTCCATAGTTACAGGGAAGTAGGTATATCACTGGGCAAAGGTAGAGTCCACTCATGTGTCTGTGTCCACATTCATGGGTTACCCACGGAAATCACCAGAAATTCAATGATCCTTTCTAACCTGCTTCCAAGTAACTCCCAGCTTAACACTAGCCACTCTTCTGAAGACGTGCTAAACCACCAGATTACCCATCCATTCACTCATCAACAAGGCATTGAATGCCCTAACCAGGCTCTATTTCAGCCAGTAAGGATACTTAGTACAGCAAACAAAACTCCCTGTGCTTGTGGGGGCAAAAGACAGATAATGAACAATAAACATGACGTGGTATGCTAGAATGGAATAAAATGAGCAAAACCAGATAAGGTGGAGGGATTGGGAGTGCTAGGTCATTTTGTCTAGAATACTTTTCCCCCTCCACATTCCTTGTCTGTCTTCTGAAATCCTAGTAACCTGTAAAGTCTGAAAATAAAAGTTGACTCCTCCATGATGAAACTTCCCTGAATTTACCACACCCTCAAAAATATGATTGATCCTTGCAGTGAATGCCCAAAGCACACTGCAGCTTGCTATTCACAACTAAACCCTATAAATGTGCTGTGTTTTTATTTAATTTCCCCTTTGTAAATATCTTATTTTCTTTGATAGACAATCAAATACATATGGTTAGAAACTATGACTAGATTTTTGTCCCCCAAGAAAATAATTTTTGTTCCCCAAGTTATACTTTACTGTAGTTCTGAGGAATAAAACCCCTATGTATGAGGACAACTTCAGAACTCCAAACCCTTATACAACCAAATAGAACACAATATTGTCTATATTCATTGTACTGTGCCTATTACATCTTTAGAGGTTATTTACAACTCATCACAAGTTTGTATACTTTAACAACATCTGTCCTATCCCTTCAATTCCCATTCCCTTATAACCATCATTTTATTTGTTTTTATGAATTTGGCTTTTTAAGATTCCACACATAACAATACCATGTAGTACTTGTTTTTCTCTGTTTGATTTATGTCACTTAGCATGATGTTCTCAAGGTTTATCCATGTTATTACAAATGGCAAAATTTCCTTTTTCCTCATGGCTGAATAATATTCCATTAAATATATGTATCACATCTTCTTTATCCATTCATATCATTGATGGGCAATTGGGTTGTTTCTGAAGGAGCAGAGCAGGGCTGGCTCCTTCTGCTTACACCCGCCTTCTTGTGTGTGGCCCACCTGCAGGACCTGCCTCTGGGAGGGTCTGAGTGTGGCTCAGCCCTCCCTTGAGCTAATTAGCTCAGATGGCATATGGGTTGGGTTTGGGTTGGTCAATAGGAACGTGGGACCCCTGCCCGGGAAAGAATATAAACCCCGCCTTTTGCCCGCCAAACTTGTGCACCAATTCTGGCCAGGGTGATAGGCTAGTTCACAGTTACTAAGCAACTTTCTGTGTGTTACAAACCCATTGGCCACTGGCCCCTCTAAAACTGTTGCGCTTTTTGAAACTCGCTCTCTTTCTCTACACCACGCCGCTGTGTCGGTGAGTGTGAGAGACAGAGCTCAAGCTAGCTTGAATAAAGGGCTCTTTTGCTTTTGCATCGGACTCGGCTCCCTGGTGGTATTTGGGGATCTCAAAATCTGGGCATAACAGTTTCCGTATCTTGGTTCTTGTAAATAACACTGCAATGAATATAGGAGTGCATATATCTCTTCAATGTCCTGTTTTCATTTCCTTTGGGAATATACTCAGAAGTAGAATTGCTGAATTATATGGTAGATCTGTTTTTAACTTTTTGAGAAACATCCTTATTGTTACTATAATCATCAAACTTGCCAAGAGACTAGAACTTAATTATTCCAACAACTTAAAAGAAATGATAATTATGGAATGTGACAAGGTGTTAATTATCAATTGGATAGCAATACAGCCATCCTATTTATCATATCAATATCAATATCTTTAATCTAAATATATCTTTTAAAAAAGGAAACAGATAATTTGGTATCTGAGAGAGGCAATTAACTAAGAAACAGCGTTCTTGGAAATTTAGTTTTGTTCTGCCTCTACTAACTGCTTTTTTTGCATGAGTAATTTTTGTCTCCTAAGATCTGAAGTCTCCTCTCATAAAATAATATGGTTTTATGATCTAGAAATTGCTAAATTGTGTTTCATGAAGCCCCAGAGTCTCAGAATAACTCAGAAATCACATTGAGGGTGACAAAGCCTAGTTTCTGGATTCTCTCACTTCATTTTTTTTTAATAGAGAGAGAGAGCACACACACATGTGAGCAGGGGAGGGAGGAGCAGAGGGAGAGGGAGAGAGAATCTTCAACAGACCTGGGGCTTGATCTGTGACCCTGAGATCATGACCTTAGCTTAACCAATTGAACCACCCAGACATCCCAGATCTCACTTCATTTTTTAATAAGAGCAACTCTATTTGTACATTTCTATGTCAGAACTTCATGCAAGATGTTGAATAAAGTGTTAACATGCCAAAAAAAAAAAATGAAAACAAATGAATTAGGTCACATCTCAAATCCTCTTTAGAGATAAATGAATACTCTACACATACGAATGGGATCTGAAAGAATTCCCCCAATATGCTTAGATTAATTAATTAATAATTGATTATTTAAAATAGAAATGTGTTATCTGAAAAGTTGAAAATGTTAAAACATAACTATCCATGTAGAGGCTTACAATATTTATTCATTTAACTACTGGAGCCTTAGAGAGCAAGACCCAGGACACATGAGACTGGGGGAGGGCCAGAAGGCAGAAAAAAGTGGGGAGACTCCACCCTAAGTGGGGACCATTGTCCCATAAAAGGAAGGAATCATGCTTCGTTAATCCATCTTCTCTATTATAAACCCCACAGAAAAAAACGTATTCAGAAAGCTACAATAAAAGTAGTCATCATTCAAAAAAGAGCTACCACCTTTGTCAAAACTGTAACAAAGTACATGAGAAAATTCAATCTCATCTCCTATTCTTAGATTCAGATCTGAAACTGCTAGACTGCTCCTCTTAGAGTTGGAAACTTGCTCTCAAACCTATCTTCCTTTCTTAAGAACCATTCTTTATGTCTCCTTCCACTGGAAATCACAAACTCCAAGAAAAAAAAAATTTAAATCTCCAGTCCATTTTTAATAGATATCATTTGATACTCACTTATGCAAAAATGGTTCTTTTAACATCTTTCAGCATCTTGTAACATCTCTAAAGACATTATTCTAAAAATAACAAAGATGCAACTCAAATCCCACAGTCACCTAGAAGCACCTTCCTGCTTCCCACTTGATACTACTAAGGGACTTGTCTCTAGTATGTCAAAGCTTCTTAGTTGATTAATGTTATTTTGATTTGTAAGGGCTCCAGGTCTCTTATCAAATTTCTCAGCACTCACAAATTTCCTCTGAGACATCATTGCCATACTGGTCCACAAACATGTCACATAGATTAATTTTATTTTAAATTGAATATGTGCTTGGCAGGACAGCCAATTAAAAATGACAAAGCAATATGGTTAAAAAATAAATGTCAAAAAATAAGATGAGACATCGCTTGGATAATCAAGTTACCTAGAGGTGTCTGTTTAAGCATGCATCAAATTGCTGGTACTTACATTTGTAGCAAATACTAGACAATATCTAAGTCAGATGTGAGATCTTCAGTGTAGATCAAAGTGAAAGTATAGTAAATTTTATTTTTATTTTATTTTTTTCAAAGTAAAGTAAATTTTAAATGCTAACGACATTAAACAGTCTCTCTCTCTCTTTTCCCTTCTCCTTCTTTCATACATACATACATACACACACACACACACACACACAGCTATCAGTAGATGTGGGACTCTACCTAACTGAGTTACTGTAATATTCTGAAAGTCACCCTATGCTTTCTAGTGCTTCTTCACAGTGGAGTAATGGAGGTAGCATGGATTCCAAAATCAGGTGTGTGATGTCTGCCTAGTCATTTTAGCTTCCTAGTCCTCAGTTTCTACGCTGTTAAATGGGGGTGAAAATATCCACCTTGATGTATTGCTATAAAAATCAAATATGACAGAGTGTATTTTAGGCTGCTCAATAACATATAAAGGTGTGAAAACTAATTGCTAATATGACGTTAGCTGAATCCTGATAGGCATAATGCTCACATACACACACACACATGAATAAGTACATCTGTCGTATTTATTACACAGGTTAAATACAAGACAACAGATCCAAAATGGAGTCATTTTGCTAAGCTCCATGTCACCAAATTGAAACTTAATTAGTTTTGGCTAATTAGTTTTGGCTGGGCCAGAAATGGAATCTTCAACCAGTTAGTAAGAAGTTGCCTGATTTTTAGCAGTAATTTAAAAAATATGCCTGAGAGATCCCTGTCATTCCCTAGAGGAAAGTGACCTTGCCATAACCAATACATTCTTTCAGCCACTATAACTTCTTTGTTTTCACTCTGTTCTACCTATAAAAGATTTATTTTCTACAACTCCTCTGGGCTTCTTTCTCTCTGCTATAGACTTGATGCTGCACAATTTATGAATCATTGAATAAAACCAAAAATATTTTTTAAAATTTACTCAGTTGCAATTTGTTTTTAACACACATAATTCATTATTTAATGAATATAAATTAGAATATTGCTTATTATTTTTGAAAGAGTTATGATTCTTAATCATTGAAAGAAAGAGAATAGAATTGTTTTGTGTATAGAAGGGCCTTTATTCCTGTAGAAGCTACTTATATGAAGACCAGTTCAGGAGTTAGAATTTCTTGAATATTTCCAAATTTACCCAAATAAAACTTCTGAATGTCATGTTTGTTACCAGAAAAGAAGCCATATCTATAATAATTAACCTTTGTGATTACTTTACAATTTTATTTGTGATTTCTACTGATAATGAACTACTTGCTCATTATCAACACCAATACGACAATGAATACTTTTTTTTTAATTTTAAAATAACAGACCATATCCCTATGAACGAAAAGCCCACAAAAAATATCATTCTCAGTGGGAGAAAACAGCTTTTCCCCTGAGGTCAGGAACATACAGTGATATCCACTCTCACCATTGTTGTTCAATATAGTATTAGAAGTCCTAGCCTCAGCAATCAGAAAACAAAATGAAATAAAAGGCATCCAAATAGACAAAAAAGAAAACAAACACACTCTTTGTAGATGATATGAACTCTGCAGAAAACCCAAAAGACTCAACCCCAAAATTGCTATAACTCATATAGGGATTCAGCAAAGTGGCAGGATATAAAATCATTGCACAGAAATGAGTCCCATTTCTACACATGAACAATGAGACAAAAGAAAGAGAAATTAAGGAGAAATTAAGGAGTTGATCCTATTTACAATTGCACCCAAAACCATAAGATACCTAGTAATAAACCTAACCAAAGAGGCAAAAGATCTGTACTCAAAACACTATAGAATACTCATGAAAGAAATTGAGGAAGACACAAAGAAATGGAAAAAGTTTCCATTCTCAGTGGACTGAAAGAACAAATATTGCTAAAATGTCTATGCTCCCTAGAATGATCTACACATTCAGTGAAATCCCTATCAAAATACCATCAACTTTTTTCACAGAGCTGGAACAAATAATCCTAAAATTTGTATGGAACCAGAAAAGACCCCAAATAACCGAAGGAATGTTGAAAAAGAAAACTGAAACTGGTGGCATCACAATCCCAGACTTCAAGCTCTATTACAAAGCTATAATCATCAACACAGTACAGTACTGGCATAGAAACACACATAGATCAATGGAACAGAATGGAGAACCCAGAAATGAACTCTCAACTCTATAGTCAACTAATCTTTGACAAAGTGGGAAAGAATATCTAGTGGAAAAAGAACAATCTTTTCAATACATGGTGCTGGGAAAATTAGACAGTCCCATACAGAAGAATGAAACTGGACCACTTCCTTACACCATACACAAAAATACACTCAAAATGGAAGAAAGACTCAATGTGAGACAAGAATCCATCAAAATCCTAGAGAAGAATACAGGCACCAGCTCTGTGACCTCAGCTGCAGCAGCTTCTTTCTAGGCACATCTCCAAAGTTAAGGGAAACAATAACAAAAATGAACTTTTGGGACTTCACCAAGATAAAAAGCTTTTGAACAGCAAAGGAAACAGTCAACAAAACTAAAAAGCAACCTACAGAATCAGAGAATATACTTGCAAATGACATATCAGATAAATGGCAAATATCCAGGAGTTATAAAGAATTTATCCAACTCAACATCCAAAAAACAATCAAGTCAAGAAATGGCAGAAGACATGAAAAGACAAATTTCTCCAAAGAAGATGTACAAATGGCCAAAAACATGAAAAAATGCTCAACATCACTTGGCATCAAGGAAATACAAATCAAAACCACAATGAGAGACCACCTCACAATGATCAGAATGGCTAAACTTAGCCACTCAGGAAATGACAGATGTTGGTGAGGATGAGGAAAAAGGGGAACCATCTTCCACTCTTGGTGGGAAGGCAATCTGGTACAGTCACTCTGGAAAAAAGTATAGAGGTTCCTCAAAAGGTTAAAAATAGAGCTATCCTATGACCTAAGAATTGCACTACTGGGTAATTACCTCAAAGATATAAATGTAGTGATCAAAAGGGGCACCCGCACCCTAATGTTTATAGCAGTAATGTCTCAATAGCCAAATTATGGAAAGAGCCTAGATGTCCATCGACAGATGAATGGATAAAGAAGATGTATACACACAAAGCTCCTGGGTGGCTCAGTGGGTTAAGGCCTCTGCCTTTGGCTCAGGTCATGATCTCAGGGTCCTGGGATGGAGCCCCACATCCAGCTCTCTGCTCAGTGGGGAACCTGCTTCCTCCTCCACTCTCTGCCTGCCTCTCTGCCTACTTGTAATCTCTCTCTGTCAAATAAATGAATAAAATCTTTAAAAAAAAAGATGTTTATGCACACACACACACACACACACACACACAAATATTATGCAGCCATCAAAAAAGAAATCTTTCCATTTGCAATGATGTGGATGGAACAAGATACAGGATGTTACGCTAAGTAACCTAAGTCAATCAGAGAAAGACAATTATATGATACTACTGATACGTCAAAATTAAGAAACAAAACAGAGAATCATAGAGAAGAGAGGAAAAAAATAAGACAAAATCAGAAAGAGAGACAAATCATAAGAAACTCTTAAGCCTAGGAAAAAAACTGAGGGCTGCTGGAAGGGGGGGAGTGGCCAATGAGGTAACTGGATGATGAGCATTAAGGAGGACATGTGATATAATGAGCACTGGGTATTATATAAGACTGATGAATCACTGACCTCTACCCCTGAAAACAATAATACATTATATGTTAATTGAAATTAAATAACATAAATAAATAAAAATGTTAACAAAAAATGAGTCAAATGTACTAAATATTCTAGTCTAATTCTTTCATGAACTAAAAAAAAAGTCAAACAATAAAACTTCCCTTTTTAGTGAAAAGTTAATTTCTATAAGCATGCCAGTTAATAAACTCTTAGATAGGTATTCATTTATCAAATAAATAAATAAATAGGCTAATTACACATAGATATCATGGAGGATTTCAAGTCACTACTGAATGGCATGAACAGTTGTTTTCATAAGTAAATTACACAGGTCTTGACTTGCTCTCTACCTGGATACAAAATTCAAAAACAAATCCTGTTCATGTCTTCTGACCATTTTTTGACATGATTATCTGTTTTTTGAGTGTTGAATTTGAGTTCTTTATAAATCTTGGATATCAGCCCTTTGTCTGTAGTGTCATTTGTGAATATCTTCTCCCATTCTGTGGGTTGTCTGTTTTGTTGACTGTTTCCTTTGCTGTACAGAAGCTTTTTATCTTGATCAAGTCCCAAAAGTTCATTTTTGCTTTTGTTTCCTTTGCCTTTGGAGACTTGTCTTGAAAGAAGTTGCGGTGGCCGATGTCAAAGAGTTTATCCAGAATTTAGTAGATTCCTGCCTCATATTGAGGTCTTTCATCCATTTCGAGTTTATCTTTGTGTATTGTGTGAGAAATGGTCTTCTCCAAAGAAGACATACAAACGGCTAACAGACACATGAAAAATTGTTCATCCTCACTAGCCATCAGGGAAATTCAAATCAAAACCACATTGAGACACCATAATTCACCAGTTAGAATGGCCAAAATCAAAGGACAGGATAAAACAAGTGTTGGAGAGGATATGGCAAAAAAGGGAACCCTCTTACACTGTTGGTGGGAATGCAAGTTGGTGCAGCCATTTTGGAAAACAGTGTGGAGATTCCTCAAAAAATCAAAAATAGAGCTACCCTATGCCCCTGCAATTGCACTACTAGGTATTTATCCCAAAGATAGAGATGTAGTGAAAAGAAGGGCCATATGTACCCCAATGTTTATAGCAGCAATGTCCGCAATTGCCAAACTGTGGAAAGAGCTGAGATCCCCTTCAACAGACAAATGGATAAGGAAGATGTGGTCCATATATACAATGGAATATTACACAGCCATCAGAAAGGATGAACACCTAACTTTTGTTTCAACATGGATGGGACTGGAGGTTATGCTGAATGAAATAAGTCAAGCAGAGAAAGTCAATTATCATATGGTTTCACTTGTGGAACATAAGGAATAACATGGAGGACATTAAGAGAAGGAAAGGAAAAGTGAATTGGGGGAAATTGGAGGGGGAGACAAAGCATGAAAGACTGTAGACTTTGAGAAACAAACTGAGGGTTTTGAATGGAGGGGGTGAGGGGATGGGTGAGCATGGTGATGAGTATTAAGGAGGGCACTCCATTGCATGGAGCACTGGGTGGGGTGCATAAACAATGAATCTTCAAACACTGAAAAAATAAAATAACTATTTCAAATGGCAAAGATTAAAAACAATCAGATAATACAAATTCACACCATTTCTTATTCCAAAGGTGTGCAAAACATTACAGGAATTACTCAGAAACTAAAAAAAAAAAAAAAAAAAAAATCTCTAAATACAGAATGTATCATTATATTGTTATCTAAACTGAAAACTGAAAAAATAAAATTAAATAAAAAATATATATACATATAAATTAAGCCCAAGTTTATATTTTATAACATTCATTTGGTATTCTACTTCATTTCCTTTACATTTTATTGTTTGCATGTCAGAGATAATTTAAGTTTAGGTACTTAAGAAAAATATGAATTTTTTAATTACTCTACTTACTGAGCTTAAAATAATTAACACCTTGCTATATACATAAGCAATTACAGTATGTCTATATATGGAAATAATAACCAGAAGTCTGAAGATTTTTCCTTCTAGAAATATAAAATATTTTGAAGCAAATTCTTCTTACTGGGAAATCCTACAACTCTTAGGAAGCAAAAAGCTTTCCTGATAATTTGGAAAATGGAAATTGATTTTAGTTTTACCTTTGATATTATTTTATGTCATTTCAACAAGTATTTATTGGATGTGTTAAAAATTATTTACCACTGTGGTTTTTTTATTTTATTTATTTATTTATTTATTTATTTATTTATTTATTTGAGAGACAGTAAGAGAAAGAGAAAAACAGTGCACAAAGTGAGAGGGAGAAGCAGTATCCATGCCAAGCAGGGAGCCCAACATGGGGCTTGATCCCAAAACCCTGGGATCACGACCTTAGCTAAAGGCAGACACCCAACTGACTGAGCCAACCAGGTGCACCTAGCACTGTGTTTTGAAAACATTAATTCACTATGGCAGGTCTGAGATTTCCTGGGTGAATTCCTTAACCTGTCACTTTCCTTTAACCCATCAATAATAAGTGATCACCTGCTGTTTGCAGACCATCAGAGTTACAGTATAGTTGAGGGATGGATTAAAAACTTTTTAAAAAGTTTTGAAAGAGTGTTCAATAAAGAATATAAAAATTTAAGATGTTGTCTGTATTAATTGATAAAAGAACTATTTTTTTTATATTTACTAAAAAAATTACTAAAAAAGTTTGGAGGGTCTGATTGCTTTGGGAAGAGAAGCATTGCTTTGAGAAGAAAGGCACCTTTAGAAGAGAAGGAGGAAATTTTATAAGAAGTGTTGTAGTAAATGGGGCTTGGAAAGCACATCAGAGACCACAGCACACAATAAGAAGGAGGAAACCTTGCAGATGCAGATTTGAAAAAAGTAAATGAGAAATCAATGCCCCCATTTAACTTGCATGACCTCAGAATCTGGTGTCAGCGCAACTTAGAGCCTAGTGCTCAGTGGGGCTTCCCCAGAAGGACAGTTTGGAAAGAAAGAAACCTAGAGCCATATTTCTTTCACCATTTAGAGAACTGCATACAATGGAGAGTCTCAAGAAAATTCAGATGTAAATCCAGCAAAATCTGCTAGTAACACAGATGAAAGTACCTACTATTATGTGTCTGGCCCTGGATTAAGTGATCAATACATAACATCTCCTTGAATCCTGACATAAACAACATATTTGTTACCATCACTTCAAGTTAGAACCTTTAATATTTAAGAAAAGTGGAATAAACCCTGTAAATAAGAAGGAAAATCAAAATCATCATTCCCCCTTTACTTTTATATATTTATAGTTATCTAAGAGCAGAATGGTATCTACCTAAGAACATTTTTGTTTGTTTTTTACTAGTTCAGTAGTTCTCAAACTTTATTTTGCATAAAAATTATCATAAACAAATCATCTATTCCTCACTTACTATGTGATACAATTTCATGTGCAATTTTGAGAACACTCAATTTTTGCCATGAAGACTTTGGAACACAACAGAAGCTTGTGTCTCCATCATCATGAGAAATAAGCCTGTGAATGTACTTGGAACAAAATCATGAGGGGTGAGAAATAAGCCTGTGAATGTAGTTGGCACAGAATCATGAGTTCTTAACTGCCATATTTCCATTGGTACTGAAGAGACTTGGAGTGTTTTTGAAGGAGCATGAATGTTTTCAGACAAAAAAAAAAAACACAAAACACAAAACATAGTAGCAGATTTGAAAAAAGGAAAAGAAAGAGAAAGAAGGAAAGAAAGAGAAGAAAGAAAGAAAGAAAGAAAGAAAGAAAGAAAGAAAGAAAGAAAGAAAGAAAGAAAATCACAATAAATCCAGAAGAAAGGAAACCCATATATTCTTTCTATAAATATGTGACTATGATGATAGGAACAAGAAGGAAAGAAGGACATTTCAGAGGGTTACATTGCCTCTATAGGGCTGAAAGTAAGTACTCACTTACAGTGTCCTAATTCAGACACATATCTTTTCACACTGAATTAATGTAGTCACCCAAAGGGTCTTCTGCATATGGTTCTAATTTAGTCAAATGTTTACAGACACCAACAGAGTTATTATTATTTTTTTTAAGAATATAATTCTGATTCTTTTACTCTGCTGCTTAGAATGCTCTGCTACAACCTTACCTTCCTGGGACTACATTTTGCAATATTCTGCATGATCTCATCCCTTTTTGCTCACTCCCACACAGCCATGTTTCAGTCATTCATAACCATTTGAAGACACTAAATCATGCACTCAGTCTTATACTTCTAGCTTTTCAAGAAATGTGTCCCAGATGTGGAAAGGGGTGGACTGAGTGGTAGGTCAACCCTATATTTAGAGAACAAATAATGACATCCATTGACTTCTCAGATACAGCTTGCTCTCAGAAGAACCTGTACTCTTCCAGCTTTAGAAGTTGCCCTGTTCCGTAAGAACACTGGTTATTCTCTAGAGAGTTTTTATTCAGTGTTACTTTCCCTGGTAAATTATAAGCAACTTGAGAAAGAAAAAAGTCTATTTTTTAATTCATCTTGGGGTCCACAGAGTTCAATATCAGTTCATAGTAGGTGTGCAATGTTTGATTAACTGAAGTCAACCAAATGAAATTACATACAGTTAGAAGTACAGTAAAAATCTTGTCTCAGAATTCTTTGCTTTATACTATTAAATATTTAAAAGAATTTTTTTAACTGAGCATTTTTTTAAAGATTTTTATTTATTTATTTATTAGGAAAGAGAGAGAGCGAGAGAGAGCATGAGAAGGGAGAAAGTCAGAGTGAGACGCGGACTCCCCATGGAGCTGGGAGCCCGATGTGGGACTCGATCCCGGGACTCCGGGATCATGATCTGAGCTGAAGGCAGTTGCTTAACCAACTGTGCCACCCAGGCACCCTTAACTGAGCATTTTTGTAAGATAGTTATTTTATCAAAATCTATACCCTTATTTAAGTAGTGTAGTGATTTTGGAAGTAATAATTTCTATGTCAGTCTTGATGGCACGGACTTGAATTAACTAAGTCTGTGTTTACCTTAATCAGATTGACTGTTCTCAGTCATTGTGGTATCTGTACCCATTATTCTATTAAAACTTTTGAATTCTCGGGGTGCCTGGGTGGCTCAGTGGGTTAAAGCCTCTGCCTTCAGCTCAGGTCATGATCCCAGGGTCCTGGGATGGAGCCCTGCACTTGGCTCTCTGTTCAGCAGGGAGCCTGCTTCCCCCGTTCTCTCTGCCTGCCTCTCTGCCTACTTGTGATCTTTCTCTCTCTCTATCAAATAAATAAATAAAATCTTTAAAAAAAAAACTTTTGCATTCTCTAAAGAGCTTATGTTTCTGTGGTTTATATCTTCAATATTTACCATATTCAATATTTAAAACAAAATTTTAAAATATAGATGTACTTATCTATTTAAACTAACAATCAGATTCACTAGATATTAATGTAACATATTTATAGAAAAAAATTCTAAATAAAAATAAGCATCATATCAGTGATATGAGTGGAAGTTTTTCATATTTACAAACTCTTTACTGATGGGCTTAATGGAAGACAGATGGATTCTCATATCTGTTTCTTCACTCAATCTGTTGTGTCACGTTGTTTTTATTGAAGAAAGTGAAAAAGTTTGGCTTCATATATACATGTAGTTGGCAAAAAGAAAGCCTTGGCAGACCTCTTGAAAGTGGCACAGGGAACCCTATGAGTTCTTAGACAACATTTTGAGAATTTGTGTCACTAATCTTTTCTTTAGAAGAAGAGCTATGGGGCATCTGGGTGGCTCAGTCAGTTAAGCAGCTGCCTTTGGCTCAGTTCATGATCCCAGAGTCCTGGGATTGAGCCCCACATTGGGCTCCCTGCTCAGTGAAGCCTGCTTCTCCCTCTCCTCTGCCACTCCCCTTGCTTGTGCTCTCTCACTCTATCAAATAAATAAATAAAACCTTAAAAATGAAAGGAAGAAGAAGAAGAAGAAGAAGAAGAAGAAGAAGAAGAAGAAGAAGAAGAAGAAGAAGAAGAAGAAAAGAGGAGGAGGAGGAGAAAAAGAAGAAGAACTCCATTGTACTGTGTTTAAAATGTGGTCCCTGACTTCTGGTCCTTACAAGAAGTCATACTCATTTCTTTCCACTCCTCCATGCTACGTTACAACTATGAGTTCTGGAAATGGGCCAACGAGTCCCCTCTCCAACCCAGGTTTATGGAGGCAGATGGAAAGGAATATTAAGAAGGACTTAGATATAAGTGCCCAATTCTAGAAGCCTTTTTGACCCCCTGGGCCTGAAGATCTCATCTTGCACTCAGAGAAAAGAGGGAAACCAGTGACAATGGCAGAGGGGATCCAACCACAATAAACACCCAGCCAGAAAAGCCCACTAAGACAACCAATCTTGGACTCCCCTACCTTCACAGATAACTACCTGAGGTCAGCCACAGAAATACCTTCTGTCCCCTCAGGCAACACTAGCAGAGATTACTAAAAGCATAACAGCATCATACAAATAAAAAAGACTAAAATTAAATTGCAAAGACTCTGGAAATTAAACTACCATCATAACCAAAGCCCACAAAAATAATTCAAGATCCATGTAGTAAAGCTAAAGAGGATGACTGTCTGCTAAAATAAAATATTTAAATAGTACCCAGAAGCACCTAAAATAATAATCAAGTGTATAGATTACAATAGAAAACACCCATCTACTAAAAATAAAGAAAATCACAACTTGAAATGAGGAAAGACTCAATCAACAATACCTCAGTTGGTGGGGATAATCTGAAGGATTTAAAATTAGCCATCAGAAAAAGTTTCAACAGTCACAGATTCTCTTGAAACAAGTGACAAGATTATGTCTTACCAAAGAAATAGAAATTATAAAAGGGAACTAAATAAAATTATAGAACAAAAAAATACAATAAGTAAAAACAAAAACAAAAATCTCAACATATGGGCTCAACAGAAAAATGGAGGCAACAGAGGAAAGAACTAGTGAACTTGAAGATGAACAATGAAAATAATCCAATATGAAAAATAGATGGAGGAAAAATGCAGGGATTGTCAGGCCCTGTGAGATAATAATAAAAGATCCAACATTCATATCAATACAGTCTCAAGGAAAAGGGGAATGAAAGTACATTAGAAGTAATAATGGCTGAACATCCCAAATTTTCTGAAAGACACAAACAATTTGAAGGTTAGTGAACGCAAATGAGATAAACCCAAAGGAATCCACATCAAGAGCCATCATTACTTTTTCATGATATTCCATTCCATGCAAATGAAAACCAAAATAAAGGAGAAGAAGCTGTGAGGTCATTATGTGATAAAGTAGAATAGAGAACCCAGAAATAAACCCATGCATATATAGTCAACTAATATAGCCAACCAACTAATACATACAGCCTTTGTCAAAAATTCGTTTTTGACAAGGGCTCCAAGAACACATGTTGGGGAAAGAATAGTTTCTTCAATAAATGGTGTTGAGAAAACTGGATATACACATGTAAAAAAAAAAAAATTAAAACTACACCTCTATCCTACACCACTCAAAAAATTAACTCAAAATTTTTTAGACTTAAATGTAATACCTAAAATTGTAAAAATCCTAGAATAAAACATTAGGGGGACATCTTCTTGACATTGGTCCTAGCAATGAATTTTTATATTTGACTCCAAAAAAACAAGCAACAAAAGAAAAAATAAGAAATGGGACTAATTTAAACTAAAAAGGTGTCTGCACAGAAAAAAAAATATATATATAATTATATATAATCTTAACAGTAATAATTATCTTAACAGTAATAATAACAATAATAATATTATTGCATATATATATATATATATATATATATATATATATATATATAATGGAAGAAAATATTTGTGAACCATATATCTGATAATGGGTAATATCCCCAAATACAGAGGAAAATCTTACAACTTAGTAACAAAAAATAAACAACCTAATTTTAAAATGGACTACCTGATAGATATTTTTCCAAAAAAGACATATGAATGACCAACATGTGTATGAAAAGGTATTCAACACCACTAATTATCAGAGAAATTTAAATCAAAACAACAATGAGATATCGCCTCACACATTTTAGGATGTCTACTATGAAAAAGTCAAAAGATAATAAGTATTGGCAAGGATGTGGAGATAAAGGAATGCTTACACACTGTTACCAGGAGTGTAAGTTGTTTCAGCTATTATAGAAAACAGTACAGAAGTTCACCAAGAAATTAATAATAAAACTACCATATGATTCAGCAATCCCACTTCTGAGCATATATTCAAAGGAAAGAAATTCACTGTCTGCAAGAGATATCTGCCCTTCCATGTTCACTGAAGCAATCTGTGCAGTAACTAAGATATGGAAACTACCTAAGTTCCTGTCAATGGTTGAATGGATAAGGAAAATGTAGTGTGTATATATATAATGGAATATATGCAGTGTGTATATACAATGGAATATATATACTATATGAATATTATTCAACTTTATAAAATAAGGACATCCTGCCATTTGTAGCAAAAAGGATGTAAAGACATCATACTAAGTGAAGTTAGATACAGAAAATAAGTGCTGCATGATCTCACTTATAGGTAAGATATAAAATATCTAACTCATAGTAACAAAGAGTAAAATGGTAGTCAATGTATGGAACGGTGATTATAATTAACAATAGAATGTTCTATACTTGAAATTTTTAAAGACTATATTTCAGGGGCACCTGGCTTGCTCAGTTGGTTAATCTGACTCCTGATTTTGGCTCAGGTTATGATCCAGGGTCCTGGGATTGAGCCCCACATAGGGCTCTGTGCTCAGTGGGGAGTCTGATTGAGGATTCTCTTTCTCCATCTTTTTCTATTCCTCTCCCTGCTTTTGTTTGTGTGCTTTCTCTCGTGCTCTCTAAAATAAATATATTGTTTTAAAGATAAGTATGCGAAGCAATATTTTTTGAAAAAATTGGTGTATACATTTAACTCTTTATGTTTTTTTTACACTTCATCAAAGTTTGTTTTAATCAAAATTTCTATTTTGAGATAATTTCTTTTTCAATGCAGTTTTAATAAATAGTATATAGAAATGCCATATCTTTTATCCAGTTTCTTCAAATGGCAACATCTTGCAAAATCATGGTACAATTTCACAACTAGGATGATGACATTAATACAGGCAAGATACAGAACCGTTCGGTTTCAAGAATCCTTTATATTGCACTTTTATAGCCACATCATTTTCTCTTCTGCCACTACTGCTGTCACCCTCTGTTCCCATCCTTCAGCCTGGAATTTATTAATCTGTTCTCCACTTCTATAATTTTGTTATTTCAGAAATATTATGTAAATGGAAACATGCATTTTGTAACCTTTTGAGACTGACTTTATTCATACAGCATAATTCTCTGGGAATCTAAGTTGTTGTATATATTAGTAACCTGTTCCTTTTCATTGTTGATTAGTGTTCCATGATATGAATGTGTCTTAATCATTAATTAATTGGTCAGTTTTATTGATTTTAAAATTAATTTTATTAATTCTAATGACAGCATATTTTGCATTCAATACCCAGGGGGCCAAAGGTACTGGCACAAAACTTTTTTTTTTTAATTTTATTTATTTATTTGACGCAGAGAGAGAGAAAGAGATCACAAATAGGCAGAGAGGCAGGCAGAGAGAGATGGGGAAGCAGGCTCCCTGCTGAGCAGAGAGCCCAATGCAGAGCTCAATTGCAGGACCCCTGAGATCAGGACCTGAGCCAAAGGCAGAGGCTTTAACTCACTGAGCCACCCAGGCGCCTCAAGGCACTAAACTTTTTTAAAGCCTAAAATAAAACTCTCCGTCTAGAATTTTTTATTAGCCATAAGATTTTTTTTTTTTTTCAGAAATAAAGAAGAAATGGGGCACCTGGGTAACTCAGTTGTTAAGCATCTGCCTTCAGCTCAGGTCATGATCCCAGAGTCCTGGGATTGAGCCCTGCATCAGGCTCCTTGCTCCACAGGAAGCTTGCTTTTCCCTCTCCCACTCCCACTACTTATGTTCCCTCTCTCACTGTGTCTTTCTGTCAAATAAATAAATAAAATATTTAAAAAAAATAAAGAAAGAAGAAATGAAGATATTCTTAGATGAAAGAACACTAAGAGAATTTGTCACCAGCAGATATACCATTAAAAAAAATTGTTAAGAATTCTTCAGAGACTAATAAAAAAGAGGATCTTGGAATATCAGGAAGAATGAACATTGGAAAGAGGAATAATATGAATAAATATGGATTTCTTTCTCTTAATGCATTTACAAAATAATGCTTAAATTGAAGAAAATTATAACACTATGTGATGTAGCTCTAATTGTATTTAGAGGAAACATTTAAAGCAATTATATTATAAATGAAAAGATGTAAAGGAGGTTTTTTTTTAATATTTTATTTATCTACTTAACAGAGAGAGAGATCACAAGTAGGCAGAGAGGCAGGCAGAGAGAGAGGGGGAAGCAGGCTCTCCACTGAGCAGAGAGCCTGATACAGGGCTGGATCCCAGGCCCCTGAGATCATGACCTGAGCCGAAGGCAGAGGCTTTAACCCACTGAGCCACCCAGGCGCCCAGAGATGTAAAGGAGTATTAAGGAAGGTAAAGTTTCTATACTTCACTCGAATTTTTAAAATAATGATACCAATATACTGCAGCAAGTTATTCAAATATAATATAATGCCCAGAGCAATCATTAAAAAGTCACAAAGAGATATACTCAAAAACACTGTAGATGAATCAAAATTGAATTATAATAATTTTTTTGCTAACCCATAAGAAGGCAAGAAAATGAAACCAAAACATGAAAACAGAAAAGAATGAGAAGACAAAAAATAAATTAGCAGTCATAAGCTACAAACATAACAATAATTACATTAATTATAAATGGTAAACATACAACTAAATGATAGAGACAGGTAGAACAGTTAAAACACATGAACAAATATATACTGTCTACAAAAAAACTCTTCTCAAATATAACAATACAGATGACTTGAAAATAAAATTAATGAACGTTACAGCAAATATTAATCAAATGAAGGCAATAATGAGTATGCTAGTATCAGATAAGTAAGCTTCAATGTCAGAACTATCACTCTAACTATTCACATATTTTGCAGCTCTGCTCTTTGGTTTATAAACATTTTGGACTACACTGTGCTTTCGGTGAACTGACCCTTTTATATTCATGTAGTAGCATTTTCTGCCTGGTGATAGTTGTTCTCTCAACTAAGTGAGTGAACAACTTAGTTGTGCTAAGCAAAATAAGTCAGACAGAGAAACACAAATATTGTATGATCTCACCTATATGTGGAGTCTAAAAAGAAAAGAAAAAGAAAACTAACCTTACAGATAAAGAGAACAGAACCTTGGTTGCCAGAGGCAAAGGGTTGGAAGTAGGTGACTGCATATAGAGAACATGGAGGATCACAAGCCACAGCCTAATGACATCAAGAGTTGTTTTCATGAGAAAATTACATTCAGAACTTGCCTTCTTCTCTATTTGGATACAAAAGTCAAGGACAAATATTGTAAGATCAGAGGTGTGACTTCTATTTTTAAGTGGACAAGGTTAAAAACAATCGGATAAACATAAAACTATACTATTTCTTGTTTTAGAGGTATGCAAAATGTTACAGAATATACTCAAAAACTGGAAAAAGTCTCTGAGGAAATACAGAATGTATCATCATAATGTTAACTTAATTAAAAATGTAAATAAGCCCATGATGCCTGGGTGGCTCAGTCAGTTAAGCATTGCCTTCAGCGGAAGTCATGATCCCAGGGTCCTGTGACAAAGCCCCGCATCAGGCTCCCTGCTCAGCAGGAAGTCTGGCTTATCTCTCTCCTTCTGCCCCTCTGCACCCCCCCTTATCCTCTCTCTCTCTAGCTCCCTTTCTCAAATAAATAAATAAAATTTTTATACACACACACACACACACACACACATACATATGCTAAACCCAAAATATCTATGTACTACAAATATGTCATTCATTTTTCTATATGTGAGAGACTGCTTCCTGATTTACAGGCTGTTTTCTGGCTGTGTCTTCACAAGCAGAAAAAGATGAAGAGCTCTCTGGGGTCTCTATTAAATAGCACTAATCCTTTTCATGAGCACTACACCCCCATGGTCTAATCACCTCCCAAAGGCTACACATCCTAATACCATCTTTGGAATTAGGTTTTAACATATGAATTTTAAAGAGTGAATGTTTTATTCAATCCATTGTGACACTAGTCACAATACTCATTTCACCTGCAGTAGCAAAATTCTAGCATTGCCTATGTTGTACGAGGACTCTGGAACCTGTGGGGCATAATGAGTCTTATCCTTTCTAAATGTATTTCAATTCAATTTTTAATAAAATTCCATAATGGTCAAACCAAACTCATTGGAAGATCTAATTCAAGTTCCTTTTAATAATCATCTTGCTTCCAACTGTGACATTTGAAGTTAGTAAAGCCTTTGATTACCTTACCCGTTCACACATAAGGTGATTGGTGAATGACTGGTGAACACTCATCTAGTCTTACATCAGAAATAAAAAGGAAAAGGGTATGATTCCAGTTTTGAGAGCCTTCCAGGCTAGGGAAGGATACATGAAAATAATCAAGAAAGTAAAATATAATATAAAGAGATGTCCAATCTGGACACAATGGTTCAAACTTTTTCCCTACTTGTCCCCACTATGTTCAACTACAAACCTTAAAAATGGAGCATAAGGCAGACAATGGAAAGCTATGAAATATGCTAAGAGGAAGGTAATCTGGTTCTGGATCCTAGAACTAGAGGAGCAGCACAGTACCAGGGTGTCTTATGACCCTCTTCTTCCCATCCCACAAAGAAAGGTCACCCAAAGCATAAACTTCTGACGTCTGAACTAGCAACAAAAGGCAGCTCAAGTTGGCTCATGCATGCCTTGAATGGAATGAGAGTCCTTCTAACAACCTCGGGTAAGCATGACACTAAGACAAAGGATCTCATTAGGAGACCCAGAGGAAAGAGTGATCCAGGAAATACTCTCCTCCTTTCCCCAGTGAGGCCAAGATTCCCCTTATCCTCCAGATTAAGAGAACCTATAAGACAGACCTTGCTAAAGAGCTTAGATCAGGAAGCTTTTTGTCCCTGCAGGCCTAGGAGTCTCCCTTCCTATACAGTCACTGAGGCAGGCAGAGAAAACTGGAGAAAGGAATTGGGCCACAGAAAGTCTCTTAATTTGGGAAGGCTCTCTGTTTCCACAGCCTTAAGACGCTCTTCCCCTTCTCAAACTCATCAGACCACACACAAACACACCAACCCCACTAAAAGATATTCAGAGCTGAACATTAAAACTTCCTATCATCTAATTAGGGAGCTCCAGTAGGGACTTTGGAAGCCCAGTAGTGACATAACTCAAACAAACCAACAAAATCTTGCTAAGTCTGAAAATTAAAGTACCTACCCAAAGGTAGGCCAAAAGCCATGTGCTAACCATAAACAATATGACTATCTGCTGAAATATAGGTCCCAATAGTACCCAGAGTCTTCTAATCTAATATACAAATGTCCAGAAGTCAATGAAAAAAATCACCTGTCATAACAGGAACCAAGAAAACCATAGTTCAAGAGAGAAAATAATTAACTAACCTCAACACCAAGATAGATCAGATGTTGGACTTATCTAACAAGGATTTTATAGTGGCTATCATAAAAACATCTCTTTAATCAATTAAAATCTATTGAAACAAATAAAAATTCTAAAGTTTCAGCAAAGAAATAGAAGCAAATGTAAAAACAAAAACAAAAAAACATGTACACCTGAGGGGCACCTAGGTGGCTCAGTCTGTTAAGTGTCCAACTATTGATTTCAGCTCAGGTCATGATCTCAGGGTCATGAGACAGAGCCCTGTGTCAAACTCGGCACTCAGCGGGATGTCTGCTTTAGATTCTGTCTCTCCCTCTCACTCTGCCCCTCCTGCTGCTCACCTGCTCTCTCTCTCTTTCTCTAAAATAAATAAACCTTAAAAAAATGCACACCTGAAAATAATATAACACTGGATATTAACTACACTTGAATTAAAATTTTAAAAATTTTAATTAAAAAAAGAACTAGAAAACAATTAAAAAGTACCAAATGGAAACTATAGAATTGTAAAATAATAGAGAAATTTAAAAATCACAATGCTTCAGTGATAGAGTGGAGATGACAGAAGATAGACTATTAGAGGTGCATGCACACTCTCTCTCAAAAAAAAAAAAAAGAGCAAAGAAGAGAGTATGAGATTGTGTCATCTTGTCATCTTAATTTGGTTCATTAAATAAGGAAATGTATGACATACAAACAAGATAAAAATGCAGGCTGGAATGTTGGAAAAAAAAACGCACCATAAAAATACATTCACCACCAAGAATCAAGAAAGTGTTAACATGTTTCTCATTACTATTTCCCGTCAGAAGTTTGGCTGGGTCAAGTAACTGTTGCATGTTATACTTCAAAGTGGCGGGGGCGGGGGGGTGGGGGTATGTTACTTTAATTAAGGTTTCTCAGGAGGATTGCTAGATAAAGATCTTCATTTCACTACTAATGGCCCTTAGACCATGAAAGAACAGCTTCAGAAGAGAATACAAGTTTAAGTAGCTATGAAAGAGGCATGCTCTGTGATTTTTGTGTCTCAGGCTTTAATGAGAACATACCAAACAGCCTAGAATAAATTATACAGATTTGCAAGATATTGAAGAAGCCAAGTATTTCAATACTTGCATCTTCCAATGAGGAATCTAATGCTGGAACAGTTAGATGATTTGGCCAAAATGTTAGAAGGAAGAAACAATGGGAATCATATTTAATGATAAGGTCTCTTCAAATTATATTCAAAAATTTTGTCATGAAATGAGCCACATGGGTAGAAGCCCTACTGAGAACACAGATGAAAAAAGAGGTGGCACTCAGTGAGTAAAAACAGATCAAGAGTTTTGCTGATTCTCATACATGTTATTTTTTTCAGTAGAAAGCTTTCTTTTCTTTTTTATTTGTACTTACAGATTATACAAGTATGTTTTTATATTAATATTCAAAAATATTCTCTTGGTAAAAAGGAATGTATTTTTTATTACACAAAGGACAATTATATTAACAATCAGCTGGTAACTAGTAAATCCACATAGATCATCTTTAGATGAAGACATTAATTATTAGCAAGCAGAATTTTTTTTTTTTTTAAAGAAAAAGGATGGAGCATCTGGCTGGCTCAGTCAGAAGAGCATGTGACTTTTGGCCTCAGGGGTATGAATTCAAGCTTCACGTTGGTGTAGAGATCACTAAAAAAAAATAAAATAAAAATAAGAGAAAAAAAGGGGAGGGGGAGAAAGAAGAGGAAAAAAAGGATATAAGATTGGGAAGAAGAAAGAGAAGAAATGCTCTTCACTTGAAGCAATTTTATTTATTTATTTATTTTTAAAGATTTTATTTATTTCCCTGACAGAGAGAGCAATCACAAGTAGGCAGAGAGGCAGGAAGAGAGAGAGAGAGGGGGAAGCAGGCTCTCTGCTGAGCAGAGAGCCTGAGGCGGGGCTCTATCCCAGGACCCTGAGATCATGACCTGAGCAGAAGGTAGAGGCTTTAACCACTGGGCCACCCAGGCGCTCCCCACTTGAAGCAATTTTAAATCATAAACTTTGTATTGTAAATGTAGATAGAGGGGATGCATTAACAATTATGTCCTTTCCAGTCTCCTTATATGAGGAGTTTCCTAATCAAAAATTATTGTACTATTAAGCTTTCCAACCATTCTTCTTGTTGGAAGATTGTGGGGTATTTTTTTAATTAGCATTTTAAAATTGATCAGAAAACAATTAAAATCAATTCCGCAAGATATATATTATTAGCTAGGCACTGTGTTAGACCTTCTCGTGAAGATTAGCCTAACAGTATCCTAGGAAAACAGAAGTCTGTTAATACTCACACAGTTTAGAGATACATACTATTGGAAATTAAATACAGACTTTGAGTTGGTTCCTGCCTGGTTTTTTACATATGAGTACACTGAGGTTTAGTATAGTTACTAGAACATATGATAAATAAACAAATATTGTGCAAAATACAGCAAGACTATGACTATAAAATACACACACACACACACACACACACACACGTACACACTCCAGAGAAAGGAGCTGTCAAATGACAGCTCGATCCATGTGTTTAGGGAAAGCAAGGGGAGGGCTATTCAGATAGGCAGTGAAGTATGATGGGAGTTAAATAATAACTAACATTTATAGTCAGTGTATTTCCTACTAGGCACTTATCTAATTGCTTTCTATAGATTATCTCATAGAATATTAATAACCACCTAATCAATAAGTACTCTCATTATCCCCATTTTACAAATGAGAAACATGTCTAGAAAAGTGAAGTAGCTCACCCAACGTCACATCACATCATATATCAGGATTCAAACTCGCCCTAAATCTGAGTCTCTCCAAACTACTGTAATGTACTGGCTAAAAGTTCAGCAAAGTTTCACTATAGAGAAAGATATTCCGAGAATCAGCACTAACCTTAGAAAACATAAAAGGTTAAAAGCACTAGTCTGGTCAGTGAAAATAAATAGTCCAATTCTGACGAACTCTATGATACCCTTAAAGAGGGAGATAAGCATAGTTGTAAATTATGTAAGGAGCCTATAGTTAGGAATACACATGAAAAACTTTGTATTTATGCTGGCAGGTGATAGGAAACAGAGAAAGGATTCTAGTCTTACAGGACTGTAACATAAATTAAAAAAAACTCATGGGTTGCCTGGGGGGTTCAGTCAGTTAAGGTTTGGACTTTGGCTTAGATCATGATCTCAGGGTCCTGGGATCCAGCCCTGGGTGGGACTCCTTACTCAGTGGGGAGCCTGCTTCCCTCCTCCTCTGCCCTTCCCTCCTTTGAAAACTCTTTCTCAAATAAAGAAGCAAAACCTAAAAATACAAAACAAAACAAAAACCTTCACACATAGAAGTGTAATCAAAATCTGATTTTGTTTCTCACTGCTGCTGATTACTGTTAACAAGATACAGTACAGTCCTTCTATATACATGCTTACTGCCACATTAAGGAAGAAAAATTAATTCCTGAATGAATCAAGAGCAACAAGTACATACTAGAGTTACAATTCCAGGTATTAGAACATCAAACAGAAATTAAACCAATAATTCAAGTTTCCTGGGTGAAATAAAAGCTGTGCTCCACAGAGAAACAGAAGTGAAGGATGGAGATAGCTGTGTTCCAAGAAAAACAAAAATGAAACTGATCCATAGAGAGTAAAACTAGGGATGGCAGATGTGCTCCATGGAGAGTATGTGGGGAGTGAAACCTGCCGCCCAAGAAGAGGAGTGGTGGGAGTGTATTTGTCTCCTAATCCATGCAATACCTCCTGGAAATGATAGTGAATAACAAAAATAGTCCCAAAATAACAAGAGCAATGAACAGAAAGAGAAAAGTTTGAATCAGTGGATGGTAGGCTTGAACTAATTTAGGGACAAAGGAAAACTGCCAGATGAATTGGAGTTTAGGGTATCATAATGCAGAAATACCTCCTGGAAAGGAGGCAGAAGTTTGATTTGCCAGGAAGCCCTAGACAGATCAGGACACAGGTGTGAAAAGTAAATCTGAAAACATGAGGATTTATATTTGTTTATGGAGTATCCCAAACAGTCCCCACTAACAACCCGCCACTACCACCACCAGGATGCATAAGGCTCCTGGAAACTGCATTGCCGCAAAATAAAGTGGACAAGCATTTTTTAAAGCATTAGCTAGGAATGGTTTTGTAGCCAAGTGTGGCTTTGGCATCTGAGAATAAAGCCCTCCCTCCGCATGGTAGCAATCAGGAGATCCCATCCAAATGTACAGCCTCTTACCTGTCTATTCCAAAGTGCATTCTGCCCTGGCAGTATGCCCAGGACATTCATTCAAAAAGCAGTTGTCTGGAACACCAGTGCATCTGTGCAGCACTGGAGGATACCTCTGCTCTTAGAACTAGCCAATGAGGCAGACTGCCACTATGTCGACTTTGCAAATGTGCTATGTGTGTCCCCTCAGAGTCCACAGCTATTGAATGTAAGTGTATCGGCAGCTGAGCCCAGCTCCGTGGGTATTACTCCGTGGTATTACTGGCCCAGCTCCATTTAGTTTGGTCCTTCAATTGGCCATGAAGGACCTTAAACTGACATCAGCTCCCTCATGCAAGTGCAGCCCATAGAATCACAAACTTGTAAATTCCTAATATGACTCCACAAATAGTCCTTGCCTCCCACTGCCTATATGACTTGTGTGTCCTTTAGATAAGACCCAAGTGGGTCTTACCTAAAACTCCATTCTTTTGGTTTGAATTGAACAATGCAGCTCTAGCCCAGGAGCCCCAAAGCACTCCACCCACAGACCCTAATAAAGACATTCACTGTGGGTCTTATTTTTCTCTCTGTCTATGCTCTGCCTTGACCTCCCTGTGTAACTCCCTTGAGGAATGCAGTGTCCTTCCTCCAGGACCCGTGAGTAACAAACTCCTGTATTTTAATTTGTCTTATGCTCTGTTGTTGAACCATGGCTTACCATCTGGCACCCTGCTCTCTACTGAACAAGTGTTAATTTAACAAAGTCATAACAGACAAGAAGGTCAAAGATCTCATTTGCAAACAATTGATAGCCTAAAAATAATTGGTTTAGGTAAACAGAAACAGATATAGCTGAGGATACACAAGAAAGCGTTGAAAAAATTGTAACTGTCATCCTCAATAAGACTCAAAGAATGTTTGCATTTATTAACTAATAAAACAAGAAAGGGAATTTGTGTATAAATGTAGGATTGCTAAAATAAAAGTGCCAATAAGAAGGGCAGAAAATGAAATCATGATTTAAAAGGGCCTTTAAAAAGCAAGGACATTAAAAATATAAGAGAAAAAAATATAAAAGATCTATACGAATGGGTCAAACTCTGACTAATAGGAGTTTCCAGCAGAGAAGATGGAAGAGAAGAACTAAAGAACAGCCACAAAAAGTTCAGTATTCAAAATAAATAAATAAATAAAAGACACCTAGATTGAAGGGCGTGAATGATAAATAGGACAGATGAAAAAAGCGATACAAAACTAAAGACATCTTTATTAAATTTTAGAGAAGCAAAAATCCTTAGATCCTGAGATCCAGAGATATAAAAGAACACAAAACACCTCTCTATAAAGGAATTCAAATCACACTGCTGAGACTTCTCATTTGTCAGAATGGATCCTGAAAGGCAATGAAACAGTGTTTGCAAGGTTATAAAGATGCTGAGTTGAACTTAAAGTTCTTTATCCACCAAACTATTAATCATGTATGAAGGCAAAAATAAAGACATTTCACCCATGAAGGACTCAGAAATTTACCTCCCATCCTTCCTCCCTGCAAAATAACTTGAATAAGCGTTCTAGAAAAATGACCATGACAACAGAGAAAGGGGAAGGAATGAGTTCCAGAAGGCAAAATCTAACCTAGAAGTGCAGTTCAGGGATATCCCAGGAGGACAGATTTTCAACCAATTCCAACTGGGGCAAGAAGAGAGTGTTACGCTTCTCTCTCTCCAGGAAAGGATGGATGCACGCAGTTGAAAGAATTGTGATAATTTTTACAATACAGTGAAGGTATATTATCCTTTGTGAATAAGAAAAAGAGTTGAAAGCTCCAGGAAAAACAGCTGATCAAGAAACTGATAGTCCAAAGGTAAAGCAAGCTACTGAAAGGCATCATTTGGAACAACTGATGAGCATAAATACAAATGTAATCCCAGTGCACTGGTTCTGCAGAGACTGAGCAGAATATGCATAACCTGCTATTTTGGAAGCTTCAGTAAATGGTGGCTGCTATTGCTATCATCATCATCACCATCATCATCATCATCACTGTTATTATTACCTTCTAGGACGTAGTTAGGTTTTTAAAGAAGTTAAAGTCATTTACTTTGTGAGCACAGTATTCTTTGGAGGATTCTTTCATCAGTTTTTTTTTTTTTTTTACCTTCATCTATCTTGTACCTCTTTTTAGTCTTCTTGGAAATCAAATAACCTTTTTGAAAAAATGAGATAAAAGTATATGACATTTGAGGGTGCCTGAATGGCTCTATTGGTTAAGGATCTGCTTTCTGCTCATGTTGTAATCCCAGGGTCCTGGGATTGAGCCCCTATAGGGGAGGTCCCTGCTCAGCGGTAAGTCTGCTTCTCACTCTACCCCATTCATGCTCACTCTCTCTGTCCATCTAGCACACATATGTTCACTCTCTCTCAAATAAATAAATAGATAGATAAAATATGACATTTGGAATACATTTAAGGAGTAATTTCCAATTTTAAATTTTAAAAGTGGTATTTTTAATATGCAAAAAATTATAAATAACCAAAGTATTGTCTTTGTCCTTTTCATGTTTTGTAATTGTTTTAAATTGTGAAATATTTTAAGCATAGAGGAAAAATATCTAAAGACACTTTCCTAAAAAAATAAAATAAAATAAAGACACTTTTTCTCATCTCCAAAATATGTTTTGGAGACAAGACCATTTTGTGTCTCCCTCTTGACACAAAAAACAATCCAACTCACACTTTTGCCCCTCTATTCCTCTCAAATACTTCTGACCTAATGTTTATATGTTATTTTCTCTTGAAAGCTTTTAAAACTGGACTAAGTATGCATAGAACCGTAAAATTATTCATCAGTATACCATTACTACGGTTTTAAAAATTTACTTAAATGACACCAAGTTGTACATATCTTCAAGTGCTTTCTTTACTCAAGACTTAGATAATTTGATACATTTATAGCATGTTTATTTGTTCAGAGCATTTTGTTTGGTTAAATGTCCATATCTTCTCATGTCTTTGAAGCACAACCCTTAGTTTGGCCCTAGGTCAGTATCTAGAAATGATGAAGATGCATCTTCCTTTCATTTTTGAAATGCCAGGATTCACTGACCAGAGAAGGCTGTGAAGAAGGCCTTAGAGCCTGTACTCTGTAGTCATGATTAATGAATTGCTGACATCCACACTAGATTCTGGCCCAACCTGGGAGTACTGGTGTCACCCACAGAGGAAGGACCACCCTCTGGCCTTTAGCACTAGGCTCTCTTACAAGTAAGGAAAGGAATTTGTAGACAAGATGATCTAGCAGAAAAGGCATTGGGAAAGTCCCTCCTGTCAAGCAAATCTCTCACCACCAACTTTCTACAGATACCATAAATCTGACCATGAAGGACCCATTCTTAGAGAACTATTCTTTATGGAAATATCATAAGCATTAAGCTCAATCAAACAATAGTACCTTATTTAAAATAAGTTAATATGAACTGGTTTTGGAATAGCTCCATGCTGAATGAACAGGACATAGGTGACTTTGGACAGAGGAAATGATAGAGGAATATGGAACAACCTGCCTGAGAAGTTTGGCCAAGTGGGGGTTCCTGACAGCCAAATGACCCATGAGGTGCCCCCTTTAAAAGTTGATCTTTGTATATTTAGTGTGGGTGGGGAAATCTGATTTCCATTGATATATTTTAATACTTGCATTTTCGGGGGATCTAGATAAGAGATTTATTGTGAATATTTTTCATGTGATTTTTCTGAGTCAATTCCATTCTTGAGGGGCAATATTTAAATTTTGGAGATTACATAATCATAATACATAAATATAACTTATATGTATATTTTTTAAAGATTTTCTTTATTTATTTGAGAGAGGTAGAGCGAGAGAGAGCATGAGAGGGGAGAAGGTCAGAGGGAGAAGCAGAATCCCCATGGAGCTGGGAGTCCGATGTGGGACTCGAGCCCAGAACTCCAAGACCACGACCTGAGCTGAAGGCAGTCACCCAGATGCCCAATATAACTTATATTTTTATAAAGATATAAATATAACAACAGAAAATATATAATATAATGAATCATTTTTTCAGAAATCTATATTATAGTATGAATTATTCAACTTCAGAATTTCAACTGTTACTATTCAGATTGGTTAACAGGGAACTATGGAATGTCTGGGTCATACAGCCCCAATTGGAGCATCTCCCAGGCAGCTTTCATGTATGGCTGCCAAAATATTCAAGGTCCAGGCAAGACTAGGTTAGCTTTATTGGATTTTAAAATTTCCGCTAACATGAACTAACATTTCCACAGCCAGAAATTGTTTCCATGAACTATATCATTTGCGCATGTGTGTGTGTGCAGACGTGCATATACAAGGAGCATGTTAGAAATTCAGAGGAACAGAATTGCTTGAGAAGAAATCAGTTTTATTCTTATAGTTGATATTAATCTGTGAAATGAAAAAGAAATATATTCAAGATCCAGTTGTGCCTCTTTGCCAGGAAGGCTTTACAAACAAGCTGAAGTGTTCAGAAAAATAACTGACTCTATCTGAAAGAAATAGGGTGATTTCTACAATACAAATGTGATCACTGAAGCCTTGGCCTGGCTTCTTGGTGCTGTCAGAACAAAGCCTCCTTCCCAGAATGGAATGTGGTCCTTGTGACTTGCTTGTCCTACCAGGTTGGTAGCTCATGTCTACCTACACCATCTCATCCTGAACAACTTACAGCTCTTCATTATGGGAGGCGCCCCTTGGCCGGTTTAGCTATAATCTCCCCTTCCTATGTAGCAATGTCATTTCCTCCAGGAAGCCTTCCCTGACTGCCTGCCTCCCCCCAGAGTTTGGCAGGCTCATCCACGTTCACTACACTCTAATAGCCCTTTACATCAACTAATGTTGTGGCTCTTGTGGACAGGAATCTTTTTGGTTACCAATATGTCCTTAAGACTTTACCCATCTCTAGGCACAGTAGGCATGCCATTTCACTGAGTGAATAAGTGAATGAGTATCAGGAAAACAAGAGCATGAAAGCCTGAGGAAATAGAGGCAAGTTTATGGAGGTAGGAGTAGAGAAGGATGTTTGATGGTGGCTGCAGAAATGATGCTGCCCAGAAAATGTACCAGTGAGACAAAGCAAGATTTTAAGAAAGAAAATCACAAGGCAGAAGACACAGTCAACTTCCCTGAATCATAAAGGTATAGGCTGAAGAAGTTTCCAAAGCATCAAGTCCATTCCAGAAATGTTTTAAGGAATTCTCTGATAGAAGTAAATTAAGATTAAAGGAGAAATTGCAGACTTAAGAAAGTGCAGGTCAGACTGCAATTGTAGACTAAAGGAAGTGCTGCACAGGTGGCAGCAGGTTGGGCGTAAAATGTAGATGGTAACACTGTCATCCTAAAGCCTGGGGAAGGATCTTGCTGGTTTTAAAGAAAGAGAGACCACATCAGGAGATTAAGGTTGCAGGGAATGCCAGACTATGAACTTTGTACAGTTTTGTTTAATAAGCATAGATTATCCTATCCTCAGAGAGTATAAAACTGTATCCCACCCAGCATATAGCCTTGGTCCAGTATTCCAACACTAGGACCTGGTGACAGGAATGAATGGAAAGGTGAATTGAGAGACATCAAATTCAGTATATACTCTACATGGAAGAAAGGATCCTCAGGGAAGACCCGATGTCATAAATTTGTCATTTTAGACAACAAACAGGAGTTTTCTGGATGCCACTCTCTGAGTAGAAAAAAGTATGCATTAGCATAAGACTTGTTAGGATTTACTAATTTAGGGAATTTGTGTTTTCAAAATCACTCAATTTCATAGAACCACTGGTGTAGATTAGTTGGTAACCTGGTAAAGGAAAGTGATCTGTTTCTTCTGTTTAAACTTTTCCCCAAACATGAAGTCTATGGCTGTAACAGAGATGATATTGTTCATTATAATACTTTATATCCATTGAACAATTGCAATATACCAATAAAATGTAAAAAGTCCACAATGCTATAGATAAATGTAATCCTCACAACAATCCTACAATGCAGATACTTTTATTATCCTCTTAGTATGCAAGATTGAAGTCAGAACAGACTGATGAAAGAACTTTCCAAAGTCACACAACTGGTAAGAGACAAAGCCAGGAACCAGAGCCATCTCACCATCTCACTGTAGTCCAGAACTCATGTGCTAATAATTGCACTATTCTGCCTCCCAAATTCTAATTTATGTATAAACCTGTGAGAAGACTGTATTTTTTTT
>CM052798.1:96111438-96222292 GCA_028533885.1 Nasua narica | reverse complement strand
TGTCATTTTGAACTCTATTTCCGACATATTACTGATGTCTGTATTAATTAGTTCTCTAGGAATTGGTACTGTCTCTTGTTCTTTTTTTGTGGTGAGTTTTTCCGCCTTGTCATTTTAAGGAGCTAAGAATAGATGAGTGAGAGAGAAAAGTACTCTGGAGTTCCACAGTTCTCAGTGATTGATGCACTTGGGCTTGGCTGGATATTCTCACTGATCTTCTGGGGAGGGGCCTTTTGAACTTGGTTCTCAGATGTCTTTGCCTGAGGTGGAATTGCCCCACCCTTGCCCTGGGAGGGGCCAAGCAATTCGCTCATTATCACTCTCGGGAGTCTTTGTTCCCTTAGCGCTTTCTGTACAGCCCTGGAGGCCTGGAATGCAAATGGCGGCTCCCAGTCTCTGGCTGGAGGAGCTGAGCGCTGGACTCCCTGAGCGCTGGAGTCCCCGCTCCTCAGTGGGCCCTCAGAGGAAAGCAGTCAATCACTCCCATCTCCCTGGTCCCCGCCCAGGCTCCGAGCCCAGCCACCCCGGTGGCGGCGCGTTTCTATCTTTGGCTCGCGGCCCCGTCTGGAGTCTCCAAACCCAGCAGATTCCTCTGCGCACTCCTGCACCACTCCTCCCCAAGGAGGAAGGAGGGGTCTTTCTGGAATGCCTTATGTGGTCCCCGCTGGAAGAGCCGCGGCCAGAGTCTAGGGTAAGCCCCAGTTGAAAACACACTGCGCGGCTCTTTCTCTCCTGCCGATTTCTCCGCCTCAATATCTGGAAGCTCTGCCGCACTCAGACACCCCCGGTCTCTTTATGATCTCGCGGGTCCTGAAACCACTCTGTTCCCACAAGGACTGAACCTCCGGCTTAGTTTCTGGGGCAATGTCTGTCAGTGGAGCAGACTCTGAAAGTTCAGATTTTGTGCTCTGCAGCTCTGTGGCTGCAGGGAGCCGGCCCCTCCCCCCGCGGTCTCTCTTCCTGTCGCTTTGGAATCACTTTCCAAATGTCCTACCTTTTGGAAAGTGGTCGATTTTCTGCTCCTAGGATTGCTCTTCTTCCTCTCTTCTCTCTCCTGTTGAGTATGCTGGCTTTTAGAATGATTTAATAACTATCTAGATGAACTTCTCGGATCCGACTCTATCTCAACCTCCTATTCTCTGCCATCTTGCTCCTCCTCCACTTTCTTATTTTTTAAGACCTAATCTTTATAAATAAAGATGTGCCTTTTCCAGTCTTTTACACTGTGTGCAATTTTGAAGAGGATACTTATGACAATAAAATGTTTGGTTATATTTTTGCATATGGTGTGGCAATAAAACTGTCTTCACTAAGCTTGTTTAAGAAACTTGGTTAGAAAAGCCTATGAGGATCTAACCTGACAAGGAAAGTGGAGGGATGCAGATGACTTCTTGCAGAAAGAAGCTCAATTGGATTAATGGCACAATGATTTTATTCACTTCTGAACTGGGAGGTGTGTGCAGTGGAACTATTCAACTCATTGTTCCCAGATGGAGACACAGAGGCAATGATTGGAAAAGCAGCCTTTCCTGGAGCAAAATCCTTACTTATGCCTGCTTCTTACTTCTAGTATGCCTTCAAGGTTGGGAATTAATGCCACTTTCTCTATTCCTAGTGACCTTCTCTTTGGAGTATATTCAGCCACTGATGTTGGTGACCAGGTAGGATTGAGGATCTTTCCTAAGACAAACAGCAGGTTTTTAGTCTAGTTCATCAGGATAAAAGACTAGGTACGTGGTTTAAGCATGAGACTCTAGCTTGTCATAAAACTGATCTCCTGTGCATAGATTTATTTTATCATAATTGCAACCACTGCAGTTAACTGATTAAGGATTAGGAGATTTAGGATTTAGTAACTGTTCCCTTGGGAACTCACATCATGCACAGGCCATATGACCTCAAGCTTATTATTTAATCTAAGCTTGTTTATTCATCTGTAAAATGTGTTGTGTGAACACTTAATGAGAGAGTGTTTGCAAAATATAAACTGTAATGTGCTTTTGCTATTAGTAACTTTCACAAAGTGTTTGCCATTTGTTTTCATGTGAGTAGTTCCAAAATTTGATGATAGAAGTTTTACCAGCATCTAAGTGTAAAGAAGGTCTCTAGATATAGTTGATTTGTCTAGTACTTGTTATATACATAAATACCTACTCCCTACCCCACCCTTCACCAACACTCAACTTGCTAATAATTAAGAACCTTAAAGAGCAAGTTATTTTATTCACTTGCCTCAGCAAAGATAAGCATTTAATGTTAGAATTACTGCTTGGCAAATATTTGCTGTTTTCTTCCTTCTTTTCTTCATTCTTCAAAAATAAAATGACCAAGTTTTTTTTCTATGATTCTCTACACACTTACTTATTTTAAAACCACAAAATGCAGAAATTACTGCCACTTTGTTTTGTTCATAGAAGTATATGTTCTTAAAAATACAGTCATGATTGAGTGTAGCAATTCTAAAACCCTGAAAGCCAGGTAAGAGTGAATTTTGGCTTGCAGAATTCAAAGACAGTGGTTGCTTTAAGCTCACTCAATTCTTATTTTTTCCCTAAAAAACAGATTATCCATGTTTATAAAAAATATCTGACTGCTATACACTGTTATAATAGGTAGGTAATCAAATATCATGTGTTCCAATAGATATTATACAAATATTTTTAAAGATTTTAATCTACCTCAGCATAGATTTTTGGATTAAGAAAGTAAGAACAGTTTCTATATAGATTTGGAATGATTATTAATCCATACTGCCCTCTGGTGGAAACTTTTTTCCACAAATTACTCTCAGTTTTTTAGAACACTTTCTTCTAATAAACTTTCAAATTTTAGCATCTCTTTTTTTTCTTTAATTTTTAAGTAGAGCTACTTACTTAAAAGTGATCTTTGGTATGTGTCTGAGGATATTTTTCTCAAAATATCACTGATAAATAGTTGAGATCATAAAATATGAAATGGAAGAACTGTTCTTGAATTATATATATGTAATATAATTTATATATTATCTATAATTTAATATATAGATACTATACATATATATTTTAAAATATATATGCTTTAAGACTCTTTTTCCTGGGGTACCTGGGTGGCTCAGTGGGTTAAAGTCTCTGCCCTCAGCTCAGGTCATAATCTCAGGGTCCTTGGATGGAGCCCAGCTTTGAGCTCTCTGCTCAGCAGGGAGTCTGCCTCCCTCTCTCTTCTCTGCCTGCCTCTCTGCCTACTTGTGATCTCTTTCTCTCTGTCAAATAAATAAATAAAATCTTAAAAAAAAATAAGACTTTTTCCTTATCATATTGTTGAGGAGGAAACATTTTTATTCTATTCTAGTTTCTTTCACAGATTAAGAGGGAAAGAAAAAATCTAATTACATATTTACAGGAGCTCCATGAGAATATGAGACCCTCAGGCACTCAGACAGAGGCTTATATGTCATCCTGAGCTAAGGAGAAGGGGTAGAGGTCTGGAACTGGAAATGGGAGGAAAACAATTCATAAGGAGATGGGAAGAGCAAATGTTTGGTAACCAGATGTTTGCTACATCATGCAGAGAGGGGGACACACACACAGAGAGGGGAATTGTTCCCCCAGGAGCTGCCCAGCTCCCCACAGCTTACCACACCTCACTCAGACTCTGTAGTTATCTCTAGTGATAGCTCTCTTCCTGGACCAGCCCTCTATCTAGGTTCTTTTAGGCAGTTAAAGGGGAGGTAAAAGTTCTTCTGAGTCTTTTGGGCCTTGATTGACATCAGCTCAAGGTAAACCACATACCAAAGTTGCACATTGAAGAGAGGCTCATCTGAACACTTTCATAATACTTTTATTTTCCAGTTAATATTTTTCCATATATGAAATGTTTTATATATTCTACCAAGTTATAAAATAAAGCATATCACCAAGGTGTACAATATAGTCCACCAATCCTCCTCCACCAAAATGATGGCAATTTAACCCACCTATTTAGAATTTGATAAAGACATTACAGAACAATTCAAAGATAAAGTACTTTAAAGAATGGGCTGCCTAGACTTGAAAATCAGGTGTTAGCTTCCTTTCTAAACACATGATCTTGGGCAAATATTTACTATAAATCAGTTTCAATTTCCTCATCTTGAAAGTATGCAGAACATTTACAGAACCATTACAAAATGTGTATAATAATATATATTTTACAGAATGATATGATGTTCACACAGATCACCTAGACTTCCCTGGAATAAAGTAAGTGCTCACCAGCTGTCCTTTCCTTCATCTTCTTTCTCTTTGAGTAATAGTTCTCACAGTATAGCTTCAAAAATTGGCACATATTAGGCACTCAATAATATCGTTAAATGAATGAATAATTTTATAAACGATGGTTACAAGTGGGAAGATTTCAGCATATTTCAAGGTCTGTTTCCAGCCCAAATGCTTTCACATTCAACATATTAAAGGAGTTTTAACTGAAACAAAATTTTAAAACTATGGATTTGTCATTGTTCCTGAAAACAGTTGAATATATAATGCATCTTTTCTTTTTCTTTGTTAGAATTGGTTTCCATGGAAACTGGTTTGGAAGGTGAGTTTTTATATGTTTATCCCAGTTACTTCTATTTCCTTGACTCAGAAATATGGAGACAACTCAAGAAAAAGAGATAAGGAGAAGTTCTGGGGTGGCTCAGTTTGTTAAGCTTCTAACTCTTTTTTTTTAAGATTTTTGTTTATTTATTTGAGAGAAAGAGAGTGTGTATGTGAGCAGGTAGGAGAGGGAGAGAGAATCTGACTGTGTGTTGAGCTCAGAGCCCAATGTGGAGCTCAATCTCACAACTAGAGATCATGCCTTGAGTCAAAACCAAGAGATGGATGCTTAATGGACTAAGCCCCTAAGCTTCCAGTTCTTGATTCTGGCTCAGGTCATAATCTCAGGGTTGTGAAATGGAGCCTCAAGTCAGTCTCTGCATTAAGTGGGGAGTCTGCTTAGATTCTCTCTATCTCTCCCTCTGCTCCTCTGCCCCTCCTCCTGCTTGTGCACTCTCTCTCTCAATTAAACAAACAAATAAATCTTTTTTAAAAAATAAGAGACATGGATAATAAATATATATTTATATCTAATATTCACACTTTAGCAAGGTTGGTACATATCAGCAAATTATCTTCAGGTCTGTCCTATAGAGTTTCTCTCATTTCTATTTTTAATTTTCCTGAAATGGTGACTGCCTCCAAGGGCAGGGAACCTGTTTTAGTTGTCTCTGTCTTCACAGAGTCTAACACAGACCTTGTATACAGGTGAGACTTCAGATGTTCAATGTGAATAATGTGCTCTATTGGGCACCATAGATAATCACTGCCCTTGTTCCTACAGTAAAAGAGATATGCAGCTTTTATTTATTACATGAACTGCTACTATTAGCATCTATCATTTAATATCTTGATTAACATCAGTTTATAATGATATGCTTGAAATGTAGGAAGAAGCAACTCAAAGAAATCAAGGTCCTTGAGGTGCTATCCCAATTGGAAAGTTTTATTGCACTTTGTCAATGAAATCATTCTTCCTACTTAGGGTATTTATTCAGACCATGCTATGTACCAAGCATTGAATAGGTGCTGGAGATACAGGGATGAACTCAACATCGTGGCTGACACCAAGAGTTCTCTGATCTAGGTATGGGAGGAAATATAAAGCAGAGGGATGTACAACTATGGAAAGGACAATTCACAGAAGGGATATGTGATTTGAAACTTAGTTAGGTATATACTTTAGTCAGGTGAAAATGGGGTGGAGGGAATGGACAGGTGGAAGAAATGTTTCAGATGGAAAACCAGGGTTGATGTTCTCCAAGGGAAAAGAGCACTAAAAGGGAGGCAGGTTTGGGGTAGACAACAATGTGGTGAGTTCAGTTTAGGATATGTTGTGTTTTGAGGAACATTACCAAGTTGGAGGCATGGATTTGAAATGCAGTGGAGAGAACCATAATGAACATGCTGGTTTGTAGTCAATACCAGTGGGTAATCCATGAAATCCTAGAGCTGGGAATGGCACTTGGAAGTGATGAAGTTTTAGAATATAGGTGAGGTTCAGTGGGGTGGAGTCCAGAGCCAATGACCCAGAAAGAATTCTTGAGACATCTTTGGTGTAAAATGGTGGCTTATTAAAGCACAGGGACAGGACCCATGGGAAGAAAGAGCTGCTGCCCTGGGGTTGTGAGGGGTGGCAGATATGTACATGGGGTAGGGGGTGGTAAGGAAAAAGGGAGGCTTCAAAAGAACTTTCATATGCTAAAGAGGACCTACAAGATACCTGAGACCTTGAGGCCTTGCCATTGTCAAGGTTTTACCCTCTAGCAAGGTATTAATATTAAGATAGTTGGGAGATTCCATGGGGTGCCTGGGTGGCTCAGTCATTAAGTGTCTGCCTTAAACTCAGTTCCTGATCTCAGGGCCCTGGGATTGAGCACATCAGGCTCTCTGCTTGGCAGGAAGCCTGCTCCTCCCTCTCCCCCTCCTCCTGCTTGTGTTCCATCTCTCACTGTCAAATAAATAAATAAAATCTTTAAAAAAAAAAAAAAGATAGTTGGGAGATTCCTAAAGAATGTCATATATGTCCCACCCAGGAGTGGGGGTGGAGGAAGGTTGCAGGGTGTCAGGGTGTCAGCATTTGCTTTGCCCTCAGCCAGCCTTCTGTTCCTTCATCAGAAGAAATGTGCAGGAGAGAAAACTAGATGGGTGCTGACAATAGGGTTAGAGAAGGGGCATCCTCAAAACAGTGAGGGTCTCCAGGGAAGCACCACAATGTAGGTATTCAATAAATGTTTTCTAATTACATAGTTAATTTGAATTTAAAAAAGATAGACAACAAAAGCCCTCCTAATCTTTGGAAACAATCGAGAATATGGAATAGACGTAGAAAGAGAGAGAAGATAGATATGGATATATATTCATAAGAGTGAACCACTCACAAATGTAATAATGTCACGGTTTGAGGAGTTACTTTATGCTACATACTTCCTAAAATTCCATAAATATTACCTCATCATCTTATAATATAACGATATCTTTTTATGTCAATTTCTTCCATGATAGTATGTATAATCATAGAAGCAATTTGGTATGGTTTTTAATAGCATAAGACTAAGGTTAAGAAATACCTAGTTTCTATTCTTGACTATACCACTAGATGTTGGCCATGGACAACTTAAATTTTTTGAGTTTCTGATCTCTCATAATTCATACACATAGTAAAATAACATTTTTGCTATATTATTTTTATCATTGGGTAATTTTCTTAAAGTCACAAAGCTCATCATAAATTGAACTAAGATTTGAATCTAAACACAAGTTCCAAACATATATCTTTAATCATTAAACCCATCCCATTACTCATCTTCTACAGCTCAAAAAAAAAATATATATATATATATATGCATATATATAAATATATATATGGGAAAACTTTTATAGGAAAGGTTCCATAAAAAGTATTAATATTTGCATATGGAGTTCATATAAGTTAATAAGAATTGATGATCCTAATAGATAGATGGCCAAAGGACATAAGCAGGCATTTAATTAATGAGAAATAGTGCCTAGTAACTTAACATATGAGAAAAAAGGCTTCAGCCTTTCTGGGAATCCAATAAATAAAAAAATTAAATCATGAACTATAAGTTTTTCATGTATCTGAAGAATCCCCAGTGAAACCATAAGCTTTAGGGGAAAACATAACTGGTGTATTTAAAAACTAGTATTTTTTTAGCCTTTAAGAAAGCTTCCAATAAATGAACAACAACAAAAAATGGACACAGAAAACATATGACTGGGTTGCTTAATATGGCAATCAATTTATTTATAATTTCTTAATAGATCAAAAGATTAAAACAAAATGAAATAAATAAAATGTAAAAGCAAAAATTGTTATTTTAAAAATTTTACTGTTTTCCAGCTCTTTTTGAAGGACAAATTATTTCATATTAAACACATGGGACAAAAAGCCTTTAGTCACAGATGAAGTGACTTCTGGCTGAAACCCACTTGGTAGTTTAAAAGGCAAGTAGGGAGACTCAGTGCTAGTGATTTGTTAAACCCTACCATGCATTCAGCTGATAAGCTGAAAATAAATTGGAAAAGAGTTTGGGGAGCCCATTCTTTCTACATAAAACCTATATCCCTTCTGATGGGATATATACAAAGAATTAATCATTCTTTCAGCTCTCCTTGAACAACCATCAAAGTCAAGGATGTATTAGGATTAGGCCTAACAATAGGAAGGGCAATGTTTATTCAATATAAATTTAAAAAGTTTTAACTCTCTTGACACCAATTCTGAAACACATATCTGGATATAATATTTGTATTTGTAACATGGCCTTAGTCCTGTAGAAAGATTTTTTTAAGTTCAAAAAAACCTCATGGAGCACTGGGTATGGTGCATGAACAATGAATCTTGGAACACTGAAAAAATAAAATTAAAAAAAAGCAATCAATTATGGTTCAAATGACACATAAACCAAAATAAGCTCAAAATAAACCTTACTTTAACCATGGGAGAAAATATGATTGGAATTGATTCTTTCTGGTAAAGACTAGTAGTTTAAATAAGTGTCAGTCAGCCTTTCTGCAGAGGAAAGTTAGACAATGGAATAAGGGTTTCAAGTTAAAGTTGCAAGGGACCCATCCAATGTACTACAAAAACAAATATATAAATGTCTTCATCTGAATATATCTGACTTTCTTTTAGGAAATCATTTAAGTCCTGATGGGATTTAGTAGAATGTGAATAAATTACAATCAGAATCAATAAGTGACTCATTATGACATTCCCACTAACCTGCAACTGCTGTATATTGGGGAAGTATATGGGAAAAAGGATAAAAATGAAACCAAATTTGAGTGTCCAAATTTGGTTTTATGGCCTTGGGGAATTTATCTGACATCTTATATGATAAGCTTTCTCATCTGAGAACTATTAATAATAATATGACTTTGAATAATTTCCTAAAAATTAAATATGAATTTTTTCATATATGAAAATGAAAATTCTTTTTATGAAAAATAATTTCTTAAAAATTAAATAATATATAAAAAGTGATTTCTCTTACCAAATTTAATCCTCTGCCTCAAGCCAATTCATAAATTGAAACACTTCTTTCCAGAGACTCATTTCTATCAAGTAACAGTATACGAAGAAAGAGCAATTAGATTTGGCTATGACTTAGTGGTACATGATTTATAAAAATAGAAAGGCTAACAAGAACTTTCTCCCAAAAGAAAATTTTGGCTTTTTGTGGCAATAAAACACATATATGTATTGACATAAATGGATATCTCCATCTCTCTATGTGCAGTTAATTTTTCCCTAAGTGTATTTAACCTTTACATTTTTACCTAGAAAATTCCATCTTATAATTTTCAGTTTATTTTTCCACTTTTTCAAAATTCATTTAATAATCTGATTCTATATCCATAATATTCAGTCTAACACCTGCCTCTGTGTATCTACAAATGTAGTAAACATATACTGTCATTTACACAATGACACAGCAATTCCATACCTAGCTATTTATGCAAAATAAGTAAATACAGATATGCACAAATAGATTTGTACACAAATATTCATAGCAACTGTATTTATAATAGCCCCAACCTATAAACAATCTAAATGGCTATTAACAGGTGAACATTTTAGGATATATCCAACGATAAAATACTACTCATTGATAAATAGACATGAATATACAACATGGATAAATCTCAAAAAATATACTGAGCAAAAGAAGCCATACACTTAAAAGAGTGGATGCTACAGGATTCCAGGTAAATGAAATGTGAGAAGAACCAAAACAATTTTATAATTATGGAACTCAAAACGGTGATTGCCCATTGAGCGGCTGGGACTGTGAACCAAAATAAAAGAACTTTCTGGGGTTCTGGAACTACTCTTTATGTATATTGTACACACATACACACATATACAAAGAGTCAAATTTATAGAATTATAGACTCATGCACTTAAAAGGGAACATTTATTATTTTAAACACGGTATCTCATTAAAGCTGATGTAAAAAATATTCATCAGTAGGTGAATGGATAAACAAATTATCATATATTCATACAACACAAGACTAAAGAACAATAAAAAGGAATAGCTGTTACTATAGGCAACCATAAGAGAAATGACTCTCCACCAATTTGCTAAACAAAATATACCAAGATTTCTACATGTGCAAGCTTAAGAGCAGGAAAAACTGATTTGTGTGATAGTGGTTTCTCTGTCAGGTAAATATATTTCTCCAAATGTACAGATCAGTGCTTTATATCTCAATAAAAATTATATTAAGCCAAGAAAAAGATAAAATTTCAAGTTCCAAGAGAAAAATGAAAGGAATGACAGAACTTATCCATACTATGCTACCTTTGCTATACAAAGACACAAATTCAAAGTTTTACTTATGTGGAGAAAAAAAACAAACAAAAAGCAAAATAAAATGCTTCAGAAGCGTAGATTATCTCTACTAGGAAATGTGAGAAAATCAGAAAAGCTGCTAAGTCTGGGGATTAACCTGAGAGACCCAGGGATTGGGAATGGAGAGAGTCCAGTCACTGTGCTTTTTAAATAATGTATGTTATATATATTGTGCTTTCAAAAATATAAATTAATATAGTCATTAAAAAATTGTGTTGAATGTTTTAGAAAGACTCCATGAAGGCAAATCACTAATATTAAATTGTGGTTTGGACAAACATAAAGGATTGAAGAAAAATCGTAAAAACCAAAACACATTCTGATTTTCATTGCTCTATAGGTCATTTAAAATTTGACCCACTTTAAAATAAGTAAGAGTGCAAATTATTATGGCTGTGTTTAATTCAATACCCACAGGTAAATGCAGTTAGCCTTATAATACCAAAGGATAATATCTATTAAGAATTCAAAGTGTGTCACAAGTTTTTCCTTAGCTTCATAGGTAATAATTATTTATTCCTTATAATACAAGAGAGTTACCAGAATTATCCTAATGTTAATATAAGGAAACTAAAGCAAAGAGAAGTTAAGTTAGTTGCAAAGGACCCCCAAAAGAAATCACATTCAAGCCAAGCTGTATGGTACTTATCCAATATTGAAAGATTGAGGAATGCGTCCATGTTGGTATGTGCCACTTCCTGACAGCACACGGGAGAATGTGGCACAAACAAGTCAACTTCTATAGAATGGGAGGGCAGTTGACAGTTGAGATGACTGCTGCCCAGAGCAACTCCTCAGTTCCCTATTTATTAGATACTAGATAGCAACCAACAAAGAAGATTATGCATTGTTTGTATGTAAACAAGAAGGAATGTGAGTCATAAATTGATCACCAGTTTTATAGATTAAACAGGAAGAAGGGAAGGGTGTGCCTGGTCAATCAGTATGGAATTCATTATAGAATAAGTGCACTTAGCACTTAAATGGATAACCCCATCAGCAAGCTCTCTCTGAGGCAGGGGAGATAACGAAAAAGGGAAGCAGGCAGGTTTTGCCCTGAGCGGGTGGGGTGTTTCCAGCTGCTAGGCTTAAGAAAGTTTATTATCCCCGCCACCTGAGGCCTGCTGCAAGTACATGTTTTTCCTCAAAGTTATCTTTAAGCATGCTTGCATGACCAGCACAACTCCTTATAGTTATATTTTCAGATGACTTAAGATAAGATATTGTGTTTTTATTGAACAGGGTCAATATTTATAGATGTCATTGGGTTTCCAATTCACATTTCTCTGCCTATTTCTTATCTCAGGCACATGGGCAAAGGACAGACCCATGTAAGCCCTGGGTGAATAGGGTCCCCAACTCACATAGCGAGGTAGTCATTTTATTCTTTCTGTATAGGTGCTTTGGTCTTCCCGTTCCTGCACTTCTGCTTCTTAGAAGCACCTCCCGTCCCTAGATAAACTACTTGCATCAAAAGCCTTGTTACTTTTGGTGTATCCTGAGCTAAGTGCCATTTATGAAAGGGTTAAGGTCTGTGTACATAATTTAGTGATGTCCTCTGTAGCCAATGCTAATTCCTAGTTCTAATTTCATCTCAGATAAGAAATCTTACTTTTTTTCATCTTACAGAGATGGCCAAATGCAGATCTATGGACCAGTTACATTAGAATCATTTTGGATGCTTATTAATAATACAGATTCTTCAGGAGGAAAAGGTTTTAGTCACTCACCATTAAGTATGCTAGCTGTGGGCTTTCCATACATGTTCTTTATGAGATTAGGAGGCTTTCTTCCACCCTAGTTTGTCCTGTGTTTCTAACATAATAAGGGTTGAATTTTGTCAAAAGCATTTTTTTGGCACCAATTGAGATGATCATGTGGTTCTTGTTCTTTATTCTTTAATATATTACCTAAATTGATTCTTTGATTTTAAACCACCTTGTATTCCTAGGATAAATCCCACTTAGACACAATGTATCATACTTTATATGTTGCTGAACTTGGCTTTCTAATATGTTGTCGAAGATTTTCTGTCTATTTGGTTTATCTGCTTGTTATTTGGTTTGTTATTTGGTTAGTGCCTTAGCTGGACTGACTGTTAAGTGGTTCCTATTTCCACATAGCATCTGATGTCACTCCCCAGAAGCCCAGCCCTACATATATAGACACAGTCACCTTGGCATGATACAGTTTCTGCTTTCTCTTTGACTCTCTCTTTTCCTTAATTTCTCTGTTAAATTGGCTGCCTCTGATGCAATCACACCAGATTTTAGCTTCCACTAACCACTGGCTAGTTGCCCTAATTGTTTTTAGTATTGTCCTGGAACATAAATCTCTCCACAGTCTGATCCAGTTTAATTCAAGTTGCTCTGCAGTGGTAGATTTTAGGTCAGTTTTTGAAGCTCATTCATACCCCAGGATGGCTTTTCTTGCTTTTCTCCTTCCCTGGATTACTCTGGTAACTATTAACTGACTATAGTTCGGCTTGTTGCTTTTGCAGAGCTACCAGCATCCTCTTAATTGCTTTCCTCTCTACTGTTTTTCAACATCAGGTGTGAGCTTCCCCACCTATTTTTCCAAATTAAGTTGGTTCTCTTGAGGAGAACTTCAGAGCTCTCTGTTTTCACAGCCTGCCTCCCACCCTGGGCAAAGTCTCTGAGTCATGGCCCTAGGGCATGGGGACACTAGCCCACTTCTGAGATGCCCCGTCTTTATGAGCAGAGCTCTGGGCGGGGTATTGGCCTCTGTTGATCTTGGTTTTCCTGTCCTGATGCGGAACTCTACCCCAAGAGCGGAATTCAGAGAGGTGGATGGAGCCACTGTTCTCACCCTACTGTTCCTGGAAGTTTCTGTCCTCTGTGGGGGCTGTGTGAAGGATCTCTCAGCCAATCTTAGCAGAGGGAGCCCTGTGTTCTGAGCTGACTGGCCAGGAGTAGAGCTTCTGTCATGCTGAGCTGATGGGCAGAGTTGAGCAGGTCAGGGCTCAAATGCCACATTCTTTCACTGCTCTTAGATTTAGTAGATTTGAATAAATGTTTCTCCATTTGCTGAATGCCCTTAAGACTATGTACAGAGATTTCAGTGGTTTTTTTTTCTCCCTATCATTTTCACTAATTATGGTTGTTTCACTAGAAAGATGGTCTGTGGGAGTCCTCATGTCATCTTTTGGAAAATGAAGGACTCATTTTCTTTTCATTTTATGTGAAGTTTTGTTTATTTGTGTCTGGCTTTCCTCTTGAGTTATTTCTTGCATACTGTCCCCTAAGAGCTCTGTTTTGACCATAAAGTAGAGCATGGGAAATTTTATCAGAACCCACTCTATTTTTACTAAAGACAAAGATAAATATGTATTTGTGTTAAAATTTTTTGGTAGAAGACTGGTTCTCACAGATTAACCATTTCTGAGAAACACAAACACTGAAGATATACTCATTTATAATTTTGATGAACTTCAAATCTGAATCTCAAAGACTTGGAGGTTAATGCTCAGGAATGGATAAGTTTCTGAGAAAGCAGTCACCTAACATTTTCATCCAAGGGAGGTTTTTTTTGTTTTTGTTTTTGTTTTTTTATTTGACAGAGAGAGATCACAAGTAGGCAGAGAGGCAGGCAGAGAGAGGGGGAAGCAGGCCCCCTGCTGAGCAGAGAGCCTATTCAAGCAGGGCTTGATCCCAGGACCCTGAGATCATGACCTGAGCTGAAGGTAGAGGCCTTAACCACTGAGCAACACAGGCACCCCTGGGTGTTTTATTGTATTCTAGTTAAACACTTTTCTAAGGTGACAAATGAAATAAACAAAAACTTAGTTTCTTTGTAAAATGTGGCCCTCATTTGAGAAATAAAACTTGGTTATTTAAAGTATTGTAATGTCATAGGCAACACATCACTATCATAAATATTAAGAGAAAGTCTGTATCTTATAAAACATTTTCACATTCTAGAATTTGGCCTATCAAAGATATGGGGCAAGTTAATTTTTACATAGCTGGCTGTTTATTTACCCAGTGCTTTTTCTAGAAATAGGATCTTTTGTGACTCTCTCTCAATCTTATATGCCAAACAGAGGTCTGACCTATTGCAAATTTTTATTAAGCAGTTGTGAGAGTGACTTTATATCAAGACACAATACCTATTTTGACAATAAGGCAAACATAGCATATAATCTTCCTGTAGCAGATTTTTTTTCAAAGTTCAAACCCATGAATTGCACAGAATTTCACTGTGTCACAGATGACACAGATATGTTCATAGTTGGTTCTTCCTAGAAGACCTCTCTTCTAAGAGCAAAAATATGTAACTTAGGTTCTTTTCTCATTCTAAAAATTATTTCACAGAAATACATACCTTATTGTGGTCCAAAGAAAGTGTCTGGCAATTGTTTGTTTAATCAGTAATCTTTCGTATTTTTTTAAAAAAAGATTTATTTATTTATTCCAAGGACAGAACCACCTGAAGGGTGGGGACAGAGGTAGAAAGAAAGAGAAAGAAGCTGATTCCCCACTGAGCCCCAGGTGAGGCTCAGTCTCACCACTCATAAGACCACAACCTGAAGAGAAAATTAAAGTCCCACTCTCAACCAACTGAGCCACCCACACACCATATCTTTCTTACTTTCTTACATCTGGAAAAACAAATGCTCTTGATTAGAACTTTACTCAACTTTAATGTTTCACAAATAAGATGCTATCCTGAGTTTGAGTTTCATACTGCAAAGTCTTTAAAAAAAATGGAGCTATATATGTTATACATCCTGGATAATTTAATGAAATTTATATTTTAAGTATCTATGAATTTAGGAATGAAAGTAGATAGATATATGGATATAGATAAACATAGATATATAGAGAAATATACAATTCGATATTTTGAGTTTCTACTTCTATGAATAACCCCCAAATGGAGTAAAAATATTTGATGAAATTACCCATATTTTTCCCTAAATGACTTTTGGTCATTAAGTTACTCTCATTTATTTGTGGCACAATGGGACTTTATCTAGCAGTTAACATTTGCCCCATCTCTAAGCTCCAATTTCCTCGTATACATAAAGGGTATCCTCATAAAAAACAACTTGTGTTAAAATAAAAATTAAGTTAGGCGAGGGCGCCGGCGTGGTTGGGACCAGACAGCGGCTCCGGAATCCACTCTGCACCGAGCTGCTGCCATGGCCACCTACAAACTGGTTCTTATTCGACAGGGCGAGAGCACTTGGGACCTGAAGCACTGCTTCAGCGGCTGGTACAACGTGACCTGAGCCTGACTGGCACGAGGAGGCAAAGCACGATGGCCAGGCACTGTGAGATGATGGCTAGGAGTTGGACACCTGCTTCACTCAAGCACGGAAGAGAGAAATTCAGACAGGGCTGGATGCCACTGACCAAATGTGGCTGCTGGTAGTGAGGATTTTGATGCCCCAGTGAGTGTCACTATGGGGCTCTGACTGGCCTCAGCAGAAACTGTTGCCAAACATGGCAAAGCCCAGGTAAAGATCTGGAGGTACTCTTATGATATCACACCACCTGGGATGGTGCCTGACCTTCTACAGCAACATCAGTAAAGATCACAAGTATGCAGAGCTCACTGAGTATCAACTACCTTCCTGTGATAGTCTGATGTACACTATTGCCAAAACTCTGCCCTTTTAAAATGAGGAAATACCCCAGATCAAGGAGGGAAAATAGGTACAGATTGTAGCCCATGGCAACAGCTTTCTGGGCATTGTCAGGCATCTGGAGGATCTTTCCAATAGGCTATCTTGGAGCTGCACCTGCCAATTGGTACTCCCATGGTCTATGAATTGGACAGGAACTTGAAGCCCATCAAGCCCATGAAGTTCCTGGGGATCAAGAGACTGTGGGTAAAGCATGGAAGCTGCGACTGCCCAGTGCAAGGCTAAAAAGTGAAGGAGAACAGGCAGACTACTTGCCCAAGGCCACCCTCCCTGCCCATCCTATTCCTCTGCACTTCTTCCCTGCACATGTCACACTGACCACATCTGTAGGCATCTTAAGTTTTACCTGAAGATTGGGACCAGTAGCTCCTAATTTCGTTTAGCCATTTTGTCTCTTGCATCCACTCCCTTCATATAATCTAGTCAGAATGGCACTTCTGGGGCCTGGGCCTCAATCCAAGCTGAGGGAAGACTCTTATCCAAGAGTAGAGAGCTAGTAACTCCGGGATTTTTGCTATTGCTTTGTTACTAAGGACCTGCTTGAATTGGGGATAGGGAAGACCCAGGTTATGCGTGACCAATGAGAAGCGAGAGAGCCTATTTGTGTTCCCAGGAGCCAGTTCGCTGCTACTTTGTAGCTTCTGTAGTCAAGTGACTGTTGGGGAGGGGGGCTTCTGGGGGCTCCTGGGGGCTCCGGGGGGGAGGGGGGGCTCTTTTTTTTTTTAGACCATGTTCTGCCTTTTCTTTCTGTGGGCAGAATTCTCTCATCAGCAAGAATACAGCTCAGGGAAGGAACACAGAGGACAAGGAGCTCTCACTCTGTTTGCAACTGGAGAATCAGGGTTCCTGCTTTCCTTCTTGCTCTGTGCAGGACATTGTGCTAGGAGCAGCTGCTTTGCTCTGTCTCTTCTTTCTCCCTGGGTCTGGGTTGGGTATAAGTTCTGGTGCCAATGCTTCAGGCTGGAAGACTGAGTTTGGCACCTCTACCTGTTCAAGTACAGCAACAAAGAAGCCACCAGTGGTCTCAGGGGAGGCCAGAGGCAGTGTTTAGCACCTAGAAAAGTGCCGAAGCCTCTGTGGGGCCAAGACAGTAGGACAGGAGCTAGCTTGAAGATGAATGTAACTTGCATGGTAACTGAAATGATTTCACCTCTGACCCCAGAAGAACTGGCTCCAGAAGAATGGGATTAATCTGAAAGTTTTATGTATTGTATTTACTGTCCACACACACACACTAGGTTTCTAGTGGCTGTTGAAATATTCCCACATGTGATCATCCCAAAATAAGTTATTCCGCATACCAACGTGGGATAAGTAACTTGACTTCTGAGGCCTATGAATTCATCCTACTGTGTTTTAGAATCCCTCTCCCCTGCCTTAATGTTTTATGGCAGTGAAATGCCTCTTGATCATGTCTAAGTGTGTCTTTCACTGTATCTGTTTCTAATCATGTTCCAGTTGATTGGCCCTGCCACTTGGGCCCAGTAATCATTTTGAGTGTAACTACTAAATCTTTTTTCCAGATCAGTATAATAAAGGAGTGATTGCAATAATATATATATATATATATATATATATATATGAATTGTTAGATAATATATGTGGTGCTTGTATTAGAGTACCTATTATATAATATGCTAGCAATAAATATTACCTGTTATTATTTATTATTGTCATAATGGTAGGTAACCTTCAAAGGATCTGTTGAAATGTCACTGTCCCATTATTTTCATCAATTTCTGTAATGCCAACATAACTGTAATTAGTATTATCTCAATTTCAAATGTCTCTTTCCATTTGTTTTTAAAGTCATTTGTTATGAAAAAATAATTCAGGGATGCTGGTGGCTCACTCAGTTAAGCACCTGCCTTTGGCTCAGGTCATGATCCTAGAGTCCTGGGATTAAGTCCCACATCAGGTTCCTTGTTCAGTGGAGAGTCTGCTTCTTCCTCTGCCTCCCATTCCCCCTGCTTGTGCTCTTTCTCTCTGTTTCTCAATCTCTGACAAATAAACAAAATCTTAAAAAAAAAATTCAAACATTGACTTCCTGAGACAGAATAACATCCCTACTCTTGGAACCTAGTTTATTCTGAAAAGTGCAGAGAATAAGAGAGGAATAACAAGTAATGTTTATCATCTCTATTTTTAATTTTCTGTATGTTTCAAATTTTCAAGTTTTAAATAAAATTTTCCCACCATCAGTTTTTAACCCTATATGTGAATATTCAATGGTGTTTTTATCTATATATAAAATTCCCTTATTAAAATTTTTAGTGATCAATTTTTTATAATGTAGAAGAGATATATAGTAGCTTAACAGAGATATAACTTATATCATGTCATATTATATCATATAATTCATCCATTAAAATTATACCATGTAATAGTTTTTAGTACATTGGCAGAGTTGTGCAACTATCACCATAGTCAATTTCAGATCATCCAAAAAACAAACTCTATTTTCATTAGGACTTACTTCCCATTTTCTCCTGAACGCCCCCCCAGCCCTAAGCAGTCACCACATTACTTTCTGTTTCTAGATATTTGCCTGGGCAAAACATACAAACAGATATTTCTTTCAATTGTTGTACATGAAATACCTGTCCATTTATTGAGGGCTTTTATTTTTTTTTCAACAATGTTTTATAGTTCTCAGAGTAAAGTTTTATATATTTTTTGTTAAATTTATTTCCGAGTATTTTACTCATTTTGATACTAATGTGAATTAAGTTATTTCCTTAATTTTTGAATGGCTCATTGATAGAATATAGAAATATTGTTGATATTTTACATTGATCTGCACCCTACAAACTTGCTAAACATGCTACTTAGTTCTAATCATTTCTAGTGCAATTCTCATATTTTTTAATGAACAGGATCATGTCACCTCAAAATAGAGATAGTTTTAATTCTTTCTTTCCAATCTTGATGCTTTTTATTTCATTTTCTTTCCTAATTTCTTTGGATAGACTCTCCAGTAAAATGTAGAATAGCAGTGGCAGGAGTGGCTGTCCTTGTATTGCTCTTGAGCTTAGGGGGAAACTATGTAGTCTTTGATCATTACTTAATACCATAGTTATGATATTAGCTGTGAGTTTTTCCATGGATTTTCTTCACCATGCTCAGGAAGAGTTCTCCCATGCCTGGTTTGTGGTATGTTTTCATCATAATAAGGTGTTGGATTTTGTCAAATGCTTTTTTCTGAACCTGTAGAAGCTCTATCGGTATGTGCATATATATTTATAATTCTTACAATTTTTTAACAGATGAACCACTTCTATCATAATCAAATTTCCCTCTTTATCTCTAGTAACATTTCTGTTAGTTTTTTTAAAGTCTATTTTGTCTGATATCTGTGTGGCCACTCCAGCTTTTCTATGGCTGCTGTTTGCATCATTTATGTTTTTCTGTCCTTTTTATATTTCAACGTAATTATGCATGTTTGACTCTAAAGTACATCTCCTGTAAATAGCAGACTATAGATTGCTTCATGTCAGTTTTGATATAGTTAGATATGTTCGTTATTCTCGTTTTGCGTGTTATGAGACTCAAAGCAGACTCAAGCAGAGCAATGGAAAAGCAGTTAACCTAAAGATCCACTCCTGGCCCTGCTCTGCCCCACAACTGATCAGTAATGGATGATGCACATGCAAACACATCCACAGGGTACTTTTTAGTATCCTTTAATCAAGATTGGACTCCCTGGAATAGAGCCAGAATATGCCACTCTAAAATAGTCCCCTTTGGCACAAGGATTATGTGGAGCTCATTATTTGGAGAAAGCTGCTGATGTAGAAGAAGCTCTGAAAAACATTGTCCTTGTATATGGAAATTTTACATTTATAAAGGAAATTTTCATTTATAAAAGCGTTTCCCTTTTTTGTACCAAAGAGGAGGACTTAACAACTCTCATGAATTGAAAAGCAGACTTAAATTTGTATAACAAACTGTCACCAGCTAAACCCCAAGACTTTATCTTTACTGCTCACCTTTTTGTACCCACCAAACTTTGTCCCACATTTTTCCTTACACTTTTCTTTCCACCTTATCTCTTCACTCGGGCAAAGGACTCTATGGGCATAACATCCTATTTTGGAAACCAAAACTACCCCTCAAGCAATAACGACTACCAAGAGGAAGAGCTCTGGTGGTCCAGACCACGAAGACCAGTTTGAACTAAATCCCTGACTCATGCCTTCTCAGTTGGAACATGGAGTGATCACAGGGATGAGCAACAATTACCTTTACCTCATTATAATATTAAATTCTCTGCCCAAGGAGGAGCACAAGTCTCATTTACAAAACACACAATGTATGTGCAATGTATGTATAGGCTTGTTTCCTTAAGGTGCATGCGTGGCCTTAAGCATACAATGACAAAGCTTCCCCATCTAAATATTCATCCTAACACTGAATGAAAGGAACCCATTCACACTTGCTCAGACAGTCTTGTCTTTGGAAGATATCTCATAATCTCCTTATTTGCTGCAAATAGTTTCCCCTGTGAGAAAACTAACCTGGTGTTGTTTCTACCTCTGATTCACCAAGGAGCAAACTCATGTTGCTTCAGTTACAAAACCTTACTAAAAATTTCTAGTTCACCACATATTTCCTGATCATCTTCCCATAACTTACCTCCTCCTCTCCTAATAGAAGTCCAAAATTCCTTTTCCTTCATCTGGCTAGCCTAAGATGGTTTGTGAGCCCCCTATATCTGAATGCCTCAGAAAGTTACATTTTTCTTTGACAATCCATGCTTATGCAAACTACAGTAAGCCTTATCCAATTAGGCCAAGAGGACCTGATGCCTGCTCATAGGTACACTAGAGCAAATGCTTTGGGGTGAGCCACTGTCATCAGTATCCAGGCACTCTAAATTCTGTCCACAGGTCTAGGACTTGTGGAGGATAGACCAACTTTTAGCGGGGAACTCCATGGGAGTCACAGCAATGCCAGCTTCCACCTCACTCCCATCTTCCCCTAAAGCCAGACTTCATCAAACAATTTAGCCTTGCCAATCAACACAGGGCTGGGAAGACTACTGATAAGAGACACCTGGAAGACATGACTCCCACAGAGGTGCTGAGTATCACACAGGCACAGGGGTTTGACTCACACAGTTTTCTTTCTCTGCAACAGGAGCACTGTGGGGCACCCTTAGCTCCATGAAGATGGCCTGTTGGGCTCTAGCAACACCTGTTCACACAGGCTGAGAAGTCTTGGGAAACTGAGGGCAGGACATACCCAGAAGTAAAGTGTGCATGCTATAGCCACTCTAACCCAGCACTAGGCACCCTGGATGTGTACTTGGGTCTGCCACGAGTACTTGTGGGGCACAGTTGAGGACCACAGGGTCTATCCTGCTCCAACACAAGGAGTCAATCCCCCTGTCACCAGGTGATCTTGGAAGCCATTCTGAGCCTGACCAGGGCTAGGTAGGACAGAGGAGACCAGAAAAACACAGTCACCAGATAGCCTTCTTGTATCATAAGGAGAACAGTTATCTGGGTCTGACAGTACTCAATATTCACACCTTGTCATCAAAGCAGCGGCATGAGAAACGGTGCTCCAGGAAGACAATTAGGGTGGGCCAATGCAGGCCCTATGCAAATACAAAGAGGGATTGGTTGGCAGGAGCTAACTGCATTATGACAGCTACTATGACTCAAGCTCCCAGTCCAGGAATTGTAGAGAGATTGAGAGACCCCAGTGGGGAATTCTGGGGGACTTCCAGCAATACACAGTTCCATCCCATTCCCAAACCTAGCTATCTGTTTTCCTGAACCTAGTCTCACAGAAACTCCTTAGCCTGGCCATCTTGAATATACCAAAAGTTTGCTGATGAGAGGCACCTGGCAGAAGTGACTCCCAGGAGGCCTTGAGACTCACCCATGCAGGCCCTCAAGAGTCTGCCCCAAACGACCTTTACTTCTCCACATCACAGGTATAGCAGAAGGAGCCAACAGTTTCAGCAAAGTGGACTGCCAGGCTGTGTACCCCCAGTACACACAGGCTTAGAGGTCTACAGATGGCAAGGGGTAGCAGGAGCAAAGTGTGCAGGCCTGGGTGCTCCAGAGCCACAGTGGGATCCCTGGGCTTGGCTCCCACCTCAGGTGCATCTAATGATTGTCTAGGATGGAGGTGGAAACTTGTGGGGTACACATGGGTCCAAAAGGGCCCCTTCTACTCCCAAACATGGTGGCTCACTCTTCGGACACCAGATTTCTGGGGATCTTAGAATCCATTCTGGGCCTAACTGGGGCTATCTCAGATGTGAGAACCTGGGAATCATGATTACCTGATAGGCCTGTAGTCCAGCCAGGACAAGAAGTCCATATGGGTCTGACCATAACCACCATTCTTTTTTTTTTTATATTATTTGCTATTTTTAATTTTTATTTATTTTAGCAAGCATTTTTTTTTAAAGATTTATTTATCTATTTGACAGAGAGAGATCACAAGTAGGCAGAGAGGCAGGCAGAGAGAGAGGGGAAGCAGGCTCCCTGCCGAGCAGAGAGCCCCATGTGAGGCTCGATCCCAGGACCCTGAGATCATGACCCGAGCCAAAGGCAGAGGCTTAACCCACTGAGCCACCCAGGCGCCCCCATAACCACCATTCTAATCTCTTTTCTAGCGGATTAGTGTGGGGAAAGGCTGCCTTGAAAACGATGTGTGATGAGCAAGGGTGGGCTCTATCTAACACCTGGTGTGGACCTGAATCCTGCGGCAGGTGCATAGAGTAGAGTACAATGCAAGATCCATTGTGACTCAGCATCCAGGCATCCGGGGACCAGTTCCTGGGTCTAGGGATTGTGAAGATAGACAGGTCCCACGAGGGACTTGCATGGTACTCACAGGAATGTCCAGATAACCTCTCTCCAAAAATGAGTTACCAGTTACCTGAAGCCAGGTCTCATGGTAACTGCTTAGCCTTGCCACTCCTGGCTGGCAGAGAAGTTCAGTGATGAGAGACCCCCAGGGGACCTGATTCCCACAGGCGTGCTTTGCATTCTCACTCAAATGCCCTGCCCTTCTTGTCTTTCGAAGTGCAGTGTGGGGCACCCTTAGCTATAAGAGGATGGACTGACAGGCCATGGTTACCCCATTCACACAGGTCTAGAGGTCTGGGGAATCTGAGGACAGGAGATTGGTGAAAAGCAAGCATGTATAAGCTAGCCTCTCCAAACCCAAAGGCAGGTTCCCTGGGATGGATTGGTTCCAAGTTCAGGGCTGTGTCAGGATAGTTAGGGTGGTGATAAGCAAGAACCTGTAGGCTGAAAAGGGGATGCCAGGGTCTCTCAGACTCCAAAACAGAGTGATTAATTTCCCTGGCAGCATATCTCTCAGGATATCTGAACAGAACTTATGGGATCATGGAAGTCATTGCAAGCCTGACCATTGTTAGGTGGGATGGGAGATACCTGGGAATCATGATTGCTGGATAGGCCCTTATGCAGTGTGACAGTAACCACCATTCAAACCTCCTCATCAGCGCTGCTGTGCAGAGAACCACTGCTCCAGGAATAAGGCCAGGTGGGCCAGTGCAGGCCCTGTCCATCAAGTCAAAAAGGTCCAAAGGTATGCAAAATCCAAAATTACACACTCAGACAGTTGCCCAGTCTGGATTGTAGGTATAGTCCAGGACTGTAGTGGGAACTTCTGGGGGACACACAGTGATTCCAAACTGCCCGTTGATCTCAAACAGCATTTCCTATTCCCATGAAGCCAGATTCCTCAAGATGATTGTGGATTCCACCAGCCATGCCATCCTGGGCTTGGCAGGGAAGTTTATTAGTGAGAGAAACATGGGAGACCTGACTTCCAGAGAGGTGCTGATTAACTCCCAGTGCAGGAACACAGAGACATAAGGGGTCTGACTCAAAGGACCTTCCCCTCTCCACATCAGGAGTACACTATGAGGTATCCCTAGCACAGAAACATGGCCTGCTGGACTTAGGGGTTGCCAATTCACACATGCTTAGAGGTCTAGAAAACCTGAGGGCATGGGATAGCTGGAGAGCAAATTGTACATGTGGCAGGCACTCTGCTCTGTCAACCAAGCACCCTGGGATTTGTTTCTGGGGCTGCACCATGCAGGGAGAGTTGGGCCAAGGAGGGGACTTGGGGACATTTGGTGCTCTACTAGGGTCTATCTTGTTCTGAAAGAGTGGCTGCTTCTCCTTCTATCGGGTCTTTCAGGGTCTCAGACCAGATCTTGGGAGATCATGGGAGCCATTCTGGACTGAGCATTGCTCCATAGGATGGGAGACACCTGGAAATAATGATTTCCAGACAGGCCTCTTGGCCCATAAGGATAATGGGGTCTGACAGTAACCATCATTCAAACCTGCAGTGCAGGGAAATGCTGGTCCAGGGGGAATCTGTGTGGGCTGGAGCAGACCCTCCCCAACAGGCCAAGAGGCCTGATGCCTGTTGGCAGGTGGGAGGAGCACATAGCATGTACGCAAGGTCCCGGGGACTCAGCATCCAGGCACCCTGGGATGGTTCTTTCAGGCTGGAACTTGTGAGATTGCCAAGCTTCTTGTGGGGACTTTTGAAGACTCACAGCAAAGCCAAATTCCATCTCACTCCAAAAAATGTTTCCTATTTCCCTGAAGCCAGTTCTCACACAAACCCTTGACCTTTGCCATCCTGGGCACAGCCCGGAAGTCTGCTGATGAGAGACATCTTGGTTATAAGACTCCCACAGAAGCACTGGGAATCACCCTGTCACAAATTTCCCCCCACACACATCTGGAGTGCAATTGGGGGGGTCCCCAAGCTCCAGAAGGATGGCCTGCTGGAATGAGGCAGTGCCTGTTTACAGAGGCCCAGAGGTCTTGGAAACCTGAGGGCAGGTGGTACTCATGGAGCGAAGTGTGCATGTGCAGGCTGCCCCAACCTGTCAGCAAGGTAAATTGGGATCAGGACCTGTGTCAGGCCATAAACATGAGGAATCATGGAGGTCAAATGGGGTTGCTGCAAATAGTCCATCTTGCTCCAACCAGTAGCTAACGCCTCTTGCCAGATCTTGTAAGTTTTCAGACCAGATTTTGTGGGATAGAAGCCATTTCAGGCCTAACCATAGTCCCTAACCAATGTGGAGTAGAAGATACCTGGGAATTATGGGTGCCAGACAAGCTCTTAGTCCCATAAGGATGGCAGGGCCAAGCTACTAACTAATTTGCTTTGGGCAGAAAATTTGTGCTCAGAGACTGAGTTTGTCTTTACAATTTATTTAACACAGGTTTGCTGTGGGAATTTCAGAAGTCAATAGCATACAGGATAATGTCAGTTAATAAGTCAGTAAATAAGGGTCACCTGGGTGGCTTCATTGGTTAAGTGTCTGCTTTCAGCTCAGGTCATGATCCCGGGGTCCTGGGATTGAGGCCAACATTAGGCTCCCTACTCAGCGGGGAGTCTGCTTCTCCCTCTATCTCTGCCTCTTTCTCCTGCTCATGCTTTCTCTCTCTTTCTCTGTCTCAAATGAATAAATAGAAAAATCTTTGGGAAAAAAAAAGGCAGTAAATAAATAACATTCCAGGTCAAGGATAGATTAATCACACTGTTGTTCCAGGCAAGAGCTGACGAAAAGAATAAAGTCCAAATTTAGCTGAGTTTCACCTTTATATGAGTTGGTCCTTGGGAGAGAAGGCTTAGCCACCCAAGGGCTGTGTCCAGATGCCAGTGCCAAAGTAAAAGTCCCCCATAGCTAGAGCACATTGCTAGGGAACAAAGGTGCTGGTTCTGACCAGGAGGATGGTCTTCCTTGAAGGGCCACATTGCACAGCTTTTACCCCTGCCAGTAAGGGAGTCCCCCCAGGGTCTTCTGAGAGCTCTTTGCTATCAGCAAAGAGTCGCCTTACCCAGACCAAACACTCTCAGGCAGTCCTCACAAACTCTATATTTATAGTCTAAATGTCCCCTTACCATAGTTGCTTCTTCATGTTTTCATTGGTAAGTGCCAGCAGGCCCCTCAGCCTATAAGCTACCGAGTTCTAAACAGAACAGAGGAGATGATGGCATCCTGACACAAAACACTTTCATCTATTTTATCAAACCGTTTTCCTTCATCTTTGTGGTAACCAAGTAGATTAAAACAACTTCACCTAAGTTATAAACCAGGGGATTTGAAATCCTATCAGACCAATACACAACAGTACTTGTGTCCGCTCAAACCCCCTACTGTCAGTATGGCAGTGTGGAGAAAGCCCACTCCAGAAAGACTGCTAGGGAGGCTAGGGCAGTCCCGATGCTTGCAGGCAGCTGTGAGGTGGCCAACCAGGAGTCCTCCAGCCACTGTGACACAACATTCAGGCACCCTGGATCCCACCCGGGATCTGGGATTGCTGGGAATGGACAAGGCTTCTGGTGGGAACTCCTCGCTGTCTCACAGCAATGCCAAATTCTGTTCTGCTCCAAAACAGTGTGTGCTGTTTTCTTGAAGCTAGAGCTCATGAAAATCCTGGAGTCTGGCCACCCTGGGCACAGTCAGAAAGTGCATGGATGAGAGACACCTAGGGGACACGATGCCCAGAAAGTCACTGAGAAGCCCCCAGGCACAGGGCCACGAGGGGTCTGACTCAGATGATCTTCCCCTTTCCACATCAAGGGTGTAGTGTAGACACCCCTAGCTCCAGGAAAATTGCCTGAGGTAGCTCTTGTTCACACAGCTTAGAGGGGCTGGAAACCTGAGGGTAGGAAGTATCCGGGAGCAAAATGCACACATGCTGGCTGCTCTGAGCCTGCAGGCAAGCCTCCCTGGGAACAGTCCATGGGTCAGGGCCCTGATAAAATGAGTCAGGGCAACAGCTTGGGACTTGGGAACCAGCCTGCCCATTTCTTTCAGTACCAAAACATAATAGCCAATTTGCCTGACACCAGATCTTGTGGAAACTTGGAATGTACCTCGCTCCATCTTGGATGGACGTCATTTAGGGCCTGACCATTGCTAAGTGGGATGAGAGATAACTGGCAATCATGATTTTCAGATGGATTTCTAGTCCCATAAGGATAGTAATCACCTTTCAAACCTTCTCATTAATGCAACAATGTGGAGAAATGCTGCTCTAGGGAGATGGCTGGGAGAAAAAGGGTGGGTCCTATTTGAGAGGCCATGAGGGCTGATGCCTGCTGGCAGGCTCAGAGGGCAAACTGTCCTTGCATGAGCCACTGGGACTAGGTACCTATGGATAGGTCCCTGGGTCTGGGAATTGCAAGGATATGTGAAGGTTCCAGTGGTGATTTGGAGGACTCACTTTGATGTCAAATTACACCCCATTCTAAAAATAGTTTCCAGCTCCCCGAGGCCAGATGTCATAGGAACTTCTAATCCTTGCCATCCAAAGTAGAATCAGGAAGTTTACTAATGAGACCACCTGGGAGACATGACTCCCACAGAGTCACTGAGTATCCCTCAGCCATAGGGCCACAAAGGGTCTCACTCAAAAGACCTTCCCTTCTCCATGTCAGGAACACAGTGCCAGGACTCCCATCCAGGAAGATGGTCTGCTAGGTTTAGGTGGCACCTGTTCACACAGGCCTAGAGGTCCTGGAAAATTGAGGGCAGGTGGTGCCAGGGAGCAAAGTGTGCATGTGCCAGCCACTCTGACCTGGCTGCTAGGCCTCCTGGAACTAGTTCCTGGGTCAGGGCCACATAAGAACAGTCAGGGCAACAAGTGAGGTCATGTGAGGGACACACAAAACACCTCTACAGGTACCTACAGAGTGAAAAAGGTGTTTTTAAAATGATGAAATGATTATCAAGTGATTAAGCTTATTCTCATTTAGTGAAACAGATTGATACGCTGTGTCTCCTGATTTGATGCAATTGGAAGACTATAAATCAATTCTGTAATATTCCTACCAAAAATGTTAATCTGTATCATTGATGAATCCAGATTTTGGAATACTTTAACAACATTAAAGATCTGCCAATGCATAGGCCACATGCACTGTTCCACTCTCAAGATGGAATGAGGTGTTTTGGAGCAATGACCAGTTAAAATGTTGACAATAAATAAATCTTCCAAGTGGAAAAAAATTTCTCAGAAAAATAAGATTAGTGCATGTTCAGCTTCCAAAACCAGAATTAAAATTAAGAGAAGGAAAGACATGAGGTCAGAAAGCTGAAAAATAGCACAAATTTAAGAAACTCATCTAGAAAATAACTGTATGGTTACTGATACACAGATTTGGTTAGAATCAAATATATGATGAACTACCTAAGTCTCTGAGAGTTTTCTTGCCTAAAGAATCCATCAGCTGGGACTAAAAGAGAATGTGACTATGTAAGCAATCAAAGAACCATTGGTTCCTAGCCTTCTATTTGCAAAAATAAGATCTGGAGAGCTGCTTAGTCCCCACAGAGGAAACATGTCCCAATGTCTATTTCACATGCAGCCAAAGAGGATAAAGGAAAAGGAAGAATTTCTCATGGTGGGATGGTAACCATGGAGATCAAGTCCCTCCAGGAAGAAAAATTAAAGCCTAAACAAGGCACAACCCCACCTCCTGGGTGGGGGCCCCAGGGAACATTATCCCTGAACTGTCCTTTAGGAAGAAGTGAGAATATGTTGTCTTTGGGAGGGACAATGAGCTGAATATGTGGTAACTGTACGGATTTAGTTATAATTAGTGCTACTTGCCAAATAGTTCTGGGTTTTAGCCCTCAGAGAAAATGATAGGATTCGATTTCCTTTTGATTGGCTGGGGTCACGTGACTTGTTTGATGGCCAAATGGTTTGGAGGAGTATTGATGTGTGTCTCTGCCTGACCAGGACATTTAATTACTCTTGCAAGCTCTCTGGAACTTTTGTTTTTCTTTTCTCCATGATGGCCAACTGGACCCTGGATGTCTATAAGGAGTAAAAACTCCCCTTCATCTCATCCCCTGGCCTCCAGATATTTCTTCAAAATGGGCATTTTACATAAACAAGAAATAAACTTCTGTGTTTAAGGTACCAATATTTAGTATTTTTTAAGTTACTTTTTCTTACTGCAGTTCAGTCTACTCTATGCTGAATGATACATGGGTCCTCTGCTTCTAAGGACCTTTTACTGGATAGCAAGATAGATATGCCAATGAATAGATGTATCAGTCAGGACCCCAGAAGAAAATAGATTTCACCCCAAATGTTCAAGTGAAGATATTTAAAAGTAGGGACTACTCACAGAGATATATACAGAGTAAATGATCAAACAAGAGATGATGAAGTACAAAAGACTAGTGAGAACAGGAAGCCATCACCACTCTTGTGGTTGAAGGGACAAGGGGACGAAATAGAGATATTGAAACCAGGTAAGAGCTGGTGCTCCAGAGGAAGGCTACCAGAAGGAGGCATGACTGAAGCAAGGGAGGAGACAAGAAACACCGTATTTTTTCTTCCTGCTACTGTACCTACTGCCTCATACCTGGCTGGCCAAGAGTCTGGGGAAGACATTCCACATGCGCTAGCCTTCCTGAGTGTGGAGAAGTGGAGAGAAGAAGTTATGGGTAGGTAATGGTGAGAGATTGGTCAGAATGACCTTATAGGTGTTCTGATTGAGGATTTAGAGTATCAGGTGGGGTGCTTTCAAAAAAGCCATAAATTCTGTTGAAACCTTAAGATAATTTTTTGAATTTTTATGCTCAAGAAGCACTTGTGTAGAGCAGTAATATTATCTCTGTGAAATTATTTTTAACCAACTCAGAAATATAATTGCTTAATTATTGATTGTTGTGCTACATGTCTAAGCTAATTGGAAAAAAAGAATTTAAGCATGTTCTCAAAGTACTTATTCCTGAATATATTTTTTAAAAACAAGTTCAAAAAGCTGTACCAAAAAAAAAGAGTAAAAAAAAATAAGCATTTGTAGTCAATGCACTTAGAGACAAAAACTTTCCCTTAGATTATTTCATATGCTCACTTGCCAACTATCTTCATAACAGCCCTATGAGACCCTATTGGGCAATAATGTTGTTAGTAGTTATACCAAAGAATTGCCATTTTAATAACTAGTAAGAAAATTTCTGTCTTTCTACTTTGGAAAGCTGCCTAAACTCTTGGCCACATGTGAAAATGACCTGCCAAGAGTCCAGATATTAAAATGAAATGTATTATCACACACATTAATGCAAATAAGTCACTACCACAAAACAGCCATAACTGAAGTTCCCTAGTTATTGTAGAATTATAACATCGTTCCTAAGGATTGGTGTTCAGATGAGAAACAAAACAAGTTGTTATAATAAATTGTTGTAAATAAGTTGTTAATAATAAATTATTTGTAAACTGTCCCTACAGTTACAAAACATTTCAGCCAGAATATGAAACAGTATTTGGAAGTTCACCTAAAGCTGTGTCCTGTGGAAATTACACAGCTGTGAATAAGGCATCACTCTTTTTTCCAAGTGAGGAGTAGATGAGCCAGAGTGGATGATTCCCTGTGTGAAAATTGGCTCTTTCATGTTTCTATACTGGTCGGTATAAAAAGCACATTTCAGCAGCAGTATTCTAATCAACAGTGGCATTCCTGTGACAGTGAGCCATGGTCCCAGTTGTATGTGAACTAAGGTGTACTGTTCCTACTATGGGGAGAGGCCATGCTGTTGTTCAGGATGTTTGTTTTTTCTGACTGCCCTAAGTTAGTTAGAGTTACTGTTCCATCTTTCTGAAATATCATTTCAGCCTGGTGAGGCACAGACATCTTGTGTAAGCTCTTCCTTACTCTGGTTCCTAAAAGACTTCCATGCTCACCCATGAGCCTGTCAGGGCTGGGTTGAGAGCTTATTCCAGTGAAGCAAGCCTGCAACTGCACACTCCATCAGTCACACAGCAGGGTGGAGGCCTGGGCCAAGTGTCCACTGAGGACACAATGAGAATACAAAAAGAAGGACAAAAGTATGCAACGCTGGGGTCCTTGACCATAGACCTCTGGAGGTGGATGACCCTACCACTCATAAGATTATTCGCCTTGCCCTCCACATTGATGGGATATGTCTGGTGATACAGAGAAGAGGTACCTAAAGCCCTGCCTCTCAATTTCAGGTTATGTTTAGAAGTGTTTAAGGTATCTGGTCTCACTTCAAAATAACTGCATTCCTTTTAGATTTTAAATTCTTTTAAAAATCTTTTTGGGATTTCAAATGTTGGGTGATCAATTGTTTACCCTCCTGGTCTCAGATTATGAAGAGAAATGAGAAAAGGAAGGGATAGGAAGATGATTGAAATGAGTCAGGTAACAGAAGAAGATGAGTTAGTTTGATCTCTGCATTAATACTTCAAAGCTATGCAGAAGCATTTTCTTCCCTCATTTCTCCTGTTTAAGTTCAGAATTTTTACCTCTCTAAAAAGGTACCTAATATTCTTTTATTTCCATATTCATGTTATATTTCATGATCATTATTCTTTTCAATTTGAAATAATTCTACTTCAATTTTCAACTTGTTTCCCATCCATTGTTTCATTGAATGTAGTTTTAGAACTATCATATATTATTTTGAGAGGATTCTTTTTTATTTTCCATCAACTAATTTTTAATGATTTATTTTCTTGACAGACAGCCAATTTGCATTTGCATTGTTTGCCTTATAATTGCTCCTTTTTCACTTCACGTTCATCTTGTTTTCATTCTTCTTAATCTTCCCTAAAGATGTTGCAAATTATATTTGTACAATATTAGAAGAAGGTACCTCCTAAGGTTAAGATTAATCATATTTTCAGTATTTTTGGCTTTAAATCTATTACGTTTATTTTTAAACATATGTGAATCCTAAATGTAATAGAAATTCTTAGCAAAAGTTTATGAATATTAAATACACTGGCAAGAAAATAAGTTGATATTGTATTTAAAAGCTACGTGTGGGCAAGACTTCTTGCATAGAGGAATCAAAATGTTAGTGCATATGCTTTCACAGAAAAGCAATAAAAATGCGAAGTAAATTAACAAAATCATTTTTTACAGAACTCTAGAAATTAACCAAAGGCCTACAACAATCTTAAGAGCATTTATTCAGGAAAAACTACCAAACTTCAGTAGAAACAAGGAAGTTTATAGCATTTTAATTGTTCACTTCTCATTCCCCCTCTCCCCTCTCCTTAGCTGCCTTGAAAACTAGCAGCCTGGTAGCACAGGATGGGACAGGTCAGGCATGGAGTCCTTGAAAATGCCTATCCCCAGAGTCTTGCCACTATTTGACCTGTTGAAGCTCCTTAGAAAAGCTACACTCACATAGTGTTTTCATTATTTGATCTGACTTAGAGTTTGCCCTTTTGAAAAAGTTTGTCCCTGGGGCAATTTTTGAAAATAATCAGCTGCAATTGTTTAACACTGGCAGCTGCCTAAGGCCAATACCATTTTGTGCAAACATGTGCACAGCCGAAAATTTTAAAGAATGATGGGGGGCAGGGGAAGAGATGTTCAAAGAGGGCTTTTTAAAGTGCAAATACATTCCTGAGGGTATAGAAGGCCATGTGGATATGCAAGAAAATCCTGAACAGCCCAGTCACCTCTAGCTGACCTTGAGGCTTGGTGTAAGCAAACTTGAAAGTTAAGGAGTAATTGTCAAAAATACTTGAATGCCGGATCTCTCACTCTCTCTCTTAAACACACACACACACACACACACACCACCTTGGAAAGGAGTAGAAGACTCACTGGCCCTAGGCATCTGAAGAAATCACTGACCAATCATTAACTAAAAACTAAACTAACTGAGCAGAGACATGAGTGATCATATAAGATAGGGAATAAAGACTTCATCGACTTAATCCAAGAAAGTCAATAAAGAAAAGTAATAAAACAGCAATAACCACAAATCCTGCAGGGGTATGTGTGTGTGTTTGGGGGGAAGAGGTGCATGGGAATCTAATTTCCAGAGTTACATTATATTATCTAAATGTCCAATTTTCACCAAAATATTTTAAGACAAACAAAGAAACAGACACTATAGCCTCCAGACAACAAAAGTGGCACTTGGCAAAGATGTAAAAGGAGAATATTATCAACCAGCTTGAACTAACAAACACCTTAGGGCCCTCAATCCAGTAGCAGGATATGTAATGTTTTCTAGTACACATGGTATAGTCCTAGTATAGACCATTTCACTAGGTCATAAACCAAGTCCCAATAAAGGTAAAAGGATTGAAATTATACAAAGTATATTCTCTAACTACAACAGACTTAAATTAGAAATCAATAACAGAAGGTAATTTGGGGAAAGCATAAATATTTGGAAATTAAATAGTAGCTTTCTAAGCAATACAAACCACATATGAGTGAAAGAAGAAATTGCTAGACAGATAAGAAACTTGTATTTATATGAGAGCAAAATACAACATATCAACATTTAAGGTATATGGTTGTAGTAGGATTAGTTTTTCTAAAATGTTTTAAATGTCTATATTAGAAATGAAGAAGGATCTCAAATCAATAAGCTGTCCCCTTTAGAATATTGATGAATGGCTAAATAAATTGTGTTTTAACATTATAATGAAATATTATATGGCCATAAAAAGAAATAAAGTACTGATACATGCAATAAGATTGATGAACTTCACATTCATTTAGGTAAAGTGACTGAAAGCAGATACAAGAGACAACATATGGTATGAGTTTACTTATATGAAATGTCCATAAATGAAGATTTATAGATACCAAAAGTAGATTATTGATTGCTTAGCAAGAAGAATACAAACAGATACCTGTACATTAACATGAGAGCTCTTATTAGGGGGAATGGAAATGTTCTAAAACTGATTTATGGTGATGGTTGTAGCACTCAGTAAAGTTTCTAAAAATCATTGAATTGTACCTTTTAAAGTAATTAATTTTATAAAATATGAAATAAACTTCAATAAAGCTGTTTAAAAAAGCTACTTACATCTATGAAAAGATAGATAGTACCTCCAATGTCACTTCTAGGTGTATCCCTCTAAAAATACTTTTTTTAAAAAATGAAAATGTAGCTCTGTCAGCAATAATTAGTTTACAGCCATTTCAAATCTATCAAAATGTCTGTCTGGTAAAGTGTACTATAATTCTTTATACAAAATCAAAACAGCAAGAGAATCAAAGTTTTGAAATCTTCAAATTGTTTTTCATGCTTGTATTCATTATTTATTGTGGCATATGAGACCCACCTACACACCAACCTCTCATTTCTTTAAGGAATGTTCCTGCACCACTTCCATGGAATGGCCACTTTACTCAAAATTGCACTACTTCCAAAATCAGTAACTCCAGAATTCCACTCTCAGATTACAAACCTCCATCCATTCAACTTGTTTGCTTATCTGGTTCCTTAGATTTGTTCTTCAATCTTAAAAGATTTCAATTTATTAAGTCTTCTGAGTTCTCCCTTCTACCAGCCTTCTCATTTCTTTTCTCTTGAATTGTCATTGGTCATTATTTCAAAAATATATCTGCAGTACTAGTGAAGATTAGGTTTAGACTGATATATTAAAAATAAAAATAACAACATGATAGATGTTTCTTTTTCTCTAACTGGTTAAAAAAAGACAATTTTAAGTAACTGAGAAATAAAACCACTGTCAAAATAAAATTATATGAAAAAAATAAAATAAAATTCTATGCACAGCACAAATGCCATTCAAAAAAAAAGCTAAGTAAATTGTTTCAAAAAAATAAAATAAAACATCTAGGAGTAAATTTAATCAAGGAGATAAAAGACTTGTAAACTGAAAACTATAAGATGTTGATGAAAAAAATTGAAGAAGACACAAATAAATGGAAAGATATCCCATATTTGTGAATTAGAAGACTTAATATTATAAAAATGTCCATGCTACTGAAAACAATCTACAGAGTCAATGCAATTCCTATCAAAATTCCAATGGCAATTTCAATAAAAATAGAACAAAAATCATAAAATTTATATGAAACCACAAAAGATGACCAATAGCCAAAGCAATCCTGAGGAAGAACGAAACTAGAGGCATCACACTTTCTAATTTTGAACTACAAAATCCTAGTAATCAAAACAGTACATTATTAGCACAAAAAAAGACAGATCACTGGAATAGAACAGAAATAAACCCAAGTATATTTGGCCAATTAATTTATGACAAAGGACCCAAAAATATATAATAGGAAAAGACAGTCTTGTCAATAAGTGGTGGTGGGAAAACTGGTCAGCTAAATGCAAACGAATGAAACTAGACCTCTATCTTACACAATAAACAAAAATCAACTCAAGATGGATTGAAGACATTAATGCAACCAAACAATTTCTGGAACCAAAAAATTTCTGGAAGAAAACGTAGGCATCTGTCAAAACTTGACATAAGTTTTGGAGATAATATTTTGGATCTGAATTAAAAAGCAAAAGCAACAAAAACAAAGGTAAACAAGTGAAAGAAAATGAACTGAAAAGCTTCTGTATGGCAAACAAAACCATTAACAAAATGAAAAGTGAACACATGAAGATATTTGATGGGAGAATCAAATGAGAGAAAATATTTGCAAATCATGTATTTGATAAGAGGTTAATATCCAAAATATAAAAAGAACTCATATAACTCAATAACAAAAACCAAACAATCTGATTGAAAAACAGGCAAGAGGATCTGACTAGACTTTATTCCAAAGAAGATATATAAATGGCCAACAGGTACATGAAAAGGTATTTGACATCACTATTCATCAAAGAAATGCAAATAAAAAACAAAAGAAATATCACCTCACACTTGTTAGAATGGCTATTATCAAAAACACAAGAAATAACCCCTGCTGGTGAGGATGTGGAGAAAAGGGAGTCTCTGTGCACTGTTGGTAGGAATATAAATTGGTACAACCATTATGGAAAACAGTATGGTGGTTCCTCAAAATATTTGAAATAGAACTATCATAGATTCAGCAATTCCACTTCTGGCTTTATTTATCCCAAGAAAATAAAAATAATAACGAAAAGATATCTGTGCCCTCATGTTCATTGCAGTATAATTTACAATAGCAAAGAATGGAAACAACCTAAGTATACATTGAATTGATAAATTTTATATGCCATAAAAAAGAATGAAATCTTGTCATTTGTACAATATGGATGGATCTTGAAGGCATTATGCTAAGTGAAATAAGTCAGAGAGAGAAAAACAAATATTGTATGATCTTACTTATATGTGGAATTTATGATCTCACTTATACGTGGAAACAAACAAAAAATAACCAAGCCTACAAGCCTATATAGTACAGAGAACAGACTGTCGCCAGAGACAGGGGGGAAAGGGGTGGGGGAGGGGCAAAGGGGATGAAGGAAATCAAAAAGTACAAACTTTCAGTTATAAAATAAAGTAGTTGTGGGGATGTAATGTACAGTGTAGTGACTATAGTTAATAATACCATATTGCATATTTGAAATTTGCTGAGAGAGTAGATCTTAAAAATACTCATCATGAGAAAAAAAAATATTGTAGCTATGTATGATGACCAATGTTTACTAGACATTGTGGTGATCATTTTGTAATATATACAAATGTCAAATCATTTAGTTGTACACCCCAAACTATTACAGTGTTATATGTCAGTTATATGTAAGTTTTAAAAAACTGATTAACGTAACATGGAAAACCCCTAGTAGAGTGTCTGCTACATAGTAGGCACTTGATAAAGAATAGTGGAACCTAACAAAAGGTGAAATTATGTATTGTGAGGTTTGTAGCATACCTAGAAATAAAATTATGGCAATTCAACAAAGAACAAGAGACGAAAGCAAATATTGATACGGCACATTAAAACTCAAGTTTTATTTATTTATTTATTATTTTAAAAGATTTTATTTATTTATTTGACAGAGAGATCACAAGTAGGCAGAGAGGCAGGCAGAGAGAGAGGGGGAAGCAGGCTCCATGCCAAGCAGAGAGCCTGACACAGGGCTCAATTCCAGGAATCTGAGTCGAAGGCAGAGGTTTTAACCCACTGAGTCGCCCAGGCATCCCAAAACTCAAATTTTAAACACAAGTTGTGATAATTGTGTAAGGCCTAAAAACCTAACTCAACAAGTAGGTATTGTCAAATTGAATTCAAAAGAAGCAAGAATTTAATCGATACTTTAAATATTAAGATACATGTAAGTTAAAAGGATGTAAGAAGATAGATTAGACAAAGCCAATCAAAAGAAATTAATAAAAAGTGACTTTTTAGTATGATAAATGCATCAATTCAGAATGAGTACCTAACAGCCCTAAATGCTGTACATTATAATAGAGTTTCAAAATACATGAAGCAAAAAATATGGAGGTAAAAGGAAACAAACGTATCTACAATCATCACTGAAAATGTCAACACTTTTTTTTAAATAATTGATAGAAAAAATAGCAGAGATTCTGTAAGGATATATAGGTTTGAACAATACAATGAGTTCACTTGATTTAATTGATGTTTATAGATGTTTACACCCAATAGAATACAAATTCTTTCCAAGTACGTGTGAGGAATTTATTTAAAAAATTCAGATGATTGAAGCCTAATCAAGAAGGTTAAACTAAAAATTAATCAGGGAAAGATAATTGGAAAATAAGCAACATGAGAATAAACCAATAGGTTACAGAAGAAATCACAAGGAAAATTAGAAAATGATTTGATCTGAATGATAATATACATTATATCAAAATGTTTAAAATGGAGTTTCAATGGTGCTAAGAGGTAAATTTAAAGCATTAAATGCTTATATTAGAAGAAAGAAATCTCAAATCAATTACATAAGTTTTTAATTTAAGAAACTAGAAGAGAAGAGTAAATTTAACAGAGAAACAAAAGGGAGTAATGAATATTCTTTCATGACCTAGGATGAAATAATGACATTTTTCAGACAAAAAATACTGTTTTATATTATGTAGAGAGACCTTTACAAAATAGACTATTAAAGAATGCTCTTAAGAAGAAAAAAATGATTCTATAAGAAAGATCTAAAGTCCAAGAAAAAACAGGGAACAAAATAACAGAGAAAATATATAAGCAGTCAACACCTGGACCATACATGCCTTTAGAGTTTGAACCCATAATCTCTGCAACAACTATTTCTAGAAACCAAACAACCTCTGGAGAAATTGCCCCAGACCCCATCTATTGACCTCACACTCCTCATCCCAGTTTTCAACTCAGGATCAGACAGAGAAAGCCAAATTTGTTCCTCAAACCAATTACATAAGGTATCCTGCTTCTAGATACCCCACCTCCAGCTTCCTTATGGCAACAACTTCCAATCAGAGAAGAGAGGAAGCCTTCCTTTTTTTCACTGTAACACTTTCCCACTTGCCTGTCTTCCTTTGAGCATCTGACAAATCTAAGTGATGGTGACCAATTCCCTTGCTACAGCTAACTCTGAGTAAATAGCTGTGGTTTGCTCCTATTTGGGTGATCTTCATTATTGCTATAAAAGAATGGTAAATATTTAGATAAATATAAATAAGAATTAATTTCATAGCACATTAATAATTATGTCTAATTTTCAGGTTCAAAACGAATAAGAGGAGACCTAAATAAATAGAGAGATGTACCATGGTCACAGATTGGAAGTCTCAATATAATAAAGATGTCAATTTTTCCCAAATTAATTTTGTAAGTTTAATGAAATTCCTTTTAAAATCTCAGCAAGGGGGGCGCCTGGGTAGCCCAGTCATGATTCTGGAGTCCCAGCATTGAGCCCCATGTTGGTTTCCCTGTTCAGCAGGGAGTCTGCTTCTTCCTCTTTCTCTGCTTCTCCTCTCTTATGTTCTTTCTCTCGTGCTCCCTTGCTCTCTCAAATAAATAGGTAAAATCTTTAGGAAAAAAAAAAATCCCGGCAAGGTTTTTGTTTCGTTTTGTTTTTCTTTACATAAAGAGTTACAAATCATCATGATAAAGGGTATTCCAGAAAATTACAGACTTTATCTCAAATTTTTAGTATGTGCAAGACTCTATGACATTAATCTTATGGGGACTATAGAGATTGTTTTGTTTTTCTTTATGTTTGGAGTATTCTTCTTTGGTTATTATTATTTTTTTAATGAAGCGGATGCACAATGTGTGCTCAGGGAAGAAATAGAGCTGAAGCTTTAAGTTTTGCCTTGTCATTTTAACCTTGGTAAATGTTAAAGTATAGCTCACCTGGTAGCCCAGGAACTGGGCTTACAAACATTACATGTTGAAATATATTTTTAATTTTTCCCCCTTTGATCAATAATCTTTCCCAAAGTATTGATGATCAACTTTATATTTTTATGTACCTTTTACCAAGGTGACTGGCTCTCTTTTTTGGGTTCATTGAGTCTTTCATTGCTGAGTTTGAAAATATATATAAATATATATACGTATATATGTATACATATACATATGTATTTATCATGTATATATAAATTATATATTTTTATATAATCATATCTATTTGTATATTATATATATTTTTTGTAACCTAGGGTTTCTCATTGGTGGGAAATTATTGTAATGTAAATGGTGAGAAACTTAACAGTAAGATATGTTCTTTCTTAAGTCCAGTTGAAGAGCAAGCATAGTACTTGTGCTTGGATTAGATTGACTGATTTTGCATTTGGTAAAACATTTATAACAAACATACAGTGTTTGTGATGTAAGACATGATTAATGAAAGAATTCCAATAAGTACAGTTTGAAAGGACCAATGTGGTATTGGAATAGACTTAAATAGACAAGAGAAAAATCCAAGGAATCTTTTACATACTTCTTGATAGAAAAGTAGGAAAATTTATGTCTATTCATGAGAAAAGATGGAACATGTGCCTTGAGTAAACCTATATGTAACATATATCACATGTTTACTTCTTAGGTGGAGACTTAACCTCAGAATGAGGCAAAATTCAGGCCCTGATGGCAAGAAGTTTTCTTAGGATGGAAGACACTATGGACATGCACTTGAGAGCTGGTATAAGTGTATGTCCATAGTACCTTATCCTTGTGCTAAGATAACCTTCTACAATCAGGGTCTTAGGCTCTTTGTCTCCCGTGGATTACAGTACCTTTCTTGTTTCTAAGCTTGAACCGTATCAGTTGACCTTGACCCTAAGCTTCTGAAAAGATAGCTAGTGGGTTTGTTAGTGTGATTTCTGAGGAGAACTTGAATATAGGTGCAGCAAGTGGTGTTAGCTATCATATAGATTCTGCCTGGTTCAGCAACCAGTCAGGTAATTACCTAAGAGTCTTCTTGTCTGGCAAGGCTAAGGACCTATCATGAGAACAGGCTCCAGGGCAACCAGGAACTGGGATTGGGAGCAGACTTTCCATGTGCATCCCCCGAACCAGGATATGGCCCGGTAGCCAGGATTTGGTCTCTGATCCAAAAAAAAGAGTTTTGATAGACACAAAAGAGTTTTTAAAAAATTATATAAAAAGGGCCCAGGATAGCTCAAATATCCTTGAAGAAAAAAGTGGAGTCCCTCTACCTATTACATTTTATTATGAAGTCAATACTGTGTGTTTTTTTTTTAAGATTTTGTTTATTAACTTGAGAGTGAGAGAAAGAACATGCAAAAGTGGGGAGAAAAGCAGAGAGAAAGGGAGAAGCAGAGTCCCTGCTGAGCAGGAAGCCCATTGTGGGGCTCAGTCCCAAGACCCTGTGATTATGACCTGAGCCGTAGGCAGAGAGTTAACTGACTGAGCCACTCGGGCACCCAAGATCATGTTTAAGTTTTAACATGAAGTTATAAAACAAGCAAACAAAAATTAAAATTTAAAATCCAAGATTAAAAATTGGTGGAGGAAGGAGGAAGAAAAGTAACTCCCTGCCCTTTCAATCCCAGCTTTCATGATGGGGCACCAACAGATACTGCTTAATATTAATAAACTAAGGAATATTATTTGAACTCATGGAGAGAACTTCCAGCAATTAACAAAAATAATAGCACCGATGCCTCTGAGGGGTAGTAATGTTGAAAACATTTACTTTTTATATTTATCAATCTAGACTGCTTGAAAGGTGGTTTATTTCTAAATATGAATATTTTATATTTATAATTAAATGTCAATATACATGTTTACACACAAAATTTCTTCCATGATCTTCCTATTTATCATTGAATAAAGATGATGTCTTCAACATGGCCAACCATAACCTGCTAGACTCAGCCTCTCCTCCTCAACCTCATTTTGCAACACTTTTTCTCTGTCCCTTCTGAGCTAATACAGGGGCCTCTTTTGATTTTCAGGTATTCATCAGGTTCCCATCCATTTATTATTCTATCTGGAATGTCTTCCCCCAGCACTCTGCAGTCAACTAATATTTACTCAACCTTCTGAACTCCTTTCAAATATCACTTCATCAGAGAAGTGTCCTGATTCCCAAGAAGAACTGATTTCTTTTTTTTTTTAAGATTTATTTTATTTAATTGATACAGAGAGAGAGAGAGAGAGAATGATAGGGGAGAGGTCAGAGGGAGAAGCAGGCTCCTCTCAGAGCAGGGAGCCTGATGCGGGACTCGATCCAGGGATTCCAGGATCATGACCTGAGCCGAAGGCTCAACCAACTCAGCCACCCAGGCGCCCCAAGAAGAACTGATTTCTTGTTAAGTATAGCATCTTTTACACATCTCCATTCCCCTAATCTGTAGTTAATGTTTTTAGGAGAAATAAGTCCCCCTTTCCTCTCTGAACTGTAAACTCCATGAGCTCAGGGCTCTGTCTGTTTTGCTCAATATGGTTCCCCCAGTGTCTAGCACATGGTCTTGCACAAACTGGACATTTGCTGAATATTTGTTGAATAAATAGTGAGAATATATAAATCTAGCTTTCTAAAGCCCTGTACACATCCTTGTACAGAACGTATAAATTCCAGGTAATTGTCCTTAAAGGTAAGAGTAAAGGGAAAATTAAATCTCTCTCTTCCCTCCCACACTCCATTTACCTCAGCCACATGCTTTTCAATATGTTTTAAGCCATTGCAGTGTAACAGACTTGATTTGAGCAATGCACTCAGAGTTATAACACCTTCATACTTTATAACTCTAGTCCCAAGAAATAGGACTAATACCTGTATTATAGGCTAACCATATGATTTGAGACTTTGGCAGGTATCCTTGTTAATTTTGGAAGACTTAGTTTGACTGGAAATGTATCCAAATTTGCAGATGAGTCATGTCTTAACAAGGATCCACTGTACTGTTAAATTTTGGCTGGGGAGTGACAGAAAGTCCCAATAGCTTACCTTGGCTCAGGTCCACTCTCCTCTTATGCAGTAACAAACAACACCAACCTAAGAACTAATAGCAGCAAGAGTAGAGGCAGGACTTTTTTAAAAGAAGTCTTAGAGTTGCTTCTACCTCAACCTGTCTTGAGATGCTTCAAAGCAAAACAGAATGAAAAGGTACTAAGGGTCACCTAGAATCATAGCAACAAAGGTCAACAACAGTGTTTCTGAAACACAACTGCTGTGGATTTTTATTTATTTTTTTCTCCCCAAATATGTTTATTTTAATTTTTCAGTGTTACAAGATTGATTGCTCATGCACCACACCCAGTGCTCCATGCAATATGTGCCCTTCTCAATACCCACCACCAGGCTCGCCCACCCTCCCACTCCCTCCCCTCCAAAACCCTCAGTTTGTTGCTCAGAGTCCACAGTCTCTCATGGTTTATCACCCCCTCTGATTTCCCCCCATTCACCCTTCCCTTCCTTCTCACAATGCCCTCCATGATTTTCTTTATACTCCACACGTGAGACCATAAGATAATTGACTCTCTCCGCTTGACTTATTTCACTCCACATAATCTCTTCCAGTCCTGTCCATGTTGATACAAAAGTTGGATATTCATCCTTTCTGAAGGAGACATAATATTCCACTGTATAGATGTACCACATCTTCCTTATCCACTCATCTGTTGAAAGGCATTTTGGTTCTTTCCACAGTTTGGCGATTGTGGCCATTGCTGCTATGAATATTGGGGTACATGTGGCCCTTCTTTGTACCGCATCTGCTTCTGTAGGGTAAATACCCAGTAGTGCAATCGCGGGGTCAAAGGGTAGCTCTCTTTTTAATTTCTTGAGGAATCTCCATACTATTTTCCAAAGTGGCTGCACTAACTTGCATTCCCACCAACAGTGGAGGAGGGTTCCCCTTTCTCCACATCCTCTTCAGCATTTGTTGTTTGCTGTCTTATTGATTTTGGCCATTCTAACTGGTGTAAGGTGGTATCTCACTGTGGTTTTGATTAGAATCTCTCTGATGGCTAAAGATGATGAACATTTTTTCATGTGTCTGTTAGCCATTTGTATATCTTCTTTGGAGAAGTGTCTGTTCATGTCTTCTGCCCATTATCTGTTTTGTGAGTGTTGAGTGTGAGGAGTTCTTTATAGATCTTAGATATCAGACCTTTGTCTGTAGTATCATTTGCGAATATCTTCTCCATTCTCTGCGTTGCCTGTTTGTTTTGTGGACTGTTTCCTTCGCTATGCAGAAGATTTTTATCTTGATGAAATCCCAAAAGTTTATTTTCGAATTGCTGGTATAATTTCTTTTAAAAATGCTTTCATAACGAAAAATGATGTCACTTAAGGGTGTCATATGATTGCTGACAACGAGAGCTATCATTGACTTGATTCTTCTGCTAGAGGTCTTGGAGTAGGAGAATCTCTAGAATGAAACAGATGAAAACAAGTGTTCTGGAGCCAGGCTAACTGAATTTGACCCTTGTCTATAGAACCTATGGGTGGTTATGTGGGCAATGCATGTGCAAAATGCAATTTCATCAGGACTGAGTTAAAGAGGTTGTGCGAGAACTAAATAATAAAATAATACCTGTTAAATTGCTTAGCATAGCACCTAGCACATAGTAAGCACTTAATAAAGGATAGTATTTTTTACTACTGCTATATGCTGGATACTATAGTTAGCACTTTATAAACATCATGTCAAGTCCACAAAACAACTCTGCAAGATAATCATCAATATTCTCATTTCACCAGTAAGTAAATGGGATTTATTTATTTATTTATTTTTATTGTGTTATGTTTGTCACCATATAGTACATCATTAGTTTTTGATGTAGTGCTCCATGATTCATTGTTTGCATATAACACCCAGTGCTCCATGCAATCCATCCCCTCCTTAATACCCATCACCAGGCTCACCCAACTCCCCATCCTCCACCCTTCTAAAACTCCATTTGTTTCCAGGAGTCTGTAGTTTCTCATGCTTCATCTCCCACTTTGATTTCTCCCCCTTCATTTTTCCCTTCTCCTAACGTCCTTCTTTCTATTCCTTATACTCCACAAATAAGTGAAACCATATGATAATTGACTTTCACTGTTTGACTTATTTCACTTAGCATAATCTCCTCTAGTCCCATCCAACTTGATGCAAAAGTTGGGTATTCATCCTTTCTGATGGCTCAGTAATATTCCATTGTGTATATGGACCACATGTTCTTCATCCATTCATCTGTTTAAGGGCATCTTGGCTCTTTCCACATTTTGGCTATTGTGTATATTGCTGCTATGAACATTGGGGTACATATTGCCCTTCTTTAAATAATTACGCTGAGGTCAGCCAGCTGGTGACACTAGTCACTATTCAAATCCAATCCTACTGAACTTCGAAGTCTGCAATCATTACAGATCTCTGAAACTTTACGATTTAATGGTCATTTAGACTATGTTGTGTTATTCTTTATTACATCCTTAACCAAACACAATTATCCCAGTCTGCACAAGGGCTGTAATTGTTTGATTTACTAATAGTTGGAGGTCAGTAAATGGCTGTTCTGCTAATATAATTTAAAAAACCAGCAGACTTAGAGTTAGAATGAGTGGCAATGTATGTGGATTCTAGGTCTCCGTGGCATCAGTTGTGAAGCGATAAATTATACCTGTCTTAGAGAGTTATTATGAGATTTAAAATTCATAAATAAAACTAGTGCAAATCTTGGTTGAAGGTAGGCATTCAATAAGTGTTTATTGAAAAATATGTTATATGTAACATTATGTATACAACATATATATGCATATGCTTCTTTTTTAAAAAAGATTTATTTGAGGGTGCCTGGGTGGGTCAGTAGTTAAGCATCTGCCTTTGGCTCAGGTCATGATCCCAGGGTCCTGGGATCGAACCCCTCATCGGGCTCCCTGCTTGGCAGGAAGCCTGCTTCTCCCACTACCATTCCCTCTGCTTGTGTTCCCTCTCTCTCTGTGTTTCTCTCTGTCAAATAAATAAAATCTTTAATAAAAAAAGATTTATTTGAAAAAGAGAGTGAGCAGAGGGAAGAACAGTGGGAGAGGGAAACAATCTCAAGCAGACTGACTGCACTAATTTTAATTTATGAATTTTAAATCTCATAACAACTCTCTAAGGTATAATTTATCGCTTTACAACTGATGCCACAGAGACCTAGAATTCACATACATTGGCATTCATTCTAACTCTAAGTCTACTGGTTTTTAAAATGATATCAGCAGATCGAGGAGCCTCATGCAACACAGGGTTTCATCTCATGACCCTGAGATCACAACCTGAGCCGAAATCAAGAATCAGAGTCAGATACTTAACCACCTGAGCCACCCAGGAGTCCCATATATATTCACATACTACTAAGAATATACAACAAGAAAGAGAACTAAAGGAATGAAGAAAATAGGGAAAATAGAGTTGAAGGTCCTTGCAACTTGAAAACTGATTACTTCTACCTAAACTGAGAGTATAGTCTGCCTTCACCCTTATTTGCACCCCTTCATTTTCAGATGAAAATGGTTCAGATAAATTATGAGCAGTGCCCATATGGCTGTGTGGGTAACTGTATTACCTTTCAGAATGTCTAGTAGTGAAAGAGTAAAGGGGAATCAAGTGTATATATATATATATATATTTTTCAAGTGTATAGTTTTTAAACTCCATTATTCCTAGAGCTGAAGGGCACAGAAGCATCATTGATGGTGATTTGAGTGTGAAAAGGGGAGGATCTACTCTTCTGAGTGCTCACCAACCAGCAATAGTTCTCAGTTTCTTAAACTGTTTATAACAAGATTTTCAACTGACTGACCTACATTAGGTTTATCCTGGCATCCAACCACCAAGGAATGTCTGCTAGATGGAGAGAGATCACCCATCAGGTGGTATTTGTATAAAAGACCAGGAAGCTTTCCAGAGAAAACCAAATCAATGGGTGCAAATCTGAAGACAACTGGTTAGTTTGCAATGAGCATAGTATTTGTCACTTCAGTTGTATTCTGAGTAAGCTTCCATGGCCTCACTTCTTATTCCTAGGTTCCAGAATGACGGGTTAAAATAAAGTGTAAGTAAAAAGTGTGAGGCTATGTAAGAAAGACCTTGAGGCCTGCAGATGCTATATTCAATAATCTGTGCAGCTGAGAACAAGCCAAGTCTGGGGTGAGAGTTTCTCTCCCTGTTGAGGACTGGAGCACATTGGAGCACCAACACCAGAGTCTGAGCAAGATGAATCTGCGTTTGGAAAGCAAGCCAATGGGAACATTCTCCTCCAGGGACTTCATGCAAGTTTTGTGATAGCATTGATAACTTGTACCAGATGTTCAGCAGCTCTGATGGCTGCAGGAGCCCTGACTCAGGGCCAGGAAAGGAGACTGACATTAATATGGCTACCCAGATGGGTGAGTAATATGGTGCCCTGAGGACTCTAGGCAGGAGTTGGGCAAAACCTGAGAAGGGAGGTCTTTCTACAAAGCTGGTGGGACAAAGCAGAACTATTCTTCAAGTGATTTTATTTATCTGTTCATTCTTATTTTTTAATCCCTAGGCTGATACAACTTAGGAAATATTATGTTGCCTATAAAAAACATAATTTATAATAAATCATTTATTTTTGTTTTTTTTAAGATTTTATTTATTTATTTGACAGAAAGAAAGAGATCATAAGTAGGCAAAGAGGTAGGCAGAGGGAGAGGGGGAAGCAGGCTCCCTGCTGAGCAGAGAGCCTGATGTGGGGCTCTATCCCAGGCCCCTGAGATCATGACCTGAGCTGAAGGCAGAGGCTTAACCCACTGAGCCACCCAGGTACCCCTATAATAAATCATTTTTAATTTTCCTTTCCAAATCAAAAATTGAGCCTTTCTTCACATAAATGTACTAGCAATCATACTGATGCTCGTTTGAGTGGTTCATCTACCTGAATTGACTATAAGCTTATCTGGTAAATATCTTGAAAATACACAATTTAAGTGTTCTTATGGTGAAACGATGATGATAATGATGCAATGATGATGTTGCAGAGCATAACAGTTCCTAAAATTTCCAGATTATTAATTTTTTAAAAAAAATTACTTTGGAATCCATTGACTCACTGCTGATGGAAATAACCAACATTTCTAGTCCAAGTACAAAAAAAAAAAGCAGGTCAATTTTATTTTCAAAAGAGAATTACACAATACATAGGACCATTTACTGAATAGTAAGTTTAATTTGCCTGGGACAGTCTACAGATGTTCAGTTTCCATTCTATTTGAGAGTAATATTTGTAGGTGTTCTAGCTCAGTTATTTTTCCAGCAGGTGTTCTCCCTCAGAAGAGCTAATAACTGCAGAGCCAGGGAAGGTCTCCCTTTGTGTTCTCTGGCAGCCTTCTTACAGGGCACACCCATCCTCCTCACATGGGTACCTAATCCTGTTGTCATTACCCAGGCATTTCATGCTGAGCAGTCTTGATTTTCAACATCATTGTCAAATCAGTGACTTCCCTGGGGCTTGTGGGTAATTCTCCTCCAGTATAAACTCTCTATTCTGACAAACACAATTGTCACTTTGATTTATGTCATGGGAATTACATGGACAATTTGGCTCAGAGTCTTCCTCATAAAAAGGTTCTTTGCCATCGCCTCCATGTTTAAAGATAATTGGCTACCATGAATATCTTTCATTTTTCTTCCTTATCATAACTTGATAACTGTTAACTATTATCTTTAGAAATGAGGGGAATGTTTGTTGTATGTGGAGGAGACAAGATTGTTGTTTGGTGCCCAAGAGTGGTATTTCTACAGTCTCTGCAGGAGGGATGTGGCAGGAAGGGGACTCTAGTTGATTAGAGAACTTGTCCCACAGCTGCTTGCCAAAGTCACTGTTCCTCAATGGTCACAGGTTTATTTGGTGGCTTTAAGGTAGGTGAAAGAGACTAAAGAACTTAAAATCTATCTTTGGGAACATCACCATATTAATAAAATTTGGAGATCAGAATTCAAGTTATCTGTGCATTAGACCAACTAAGCTGTTCCAAAATCATAGTCAAGGGGAATTCACTATTCAGTTAACTGTAAAAAGAAAATCCAAAACTGTGGGGCAGGACATCATTTTGAACACTTCGTTCCTTCACAGTAAGTTCTTCCTTATGCAGAAGGGTATTTCATTTGGGGTGATGTGGCTTAAAAGTCTTCCTGAGCACTTTGGTGTAAAATTATTGATACTGAAGTATCTTGAAACTTCTGTCATTTTCTTTCCATAAGTAAGCTTACATTTCCCAAGGTGAAAGTACAGTTGTCACTTTAAGCAATATCTCCTGTTTTCAAAAATTTTCAACAGAAGCACAAGGGCATCTGTTCTGATGCAGTTCTCTACCAGTTGTCGAAGCATAAGAATGAACCAAAATTAAATACGGACAACTTCACAAGTGGAGGAGAGCAGAGCGGGACAGGGTACTAATTTCACCAGAGTTCAAAAATAAAGGCCTATTTCTTCTTTCTACATTGATTTCTTTAAAGGGCTTTAAGGAGACTTTGCAGAAGCTGATCAATTACATTTCCAAATAAAAGACGACCTGCCACAAGGCACACCTCTGCTAGTGCTGCTGTCTGCCAGTGCCTTATACTAGAAATCAGCACATTTCAGATCTAATCCCCTGTGATGCTAAGAAGATTCACATCCTTGAGCAAACCACTCCTTACCCTCCCTGGCCAAAAAAAAAAAAAAAAAAAGGAAGTATTTGCAATCGATTGCTAAGGTCCCCAGCTCTAACCACCTATTTTATTCTGTCTCAGTTTCCTCTTAAGACTCAAATCCCTTTACACTACTCTGAAGGATAATTGCTGGTTCTGGATCATCTTTAGTTCATCATCAATGTAGTTCCAAAGATTCAAGAGAATTTGAAAGTTTAGGATTATTCTCATGCCCTTTCATCCATAATCACTGTCAAATAATTCATGGTGTCTCCAGCTTTCTCTTTCAAAGTGAAATAATGAATTCCATCCCTCAATAGAGTCTGAGATCCTGTGGCCGTGCTGGAGAGGGAGGGAAGGTAGGCATCTCTGTCTGGGAATACACAATGACAAAGGAACCCACCAGCCCAGCTCCTAGAAGGGCTTCCACATCTGCAATCAGCTAATTACCTCTAATTGCTGGAAAGAGTTACATTAAGAATGACTTCAGTGTTAGGTTTTAATTATCTTTAGCTGCCAGCTATGCTGGACGCCTACTTCACCTGTCAATTGGTCAACTGGGGCCAATTGTCCTTTAGTGCCAGAAAAAAGTTTATATTCAAGGACAGGGTATTAAGGTCCAAAGGGATGAGTAAGCACAATATTTATTTCCCATCATCATACTAAGACTTTAATTTTTAAATGCAAGCCAAAGAACACTTCTAGAAAAGATCACTTTACCTATGCATGTGGAGATATGTTTCTTTTTAAGCATCCATGGTATAATTTAGGAAAATGCCTACTTAAAAAAATCAGTGTATGAAATGACATTTATGTCCAGGCAAAAATCCAAATATTTCTATCTATTCACCAGTGGTGATTCCAAATACCCACAAGGGTCTGTCTGACCAGGCTTTTGATCTTTTTTCTGGGGGCTTGCTCTAACTGGTTTGACTGGTGGTAAGAGTCATGTATGTGGAGCAGAGAAAAGTAACGAAGTGCTTGCCAATGCCTGGAAAGCTCTCACAAGCCCTGTATTCTTTAACAGAGGTACATTTTGGGAGAAGGCACACCAAGTTTGTGACCCAAGACCTCAGTTAGGGAGAGAATCACAAACATGACATAATTTAGAGTTCGCTTCTCTAAATTGTTGTAGAAAGTTTCAAAGTCTGCTGTTTTAAAGAATTTCTATTTTAATGTCCAGATAGATGTGTTGATGACTCAGTTCTGAGGCAAAGAAATAGGTAATGCACTAAGTGAGGGCATTTCATTCAGAGTTCATGTGAGTAGTGGTATGAGCCCACATGTGCCTTACTGTCCCTAGCTCAGTATATAAGTGACACCTATGTTTCCTGCCAGTGACTTAGGACCTGAACATGCTGGAAAGTCATTTGGGAGTCCCACAAAGCAGTCCCTCATGGTCTTCAGGGCAAGTGTTCAGTTTCCATGTAGAATATGTAGCGTTCTTCCTCCTCCTGCTCCTGTCTCTCTTGGAAATGTGCTGCTATGTATTCCACGCATCTTTTCTTCAAGGAAGAGCTAATCGCGGGTAGGCACTCCCCTGACTGCACTGAGAACCAGAGTACCTAGCAGGCCCTTGTGTTCTCACAGGGAAGCACCTCCACTCCCACTGGTACCTAACTTGTCTCAATCACTACCAATACCTGTTGGCATGGCTGCCACTACAGCTAATGCCCTGACCCCTGTGGTTATCAATACTTTGTAGTGTTCCACTGTCAGGCATGGCAGGTACTCTCAGGAGCCACACTCTGCCTTAGGGTTTTTTTTTTTTTAATCAACTCTGCCTTAGATATTCCACAGCAGTATTGTCTATCCTGTAAAGATTAACAGCATTCTAGTGAATCCATATTTCAGCTTCACTTTCCAGGCCCTACCCAAGCTGAAGCACAGCATCCTAGGGTGCTTAGGAGGGACAGGTAGAGAGACACTGGAGAGACAGGTGAAGAGCTGTACTCTGAAGCAACTCACCTCTTCAGGTCCTTACAGGATCAAGCTTGCTGAGCCTGGCACCCTGTTCTTCTGGAGGCAGGGCTGCAAGTCCTACTTATAAATGAATGTGGACCAACCTATGCTACCAAATATGCCCATCCATACCTGAACCAATGGAGGCTCATGCTAGGAGCAAGGCAGTCATATGACACACGTATGTACACACACACACAAGCACATGCATGCATACACAGACAACACACACACACACGGAGAGAGAGAGACACTTCCTGATGGTAGAACTCCTCCATTATATTTGTACATATTGACTCTTTATCTATGGGTTTATTTCCCCACACATAATCCCAGAATGATTAGTGGTTGTCTCCCTTGGCAGACCAAAAGATTATGGCAGCTAGTCACTTAAACACTGAGGATTCCAGTCCACCTGTCTTCACAGAAGTCACATCCAACACCTGGAAATAAGTGGTATCAAGTCTGAAATCAAGCAACTATGACCTGGTGTTACTTAGGCAAAGAGGGAGACACAGCAGAGATGATGGAGGATGGGAAGACGTGGAAACAGAGACTCCACACACCATAGATTCTAAACTCCACCTGTAAGTACTCTCTGAGTAGAGAAGGAAGTAGGAAGGCAAATTTTCAGAGAGGCCATGTTTTCCAGCTGGTCGTGAATCTAATTTACTCCTATGGTGGGAAATTATAGTCATAACTAAGTGGTAAAATGAGTAGGATTTTAAATAAAATCCCTATCTCCACCTATTCCTTGTCAGCAGTGTGATTTGATCAAGATATTTCATTTGTATATTCATTTCCTCATCTCCAAACAGGGATGACAATATCTACTTTGCAGGATTAGCTACTTTGGGGGTTTAATTAAAGCAATATGTATGGAGTGCTTAGCATACTAGCCAGTTCATATTAAACATTCACAGATGGTAGCTAGTAGCATTACCCATAACTCCACAAAGTGCCTGGTACTGGGTACCTTTTGCCTACCTTATAAACCACAGTAGTTCTCACAGCTTAGCAACAAGGTGCATAACTCAGCAGACGGGCCCACTGAGCAGATATCCCTGGCTCTATCACCTTCATTTTGAATGTTCCTGGAACACCTAGTTCCCCACTTTCAAAATTCTACCTTGTAGAGATCATATGAGGATATAGAGAATAAGTCATTGGCGGTTCTTACTAAGTTTTGAATCTAACACTCTTATTTTTGCCTACGTCTTTCTTTGTAACTGCACAGATTGAAGAACACCATAAATTTTCTTTACTTACCTATCTTGAAATGTCAATGTAATTTGTTGTATGGTATTATTTGTGTTTCCACAAACAACATAAGTCCTTTGTAATTAAAAATAAATTAAAAATTCAGCATTTAAGTGGCATTCACCTGAAATTGGGCTAATTGCAACATGAGAGCAACTTAATGCTCTCGGAGTCCAGTCAAATCATCCACTTTCCACAAGGTGGCAGACCTTGTTAAAAAGTTATGGAAAAGAATAACAGAAAAAGAAAGCAATGTGTTTTCCAAAGTTGACCAATAGGTGTCTCTTTGCAACCACATATCCCTGAGTTGTATAAACTGTAGATAAGGTCAACATTCTGAACAGTCTTCTTGCTCATCTAACAAGTAGGATCATCAACACTTCCTGCAAGGTACAAATAGAACACTGAAGAGATTAATATAGCCACTCAAAGGGAAATGGGATTATAAAACCATAACTAGAAATAAGATTCTGAATACAAAGGACTTGATACAAAATCAATCTCATCAAAATGCTAGTCCCATGTTAAACAGGGTTTTCTCTTAGAAATTATCTTAAATATTTCTGATTCTATATGATTGACACTTTCTGAGCGAATAGCATTAGAACCAACTCCAGAGAGATACACAATACTAATTCTATTAACCTGGCGAATGTGACCCTAGGAACACACGGAACACACAGGAAATAATGGAAATTCTTAAGCAGCAGAGGGACATCCTGATATAATTTTTGCTATTGTTTTCACCCCAGTTCACATACTCATACACACATACACACACACACACACATGTACGCACGTGGGCACACACACACACCTTCACATTTGGCTCTGTTGATATCACTGAGTAGATACACTTATGTATGTCGAGTGTGTATGTGAGTTTCACGCACATCCCCAGAGAAGAGGGGTCTGTTTCCTTGTTATGGAGCTCAGAACATAGAAGCAGAATCTTATGTTCACTCTGATTATCTTCCCTTTTATATTGGGAAATATTTGTTCCTAAATCATTCTAAAAGAGACTAAGGAAAAGTATTAAACATAATTTACAGATAGATAAACCAAGGTACTAAAAGGAAACACTTCTCTTTTAAAGATTGGTTTATCTTATCTGAGGTTGAATTAAATTATGAATTAGGAATATAAATACAAATATATTAAGAAATAAATACAAATACAATATATATAAAATGGTGAGATGATATCATGTCTTCGTCATTCACACTTCAAAGTTACATATAATAAACATTTTGCTATTATGTAAATAGCTTTAAAAAGTAATAATGTATTACAATATTCTCCAGATATCACAAACTAATGATATTCCATAATTATATGTCTTTCAAGGGAGTTAATTCCTGCCCTGCCCACTCCAGGGTAATCTTGCCACAATGAAAGCTAGAAGGAGAGGCCATTCATTTTAGGAGACAGGGCTCAGCACGAGATGGAGGTTTCTGCCTCTGCCAAGCCATGGTTTCTTCTGGTGCTAGATTTATTCCATTTACTAAACTAAGTAGTCAGTCCACACTGACTTTTACATACCTACGTACCTAAATGTACACAAATCTCTGTGCAAAGTAAATAAATTTGAGGTGCATTCCCAAACCTCATAAATCTAATTTATTTCCCTATCTGGCAAAGCAAGAATAATGTCTTTCATGAAAAAGACTGTCTCCAGGAGAAATCCCATAAGTATAGGGGAGCCTGTGGAGAAGGGCCGACCCTCCCACCAACGCCCAGGACTTAAATTAACAGAGTTTTCCACCAATTATCTTTGTCAACTTCTTCAGAAAAAAAGAGGAAATAAGGGACTATCAGATAAGTGACATCAAGTCACACCCTAATAAAATTCATGACAATTCAGAAATTAGACAGCATGGGCTTCTAACAACTCACGTATCCCACAGAAGATCCATGAAGGAAGGGATCCTTTAGTGCACTCAGCTGCAGGGTTATTTTTAAGCCCTCACCTTCCCCATGATAACCAAATTATGCTGAACATGGGTGGAATCAAGGCCACTGAGATTGGAAACTGCCCACAGTAAGTAGTTAACCTCCTTTCCTCATTTCTCTTTACCCCATTTAACTGTGAGGAGCCTAGGGTTGTTCCTGTGTCTTCCTTATGTTGTGTTTGACCTGTGCCCACCAGCTTCACCCTAGCTGGGCTGTGTACAAACTAACATCTCAGGATAAGCATCTTTTACCACTATTCCAGTGAGCCTAATTATGTCAACCTAAGACTAATTTCTTGCAATAGCAAAACACATTGGGATTTGTTTTGCCCAAATGGAACAGTTTAAATCTGGTGTCATTGTCTCAGCAAAGATTTCTGTCCCTTGGCAAGACAGTCTTTTAGCCAGTGACTAAAGCTAGCTTCTCTGTATCATCCCTCTGGCTTGAAGGACAGAAAACTTCCATCTTGTCTTAGCAGAATCCTAGCAGCTGGACTTTGGGTGGGGATTTTACTTCCCTTCCCCTGTTTTTACCACACTGTTCTGGCACCAAATGCCCTCTGCTGTGTCTGAGCAGAGCACCTGTGCAGTCTGACTCATGCTATCAGCGTGCAGGCTCTCCCTCTCCTGACAGCAGACCAGACCTCACACAGGTCTACCTGTGACTACTTACCACGCAGACCTGTGTAATGACATGCCTCATACACGATCCTGAACACTATCTGCTCATCCCAGTAGGTGCGGTAACATGTCCTGACTCTGATCTGTGTCATGTGTGATGAGCCCCCCTGGATATGTGGTGGAGAGCTCAGCTCAGTTATGCATCTGTAATCCAAATCCAAGATTTTTTTTAAACATAATGAATTACTGTTAAAATTCTTTAGAGTTTTTTAAAAATATACACTTCAGCAGGTTTTCTTGTGCAATAAGTACCAAGAAATCAATACCAAAATGTTCTCTAATACTCTTTGCTACTGTCAATTGACAGTAGCGAGTGAAAGGAAGAAATACAAGCAATTTACCTTTTCTCAGCTATGTTGTATTTCTAACAAAATATGCCTTTTGCAGGAAATGGAGTAGAAAGGGCAAGGAGGATTCTTGTTCCAATAAACCAGGTGCAAGCAGCAAGCTCAGAAAACTTGCCCTGAATTATATTCTAGTTTATAATTTGCAGAGGAATCTAATTCATATGCACATTTTCCTGTCTGCTACAAAAACTATTCCTTTTAACGTAAAGATTCTTCCACATTCATTTCTTTGGCATTTAAATTATGACTGTTGGAAGAAAAAAGTAGAATCATTGAAATTGGCTCAGAAACTTATGTGTACCCCTATTTTGGTCTTCCCCCCTCCCCCTAGCACACGGGCTTGTTTTCCCCTCCCAAGATTAAGAAGTTATGCAGCCTGACAATGCATTTTCCTCTTACAAGTCTTGACTTCACCACTATTATTTTCTTTTTCACTTTTTTCTTCCAGCACCTGTTAGAAACAAGAGTAGGGTGCTTGTTGCAATTTGTTCTTTCCTCAGTCTGAAAAAAGTAGAGAGAAAAATCTGTAATGGTCTGAGATGCTTGAAAATATGGCTGAAATTTTACTTTTAAAATTAGCCGCCTTGGAGGATTTTTAGATTTAATACCAAATACAAAAAAATCAAAATATTTTTTCTAGTTACTAGACTAGATCCTTAGAACGTTAACCAAGCAGTAGACATAATGACATCGTTTCTTTAAAAATACAATCCAAGAAACTGACAGATACTGAGATGAATTTTGATGACTTTATACTAAAGAAAATAGTACCATATAAAAGCAGATAAATATTTGAAATAATTGTCTCTAAAAGCCCATTCATTATATATATATAAATATATATATATTTATATGCCATATATATGATCTATATATGTCATATAGATCATATATAGGACATCTCATAGATCTAGGACATCATATATATATATAAATATATAGAGATACATTTTCCATGGTTCTTAATGACAGTTTACATAGTGTCCCCTCTCTCTGTGTATCGTTCTTTCTTTGTTGTGTCCCAGTTCTTCCAATAAGCATGTCATTCATGGGCTACAAAGCATTTCTTTCAAGCCACCACAGCTAATATGGTGAGATGATTACTTAATTTCCACAAGGAAGTGCCGCCTCTGGCTTTGCTGAGCCTTTAAAGACCTGAAGTGCATTCCCAGCATTCAGAACACTCACGGCATGTGGCTCGGCCTCTTTTGCAGACCAGAGAAGCCCCCACTGTGAGGGCGCCCTCCTCACTCAGAGGGGCTTTTGTCTTGATGCTGTTACCTACCTTTTTCAAAAGCCAAGAGTTAATTGTTCAGTCCCTGCACAAGTAAAACCTCTCCGAATGCCACTTCCAAATATAGGCTCTCATTAATACCAGAGGCTGACCCGGGATCTTGTAGGACACCCTTTCCTTCCTCTAGCGAACATTTTGTCCCATTGCATTTACTTTACCCGACATCTGGAAGCCAGGCCCGCACTTCCTAGGACTTATCTAGCTCTCTGAGAGCACGAATAACTGGCAAACTAAAGAAGTAAAATTACCTCTCTTGAAAATACTTAAGCACTTTTTTCCCTCTCCACTGAAATCCCGAAGAACAGCCCATTTTGAACCAGAATAATTTAGTCTGACAACAGATTCTTCCTCTGTTCACAGCTGTCCCAGAGGGAGGAGCTGAAATCTGAACCTCTCCGCTGTGATTGGATCCTTCTTGCAAAAGAGAGGAAAAAAAACCCTCCAAGCCAAAACGGGCTCAGTTCGTAAAGGAGCCAGGCGACTTCAGAGGCGCCGGCCCGTCGGTCTGCCGCACCTGAGCGCGGCCCCAGCCCGAGCCCCGCCGGCCGCGATGCTCTAGGGACGGGCCGCGTCCTCCCGCCGGACCGTTATCCGCGCCGGGCGCCCGCTGGACCCGCCGGCAAGATGCCGCGCTCTTTCCTGGTCAAGAAGCATTTCAACGCCTCCAAAAAGCCTAACTACAGCGAACTGGACACACACACAGGTAAAAAAATAATTAAAAAAAAAAAAACCTAAAAAATTAAATTTTAAAAGGAAATTATGTCTATCTATCCATCTCTCTCTGTATATCTATAAATCTACTGATACATGTTACGACTCAAATATTATTACAAAGACAAAGTTGTTTTCCTTTCAAACAATGTCCTAAAAGAGAGTTCAGATTCTTTTGATCATTTAGGGTAAGTTTTAATTCAAAACTTTTAGAGCTCCTAACTGACAAGGAAAACTTCATTCAACTCTTGCAACTTCATTTTCTAAAGCTTGTATATACATGCATAATGAGTATATGGAGGATGAGTAACACAATACGTAAATGTTGAGTTATTGCTTTTTTCATGTAATAAGTCTCCTTTCCTTCAGAAAGCAGCTTGATCTACACAATCTTTGTATTCACAGTAGAACCTGCAAATAGCCCATGCATAAAACGGAAAACAACTTTTTTTTGGATCTTTAAAATAATGTATAAGTTTTTCCTCCTCAGTGCAGACTGTGAAGGCACCCACTTGGCTGCACTCCCTCACTACACAGCATGTTATAGCTCCTGTCACACTATGTATGCAGGAGGCATAGATGTGCATTAAAGCACAGTAACTATATAGCAGCAAGGGTGGGAATGAACTGTTTTACCAATGCCTATGTTTTCCTAAATGAGTCTATTTACTTCATTATAAAGTTATGTGTGTGTGTGTTGCAAAGTAGCTCTTTAGTGTGTTTTCAAAGTTATTTTTTTAACTTAATCTTCTTTCCTTTCCTTTTCTTTCCCCTAGTGATTATTTCCCCATATCTCTATGAGAGTTACCCCATGCCTGTCATACCACAACCAGAGATCCTCAGCTCCGGAGCATACAGCCCCATTACCGTGTGGACTACGGCAGCTCCATTCCACTCCCCACTACCCAATGGCCTCTCTCCTCTTTCTGGATACCCCTCATCCTTGGGGCGAGTGAGTCCCCCTCCTCCATCTGACACCTCGTCCAAGGACCACAGTGGCTCAGAGAGCCCTATTAGTGATGAAGAGGAAAGACTACAATCCAAGCTTTCAGACCCCCATGCCATTGAAGCTGAAAAGTTTCAGTGCAATTTATGCAATAAAACATATTCAACTTTTTCTGGGCTGGCCAAACATAAGCAGTTGCACTGTGATGCCCAGTCTAGGAAATCTTTCAGCTGTAAATACTGTGACAAGGAATATGTGAGCCTGGGCGCCCTTAAGATGCACATTCGGACCCACACTTTACCCTGTGTCTGCAAGATCTGTGGCAAGGCGTTTTCGAGACCCTGGTTACTTCAAGGACACATTAGAACTCACACTGGTAAGAGAAAAACGTAGACAGGAATGTGACTATCTGATAGCATGAAGCTCTGGGCTGGCTATTGAATTTGCATTAAGTAGTGACACAGTGTTTTTAATGATGGATGATCATTTATAGCTACTTCCTGATGACTCAAAAAGTTGTTAGAGCAGAGTGCTCCATTTCTTGTTAACAACCTCTGCTCCAGAGACTGCAAACAGCATTTAGACTTTGGAAAGTAGATTCAAAAGGTTTGGTCTCAAAGATCAGTTAGAAAATCAGGAAAGATGTACTTGAATGTGTGTTCTGTGAAACTGCTCCCAATATTCAGCAAACACAGATGTTGCTATCTTCACAGTTGTTTTCGTAGATATGTGAAGGGTTTGCCCATAGTTTTCAGTTGGTTACATTCTTGTTGCGATATCTATCACTCCATAGCAAGTTGGATAGTTAGAACAGAATTTACTCTCTGTTGTTTTATTATGTTTTGTTTTTTGCTGCTTGAATATTCTATTCCTAGCACAAAGTCATCCTGCAGGGGGCCAAGGCATTTATCCAACCTTAGTCATAATACAGAAGTACGGAAAAAGGGAAATATTAGGAAATGTTGGGAGGAGCTCAACATTAGCTGCACCTGCTGAAGCAGAAAGCTTTAATAAGTGGAAGTCCTAGAACTACATGAAATATTTCTGCATGACTGGCAGCAGTAACAATATTCTTGTTGTGATTTTTTTAACACAATATTCAAATTTATCTTAAAGGGCCAGATATGAAAATAAGTATCTGTTATGGGGAATTTTAATCAAGTTTTTTTTTTTTTTGACAAAAATGTGATTGTTATTCACAAACGTTATCTGACTTTATGTTTCCTCTAAAAACACTGACTGTCTTTCTTTCTCAACCCCCACCCCCAACCCCACCCTCAGGGGAGAAGCCTTTTTCTTGCCCTCACTGCAACAGAGCATTTGCAGACAGGTCAAATCTGAGGGCTCATCTGCAGACCCACTCGGATGTAAAGAAATACCAGTGCAAAAACTGCTCCAAAACCTTCTCCAGAATGTCTCTTCTGCACAAACATGAGGAATCTGGCTGCTGTGTAGCACACTGAGTTACGCAATCAATGTTTACTCGAACAGAATGCATTTCTTCACTCCGACTCCAAATAACAAAAAGTCCAAAGGCATTTTCTCTTGTGCTTACCGACCAAATACTGTGTATAGGCACACACACACACACACACACACACACGCACGCGCGCACACACACACACACACACTAAAAGCTGCAAGAGCACGAAATCCATGTGTTCAAAGTTAATCCTTTCCATGTGAAGTTTGAAATTACTATATATTTACTGACAGCTAGATTGAGAGGATAAAAGACAAGAATCTTTCTCTTCAAAAGATGAAGCAAAAAGCACATTGAATCTTTTCTCTAAAGAATGCAAAGATTTACATTGCTGCCAAATCATTTCAACTGAAAAGAACAGTATTGCTTTTGTAATAGAGTTTGTAATAGAATTTCCTATAGGAAGAGAATTTGCCAGACGCTATCTCAGGTGCCTTATAAAGTATTCCAAGTTTACTTCATTACATGTCTGATGTCTGGTTATCATTGTTGAACTAAAGCCTTTTTTGATTACCTGTAATGCTTTAAACTGTATTTTTAAGAGAGAGATCGAGAAAGAGGAAAAAAAAAAAAGAAAGAACAGGAACAAAAAACAGGAGAATGTATCGAGAGTGTGTTTTTGTTTTTGTTTTTGTTTTTGCCAATAAAGAGTATGCTCCTTGGGGGAGGAGGGAAAGAATAACTTTGAACATTCCTGGTGCATGCTCTATGTCTTACCTTTTAAAATAATTTTTAATGATTTTCTAAAATTAATTAAAGATGGGAATAAGTGCAAGAAAGGATTCTTAGAAACTCAGTAATGTACTTAAACTATTTTAAATGCATACAACAAATGCAATTCATACAGCACCCTTCCAAGTGCCTTTTTAAAGTAATTGTATAGATGATGAGTCAATGTAAATTTGTGTTTATTTTTATATGATTGAATGAGTTTTGTATGAAAGTGAGATGTTGTCTATAGCTCATGCCTCTAAACAACCTGAAGATTTGTGAAATCAATGTTTCTTTTTTAAAAAACAATTTTTAAAGGTCCTTTTTTACAATAAACATTTTTGATTTAAAAGCCATTGTTTGTATACTATTTTCAGAGACTTTACTTCATGATTAGTATCAAACTGCTATACAAAGAATTTTTTCTTAATAAGAGAAAAAGTGAATAGCATTTTTGTGAATATCAAGTATTATTTTTATGAATTAGATCCTAATAAAATATACTACTAGTATTTTTTCTTTACTCTTAAGATAATACTGACACATTCAAAAAGATAATATCACAATAGTAGTAGTTTATTAGTATATCCATTTAACAAAAAATCACACTTTCTGAGGGCTAAAATATTCATATTCAAGAAAAAAGTATTCAAGAATACTTTTCAGAATTTGTTATTTGTGAGGATTTTATTAGGTTGCTCTATGCAATCAAATTATAATCACTCATTGTAATGAGTGATTATCACATAGACCCTGGAATAGTTGAAGATTTTTAAAAGAAATATCATTTAATGAGATGTAAGATAAATCTGCATGAAAAGATCAGGAAAAATGGATTTATGAGAAATTACACAACTTGGAAAATAAGCCATCGAAAGAAAATCCCACATTTAATGATATAAAAGAAAGGATAAGTTTGATGGTAGCAAGGCTAAATAATACAAAGTTAAGTTTTCTATTTATATTTTGTTGAACAAGCCCTAATCCAAGTCCGAGATATACTTAGTAAAATATAACATGAGCGGACACTCCATATACAAGCATATGCTTACCAAATGCTTGGACACTAACTCATATGTAAAAAAGCTAACCATTATAGCCCTTGTGACAATTACCAAACTCCAAACCCACTATGAGAATAGTTCCTGCTAACATTAAGCACTTCTCATATACTTAGAGCTTGCAGAATTATTATTTTCCCTTCTAATGTCCTTCTGATACAAATAAAAGCCACAACTAGTATCTCAAAAATATTAGTTATAGACTATTAGTAAGTGACCTAAAATACCAATACTATTCCCTTAATGTTCACACACATTCCACAGTACATTATATTTAAATTTTTAGCCCTATAAAAGGTGTGCACTTGACTTAAAAAAAAAACTTTTAACATTCCAATTATATCTCAGGACATATATCTCAAAGGCAAAATTATTGAGAGCAACAATTTGTCAATGTAAGAGATGGCTAATAGCTGGACTGGGGTATTCTAAGGTTGTAAAAAGACCACTTCAGTTAGTGTATATGGTACAAAAATGATTGTAAGTTTCCAGGCCAGCTAATATGTAGAAGTTTCTTACAAGGGCAAATGCGAGTGAGTTAAGCATTCTCAAATTGATCTGCTTGGCTCTCCTGGGAACCATAGCCACCCACATTTCCCTCTCTCATGTGTAGATCTACAGGCAAGTCATTTCTTGGTCTCCAAAAATTAAAACTTATAATTTTCTAAAAGGAAGAGTCTGTTCATTGGTTTAATTTCTTAGTGAAGAATTAGTGATGATAATGTTATAATATATTTCCATTTCATCCTTACCATTCTAACTTCATTCATCCTTAAAATATTTTACTTTCATCAAGGTAACAAGAGTTTGAATTGCAGTACATAAGCTGTGAAGATTTTCTGTAATATGGCTCGGTAATCATTAAGCATTTTTAGTGTTTTTACCAAGGTCTTTGACTAGATACCTGCTCTTCTGCAACACATAAGACCTAGCTTAAATGTTGACTTTGAAATACTTTCCCAAATTTGCTCTTTCTGAGAGCTTTGTGTCATTTATAATGGAGTACTTATTTCGCCACATTGCAACTGTTTGTTGATACCCTTCTTTTTCATCAGACAGAGCATTGTTCAAGCATACATTCCCTGTACTCAAAACATCATCTGGAATACAGACATCAACAAATGTTTGTTGAATGAATAAATGGATAAAATAAATTGGTGAAAAATAGCTTGCAGATCTAAAATAAATCCAACGTATCCCCTTTTAATGAGAAGAGTGTTGATAGTTTTTGAGAGATCTTCCAAGCAAATTTACTAATTAAGTCTCCTACTATAGTGATGACAGCTTACCTCCAATAGACTGGATGCTCAGTAAAAAGTGAAGAGGGGCAAGTACAGTGCATGTGGGCCAGGTTTGTTAGGCCTTCTGAGAGCCTGAATTTTGAAAACTTTGGATTTTAAGCATTCTTAGTATTCTCAGTTTGTTTCCTATAATATGAGACAGTGTGGTCTAGTAAAAAGAGAACACCTTTTAAATGCAACATATGTGTTCACTGAATTACTGCCTTCAACTTATTGACTTTATGTCCTTATGCAACTTACTTAACCCCTCAGTGTCTACATTTCCTAAGTGTAAAATAGAAATAGATTATCTGTAGTAACACAATGAAGTACTACACAGTCTTTGTAGATAATATCAGGTCCCCAGTGCTATTGTTAAATGCTTAGTGTGTACCTGCTCTTGCATTAGGAAACTTACATATGTCATCTTCAATGGGAAAAATTTCTCTATGAAGTTGATATTTTACAGATAAAGATGTTAAACTCACAGAGTTTGGATAGTGGAGCCAAGATAGGAAAGGCAGTGAATTGCAAAATTGGAATCAAACCCATTCTTCTGGCTCCAAAGACCCTACTTCTTCCACTGCACCAAGAGAGTGGAGAGTCCGCTAAACTACACTCAGCATGGTGATTTATAAGTTGTAGGCATGTTGGGAGAGTTGTTGAAAAGGACAATGATAATGTGCCCTGAAATTAAAATATTTTAAGGGTAAATTTAGGAACTATCATTATTCAGGAATTATGCAGTTACATACAACAATCTTCAAGGCCATTCCAATTTCCTTCTAGAAATCCTGTTGGCTCCACTTCCTCCAGTATGGACCCTCCCTGTCATGACATGTTCACTTACAGCCCCCCTAAGTTCTCTTGGTGTCTGGGAGCCCATTTCCTCTAGTCTGCTCTCTGTGGAGATGAAAAGCAGCTGGTCTCCATCCTCTGTACATTAACACTTCATCTTCTGAAGGCCACTGTTACTCCCTCGCACACACACACTCCTCACCCAGGCTTTTATCTTCCTGGCCTAAAAAGTCTTCCAAGCTAAACAGTCATTTCTTTCACCACTAAAACGTGGACACTCTGGTGTAATGAGGCAATTATAATTTTGAAAAGTCTAAGGCTTCCTTGGCTAAAAGCCACATCCAAGAAATTGTTCCTACTTTAGATATGAGAAACATTTTGAGCAAAACTAATTTGAGAATGAGTGTTCTGTCATCTAAGGAAGTAACAATTCTCAAATAAGATGACTTTTCTCTCATTCTTGTCGAGAATCTCATTAGAAGCAGATGAAGTACAAAAGTATTCCCTATACCTGAGAAGGACACATAGGAAGGAAAAAAAATCATTTAATTTTTAGTAGTAAATGTAGAGAATCTGCAACCATAAGAGTAAATCTCTGGCTAAAGTTAGATTTAGTTAGCCCCTCAGCCCTCCAGGAAGTAATAATTACTTTGTGGAAAGCATGCATGTAAAAAAGCAACAAGCATGGCAACTTTTCCGTTGTGGCACTTAGCCAGACCCCCAAACAATGAGAGATTAGCAGAGGAAATGGCAGCATATCCATGTCCACAAACTCCAAAGGGACTGGTGAGGTATTTATAGCAGTGAGTGAGAGAGCTGCTGTGAATATAGGATGGGACATTTATATATTTTGTGTACTAGTTCATTTAATTAAGCTCCTCTGGTTAGGACAGTCAGTTTAAGCCATTCAGCCATTTCTTTTGGACATTTGCAGAGAAAATTGTGAGGCCCTTTGAATTATCACTAAGCAGTTTTTGTAGACAATGGCCAGAAACACAAACCAGTCATATGCCGATTTTAGCTGTTGGGAAGGGGACTCTCTCCATAAGTTCACTCTGGGGCTGGAATTTACTCCCCACCAAGTAAGGAGCACCACTTATTCTACTTCTTCTACTACACACTTAGGGGGTAGCAATATTTAACTATAAGGAGTGGAAAGGACATAATTGAATTGAATAAAATTGTGACATTCCCTTACAAAGAAAATGCATGGCAATTATATTTCCTATGCGTTCCAACATGTTTGCCTACTTATCCATCACATGTATAGAGGCTTAAAGTTTTCCTGTATTGCTTTAGACTTGTCAGAAAGGACAGTAAAAGTGGCTATCACCTTTAGCATATGCAGTGTTGCTCCTCTGAGATCCTGAGATCCTGTCATGGCTCCAGGTTCTGAGATCCTGTCATGGCTCCAGGTTCTCTGAGTCTCAGTGTGCACAGGATCTGTAGGTCTGTAGGTCTCGTTGACATCTTGGTTTGGTGGGTCTAAAGAGAGTTGTGAGAGTCTGCATGTCTAGCCAGCTCTCAGGGGATGTCCATGCAGCTGATCTTTGCATCTCACTTCAAACTAACCAAGCTTTAACCCCAAGCTCCACTCCTAGCCCCATGCTTTCCCCACCCAACCTGAGTTCCTCATCTGAAGCAAGCCAAAATGTCTGGAGGGCAGCAGTATAGCTGCAGACAGATTAATTAGCAGGAGGGGTCTGGAATATGCCTGCACTCCAAGTCTGCCTAGGTGAAGGCAGGGGCAGGGGAAGACAGGACAAGACAGACCTCCACCAAAGCCAGCTTCCTTTTCTCCTCACCTCTCTGATTCCTACAAGTCACCTGATGCCCTAATCCCTGATCTACCCAACCAGGTGACCTGGTCATGCTTTGGTTTTCATATTTCTGCTCCAATTTTCTAAGTATGTCTCCAATCCTGGTCAATCCTCACCCACCTTTGGAGGGCCCAGAAATGAATACTGGCTTTTTCTAGTCCACTTACACCAAGGAGTCTTTTCCCCTCATTTCTGCAGAGAAGCTTCAAAATGCAATTTTACTCTGAACTGAAAAGAGTACCCACACTGATGAGACTGACCATAGTGGTGGCAGGTGTGGGGTTCACTGCTGAGAGGCCTCTGGTTCCTCCCCTCCATCATCCCTCAGGATCTGGGGGCTTCCTTTGTTGGTGTCAGGTAGGATCCTACCTGAACATCTTATGGGCTTCTCTCAGAGATGTCTATGGCTACCTTGGGTGAGCAGGGTGTTTAGGCTTTTCCTGCACTATTATCTTTTAAAAATACTTAGCATTTTGCCAAGTGGGAGTTATTTGATGCATTTCTTTCTACAATTCTTTAGTTAATTTTTCCATATCATTTTAACAACTTATTACCTATTAATATTCCTGTGAAATTACAAATAGGCATTCTTAGAAGAAAATTATTTTCTCTGAATTGATGACAAGTAACCTCTCTTTCTTTGTCTCTCTTTCTCTGTGTCTTGTGTAAGTGTGTGCACGTGTGCATGTGTGAAGCCTCTGGTGTTGCTCCTTCAAGTGTACAGGCTCGGGCATGGGCACATGGCTTTGGCAGGGATCTCCTTGACTATCATTTTTCCTCAATTCTCTCTTAGTTGTCTTCTTTTGTTAGTATCACACTCATATGTTATGTTCCACTAATTGCTGTGTGATTGTTCTATCCATTCCAAAAAAGTCCTAGGATATAAACTTCTCAACAGTTTAAGTCCAGGTCCCCTTTTCAGGGATAGTTTGTCAGACCAGTCTTTGAGGTTTGTTCCTGTCCCAGGTGAGTTCCTCACGCCTGCATTTTTCTGTGATTCTCTCTGGTAAACTAGCTGGTTTATGGCTTAGATTATTGTTCTCATGAAGCTACCAGTCTCCTATTAATTGCTTACCACCAAAATCTATTGCTTTTGAGAGTGTCTTTAGGCTTCTGCTTCCCTACATTCTGTTTCTAATAAAGTCATGGGCATAACTTGGAAGTTCTCTGTTCTTATGGCTTGCCTGTCCCCCAGAGAAAAATCTCTGAGCCACTGCTTCATAGTAGGTGGTGGGGAGAGTGATTCAATTTCTCACAGTGACACTCTTGTTTTATGGGTAGAGCACGGGGTGGGGTGGGGGGGTGGAAGTGGGGCTTATAGCCTTGTCTACTTGGCTTGTCTCTTCCAGTGTAGAACTGCCACCTTTGAGTGAGCTTGGGTGAGATGATCAGGGTCCCTCCCTCTCTTTTAAATGCTTTTATTTTATAATAGTTAAAGTTATTAAAAATTCAATAAAAGGATAATAGATTATTAAATTGAGTGTCATTTTACTCAAGTGTTATTGAAGGATTGCCCTATTTCTTATATTATAGTACAATTTGGTGAAATTATTTCACATTGACAATGTGCCAATCACATTGTATTCTCTTATTTTATAAAGTGAGCTTATTTTAAAATCATGTTTATTAAAACAAAATGAGATGAAGACCACTACATCCTCAATGTACAAAATCTCAATGAAGCAAAGTCTTGGAATATAATAAAGGAATTCAGCAGGAATTCACCAAAAAAAAAAAAAAATAGGTAAGAAACAAGGTAAGGTCTTGGGGGCAATACAGTACAAAATACCACAAATCAGTACTTTAGTATCTGTTTCTAAAGTGTCAACATTGGACTAGCGTGGACTTCCTTTTCAATGTGACCACCTATCGAGTTCAATTAGCTTAGTCTTCCCTCATGTGGTGCTTTATTTGAACATGGCAACCACCTTTCTGGATGTTTACTAGGAGATCTAGTTGCACTGAGAGTAGGGTAGAGCACTGTGAGCTGACCTAAAGGTGGTAGGCAGTAACAGCACCAAGCAGCACCGCTTGCTCACGGAGCTACCTGTTTCTGCCCTTCTCCCAATGTGACTCTCCAATGTGTTTCAGGGGTTTGCTCGTGTTTAGGGGCAAACTGGTTATAATCATAAGTTATATGTTCACACAGATAAAGACATTCTTCTGTACAGGCCAACAACACACAACTAGTTCCCCACTGAAGTATTAGTGACTAATGGTTCCCTTCCCATCTGTCTACTGCAGCAAGAATGAGGATTATGCCCTTGATCCGCCTTGGCTGAGCAGGGACTAGAGACCCTCCCAGCCTTCTTGTGTTCTGAAGACAGAAGCAGAAATGGAGAAGCCTAGCCCATCTCACTCCCTCTGACAGCCAGGATTAGGTGGATGGAGGCAGTCTTGGTGCCGCCAGAGAGCAAGAAGGGAGGCTCCAGAGGCGATGGGGGAGGGGAAAAGAAAACAACAGTGCAAGGATGGAGTTGCATCAGTGGCTTTCAAACTTCAGAGTCAGAATCAGCTAGAAGCTTGCTTAAAACACAAATTGCTAGTTCCCACCCTCAGAGTTTCTGAATTAGAAGGTTTGTAGTGAACCTAAGACTTTGCATTTCTAACACAGTTGAGGTGAAGCTGGTACAGCAGGTCTGTGGACCACACTCTGAGAAGGAAAGAGTTACAGCCATGGGAGGTTGCGGTGGGGGCCTGAGACTCAGCTGTCATGGTTAATGACGAGTTGAGCTGTAAATCGCAAGTTGTATAGCAGTTTAGAATCCCTTCTCTTTGTCTCTACTATTCATTGCACTGGACTGCTTGCCAGTCCATCATTGTATTAGGCACACGATGGGCAGAAGTATTGAATAAGACTTGTTAGTGAAATAAATGTAAAAGGAAAGAGCACACACCTTTTTTAAAGCTTCCAAATTCTTTATAAATTCCTTTAACAAATTAGTTTACAGCACAGGGGCTTTCAAAGAGTTTGGAAAGATACGCCATAAAATACAGAATGGTGAAAGGAGGGGGCTTTCCTGCACAATGAAAAGCTATTCTATGTTATAAAAGAGAAAGAAATTATAGCTTCCACAGCTATAATGATTTCTTTATAAATTTAAATTGGGTGAGAATCCAGGCAATTTTCTTAATATATTAGGAGTTTTGAAATCATTTTCTTTAATTTATAAGCTAAAAATCAACAAATTTGTTTGTTATAGTAAGGTTCTTACTTGCAAGATGAACACTGATCACCTACAGATTTTCCTCCATGAACATAACCAGACATAAGCCCCTTTTGGATTCTGCATTTTAAATCAGAAGATGTAAAAGGATCTTTTGTATTATTGCTTTCCTGAGGCAATAAGAAGGCAATAAAAAAGAATTAGAAGAAAAGATGATTCTAAAATGTAACTTTTATATTTTTACAATTTAGGAAAATCTCGACAACTCCAGGGCTGAGTTCTTGCCAGTGGGTGCTGGCTGGACCTGGGTCGGGTGTGTGCCTTTTCAGGGGATGCCAGCTCCCTCCTCTACTCCTGCCAACCATTAAACAGCCCAGGTAATTTTCCATGGAGGTGTCCTGATTGATTTTAAAGGCAGCTACTCTTCTTCTTTTTTTTTTTTCCAATTTCAAATCTTAAACAAGAAGGGGCCTGAATTTTCATTTGTCTTACAAAAATTGCTGTTGGGTTATTTGAAATAATGGTGGGCAATAAAAATACATATGATGCTTTAAAAAAAGTAACTGTCAGGGACGCCTGGGTGGCTCAGTGGGTTAAGCCTCTGCCTTTGGCTCAGGTCATGATCTCAGAGGTCCTGGGATTGAGCCCTGAGTTGGGCTCTCTGCTCAGCAGGGAGCCCGCTTCTCTCTGCCTGCCTCTCTGCCTACTTGTGATGTCTCACTCTCTCTGTCAATTAGATAAATAAAATCTTTAAAAAAATAAATAACTAATCAAGGCAGCCACAGTCCATTCAAGTCTCATTATATCAGCACAGAGTGTAGTATGAGTACTGTAATCAGACCGACCAGGATTCAAGGTGCAGTTTTACCACCTATGTTATCAGTGGGGAGGGCTGTGCTCAGTCCCATCTTGTGTACAGTGGGGACACTTCCTGAGTCCAGGTGAGGCAAAGATAATGTACAAATCTATGACAAGCACATGCCACAGTGTTTCACAGAGTGGAGCTCAATATATTTTTTCCCTTAAAGATGAAACTAGCCTTAAATCTATACATACCAAACTCAGATGAAAGATAAAAATGTACTGGTTATCTGATGAAACATTATTTTATCTTTTTCTGTTGGAAAAAGGCATTCCTTCCACTACCAGTCTCTCACTGACCCCTTGTCACCATTAAACAGAAAATTACCTAAGATGGGTAGGATCAGAGAATCAATTATGTTATCATAATAGATTAAGGTATATAGATAGTATGCGCTAAGCTTCAGTGTCTCACCCAGAATAATGCAAAAAGCTGAAAAAGTAAAGATGATGTTCCTCAGACTTACCAACCACTAAAATATTCCAAAAGTTCATCATCCAATGAGTTTGTTAAGAGCTTTACAAATTTCACCCTCTATACAATGCATTTATGTAATATGCATGTATATAAGGAAGTATAAGTTACTTGTGAACCGGAAAAAAAAAAATCAAAAGACAGAATACTTTGTTTACCTTACATTCTATGGACAAAGTTTGATTCACACAGTTTTGCTCTCTCTCTATGTCCTTTATCTGGGTCTATATCAAAGATCAAATAATTTCAAAAATCAAAATAATTTTCATTCAATCGGGGCGATTAAAATGACATGTAGAGGAAAATGTTTATTTATTTATTTATTTGAGCACATGAATGGGGGAGGGACAGAGGAAGAGGGAGAGGCATAATCTCAAGCAGACTACCCCCTGGGCTGGAGCCCACCATGGTCCATGGAGCAGGATCCCACAAAAGAACACGACCTGAGCAGAAACCAAGAGTTGGTCACTCAACCAACTGAGCCATCCAGGCACCCCAAGAAGAAAAATATTTTGAAGCAGAGTCGAAAGGAAGATAGAAATAGGGTTTTCACTTATTTACTTTTTTCTTTTGTAAATACATTTCCCGCTGACACCCATGAATTCTTGTCAAAACTCTCCCTTTTGACTGAACTTATTAACACTTTTATAGAAAGTGAAACAAGTGTTTGGATGCCACATGCACCGAGAGATACTTCCAGGGTTCCTCCACAAGAATGATAATGTCCTTATTTATTTAGGTGCCAGAAAAGCCAAGCCAAGAGGAGTCATGGGTAGTGGGGCTGGCCTCAGACTGCTGCTCTGAGACACTCGCCTTCCAGAGAATGGATTATATGCCACCTTTCTCCCTAGTCAAGCATACCTTTCAAAAGTATCACATTGAAAGTCATGAGCCTGCTGGTAGGTATTGAGGAGGGTATATATTGTATGAAGCACCGGGTGTGGTGCATAAACAATGAATCTTGGAACACTGAAAAAATTTTTAAAATTTAAAAATAAATAAGTACATGAGTAAATAAATAAATAAAAATCAGTCTCTTATGGTTTATCTCCTTCTCTGGTTTTGTCTTATGAAATCTAAAATTCTTTTTTTTTTTTTTAAAGATTTTTTATTTATTTGAGAGAGAGAGAGACAGCGAGAAAGGGAACACAAGCAGAAGTAGGAGAGGGAGAAGCAGGCTTCCCACTGTGCAGGGAGCCTGATATGGGGCTCGATCCCAGGACCCTGGGATCATGACCTGAGCCAAAGGCAGACACTTAAGGACTGCGCCACCCAGGTGCCCCGAAATCTAAAATTCTTAATCAAGGAAATTGAAAAATAGAATCTCTAAATCAAACTAAGATATTTTCTTGAAAATACATTTAACATTTAAATAGAACATAGATAGTTTTAATGTTTTCTGCCTGAGTGGAAGTTGGGTTTGGAAGTTGGTGTCCCATTGGTGCTGAGTATGTAGTTTTTATTATGAACGTTCTTAATGCCCTCTGTGAGTGACTCAAACACACAGATGTCACAACTCTCCTAAGCCAGTCTGTATGGTAACCAGATTAGTTTCTAAACCTAGACTCCTCAATACCTTTGAATTAACTCAATTTAAAATAATAAGAAATTTTAAAATACTTATAAACAAACAAAAAAAATTAGGCTGAATATTGGTAGCAAGTCCACTTTAGAGGCTGATCTCTGATACCCCTTAGTGCCCACCTTAGCACTTTCCTGTAAGCCCATTTAATCCAGTGAGATACCAAAGCACCAATCGTTGTATCACTTACAAAAGGAAAGAGAAAAATGTGACTTGTTTTTAATAAGGTACCTTGTTTTTTACTCTTTTCCATAACAAATAAAAACATGAAAATAAAAAAATTAATAAAACAATTACTGTGTTTTTAGGTTTAGATATAGTCCCTGCTCAGCATTATCAACCATAGATCCTATTAAACCAAATGTGAACCAAATCACAATTACTTAATTCAGCTAACTCATCTATGGAGGGCATCAGGAAAAAAAAAAAAAAAAAGCCCTCAGTAATCCATATTGAAACTTCCACATTGTTCTTATTGGCCTTTTTATATCTAGTAATCACAAGATTATAGCAACGACATGGATGGAACTAGAGGGTATTATGCTAAGTGAAATAAGTCAATCAGAGAAAGACAATGATCATATGATCTCTCCGATATGAAAAATTTGAGAGGCAGGGCAGGGAGTTGTGGGGGTGAGGGAGGGAAATGAAACAAGATGGAATCAGGAGGGAGACAAACCATGAGGCTCCTAAACTCACTAAACAAACTGAGGGTTGCTGGGGGATGGAGGGAAGGGATAGGGTGGCTGGGTTATGGACATTGGGGAGGGTATGTGCTATGGTAAGTGCTATGAAATGTGTAAGCCTGATGACTCACAGACATGTACCCTGGGGTAAATAATACATTATAAGTTAATAAAAAAAATTTTTAAAAAAGATTATATCTGGTCAAGTTATAGGTAAACACTGGGAAGACTAAAGAAATTAAGAGATGATGTTTCTGGTGTTCCATTTAATTTATTTCCTATTACAAATAATTTTTCATAAATATATGTAAGGAGAACCCAGGAAATTGACTTTTCCACCACAAAAACACCATGGCCAATTCATTAGCCATATTAAATAATTTGTTTCCCAATGGGCTATTCATGCCCCAAAACACAAAGAAAGGGTGGGAGAAGTTGCACTGGAGGATCAATGGGTCTTAGAAATTCAGAAAGTGTCTATTTGGGTATCATGTAGAGACTTTCAAATAATTCTGACCAAACCTCAACCTCTCTGAGTAAGAATATATGGTTAGCTGTGGCTCTAGGCTGAGTCCTTGATGAATGAGGAAAAATTAATGAGAGGATTTCTGGCCCACTGGCTCAACTCCAAGAGAAACATAATATTGTTGGATAAGCAATCATGTCTTTGCATTGCTTTCATGGAAATATCCCACCCTTCTTTTTCAATCAGGATAAAAGATGGCAGAAAACTCACAAAACAGAGTTTTAGCTTTCTATCTTTCTAGCATAGCAAAATCTAGCAAAATAAAGTAATTTAAGCAAAAGTACTTTCTTAGCACATGATACTAAAGACAACTTTTGTACATGTTAATATATTACTCAAACCCATAAGCTTTTGTTGATTCTTCAATAAATAAATAATTTGTTTTGCTTTATATTTTTGCACACTCCAGAAATAATGGAATGATTATAGTTTCCTAAACCAACTAAATTCTTACATATCTGTGCCTACTGCCTCTAGTACCCATTCTACTTGTATCTATCTGGCTAATTCCTATATATTCTTAGAATCTCATTCAACTGCTGTCTCCCCTAAGAATTCTGTGTAACTTTCCCAGACCTATATAGTTTCTTATCCATATCCCACTACACATCATATGTAATTTATGTTAACAGTCATATTTGCCTATGTGCCTAGCTCTTCACTAGATGCTGAATTCTAAATTTAAGGGTAGAGTCAGGGATCATACTTTTACTCCATAATGCCTTGCATAATCCCAGGACCTAAAAGAAGAACAGAACATTTTTATTGAATTAATGACCCAAAGTAGACATGATTTAGTCAACTGTGGGAATAATTTAACTCTTCATTGTAAACATTTAAAGGTAGTATAGAACACCTCAAGGCTGAAACAATGCAAAGCATAGATGCATATCTATACATAATCAAATAGCTCTTCCCCATGAGGCAGTTAAGCAAAGTGTCACTACATTAATGCATTTTTCAAATCCTTATGTTCTGGTCACCATTTCCACATCTCCCCAGAGAGAAGTTAAAAGCATGATTAAAACAATAACAAAGATTCTAACAAAAACCATATTTCCAACTTAGTGAGACTTCTTTGTCTCTGTTTCTGTCTTTGTCTCACCATTTCTTACTCTTTTGTTCTCTCTCCTCTATATATTAAGGAGGAGGACATAAATGACATTTTCCTACAGTGTGGTGTATGCTTTTGATGTTTCTTATAGGTTGCCTTCCTGATTTCTTGTGGTCTCAGAAACCATGCTTCAGAGTGACTCACCCACCACTCAATGCTGTGGGTTGTTTAAGACTATTTCATACCCTTAACAGTTCTACATATAAGGCAGTTGTCTATTATCTGTGTCTAACTGTGATCAGTCATTAGTAAAAGAAGAAAACTTGTGATTCACCTCAGATGATCTTTGCTTATGCGTAGATTTATGTCACTGTATGCATTTATGGTATGTGTGTGTGTGTGTGTGTATGTGTGTGTGAGAGAGAGTGAGAGAGACAAACAGATGCACACACACCCACACACACACACGCATACAGAAGCACCATGATTGTGTACAGTCCTTTAGGCTGGCAGGCTTGATGCGATGTTCAGTCTTTGAAAATCCCTATTTGGAACATTAGAAACATCTGGAGAAACCACATTTCCATGTTGAAATAAAGATAAGTTGTCATTTCTGCTACTCATTTTGAATTTATCCCACAGCCTGATGAGAGAATTTTGCCCAGAGCAAGTTATAGAGTATGTAACTAAAAAGGAAAAAAAATTAGTAAAAGAAAAAAGAAAGAAAATAAAACAGAGGTTAGGAAACTGATTTTATACCATTCTACAAGAGGTTTCCTTAACTACGCCTCCAAATATGCCTGGTCCATCCCAGTGAGTGGGCTCCTGGAAGATACTGTGCTGCAGGCAGTAGGATCTAATACAGTCATGGGACACTACCCAGGCCCATTTATCAGCCTCTATTGTTTTTCCACCTACTAAGTTCAAATAATATTTTTAAATAACATTTTTTAAAAGATTCTATTTATTAATTCAAGAGGAAGAGAGAGATGGGAGGGAGGGAGAGCATGCGCAGGCAGGGGGGAGGGGAAGAGGGAAAAGCAGACTCCCTCCTGCAGAGAACAGGACATGGTGGTGGAACCCAGGACCCAGAAATCATGACCTGAACCAAAGTCATACACTCAACTGACTAAGCCACCCAGGCACCCCTAAATTTAAATAATAATTTAGACTTGTGCTTAATAATGCATGTATTTGGACTAGAAATTTAGGTAAATGCAGTATAAATATAAGGTCCCAGGTTGATGCTCAAGAATCATGTTTTCTATTTCATACTTGAGAGACTGTCTTCTTGGGCCTATGATTAAAAATCATAATTTTTAATGTGTCTTATCCAGAGAAAGTGATGCAGTTTTATAGAAGTCCATCCAACTGGAGCAAGTCCTGGAATGCAGCTTCCCTATGTTGCAGGCGGCCATTGTGGTGAATTCAGTGACTTTACAGCCTCTACCCAGGACAGCCTGTTGCTCAGTTGAGTGTCCAGCTAATGAACTACACTGGGAATTTATACATAAATCAACAGAACTGCCTTTATCTTTCTTTCCTTCTCCTGAGCTCCCACAGTGATCTCCCACTAAGAGGGAGTCCTTTCATTTGCTCATGGTTCTAACACACTTGTGGGAAAAAATATCAGACATTTTTGGCTTTTGGATTTCATACTCAAGTTTGAATATGTGGTTTCATTCCAAAAATACCATAAGAAAGTCTGAGGAGTAGCAAAGCCAAGGGGAAAAAATAGCTGACATTGAGATTCAGTCTTGAACATCCACAAATATTTCTAGAATCCTTTTTTTTTTTTTTGTCAAGGAGACCTTTCTTTAAAGAAAAGCTTAGTCATTGAAAAGCCAGATACATAAAAGAAATGAGTAAGAAAGACTTCTTGAAACAGACCTGAATCCTGCTTCTTTGCTTCTTTTCAAAGTTCCTCCAAGGCACTCAACAAATAAGTTTGAAAATCAGTGCCTGGCTCCGGTTTCCAAACTGTGCTCCAGAAAATATGAATCTTTTCAGATGTTTCCCAAAGACTTCTCTGGTCAGAATTCTGTTACATGCTGTATACCATATCCTCCTCTTGCAGTCTCAAGGTTTACTTGAATATAGGAAGACTCCAGGGAGTTCTCACACAAAAGGATTTAACACCCCATGGAATCTTTAGGTCATGGACACAGCCTTATAATCTAGACTGCCAGCCCATGGTATTTCCCTTGGTTCCCTTAAAACACACTCTCCCTTTGGGGGAGAACATACACCTGACTTATTGGACTACCTTCTGCAAGGAGAGAGCTCTGAGTAGGGGCTGGGATGGTGGAAAGGTGTGAGTAACTCAGTGGGGCCCAGAGGAGCAGAGTAGAGGATGTAAACAAGGGGTATAAACACAGGAACCAGCGTTTATGTCAATTGGAGTAAACGTCATATCCTCTCTCTGTTTCTCTCCACGTAGACCAAAAATCCAATAGAGAACCCTCTCCTGACATTCTTAAATTTCCTCCTGAATCCCTCAGCAATCTCTTTGAAAATCGTAAGGCATGGCAGCAAAGCATATCAATCAAATGATGGGTGTCTCTCCCTCTCTGAAAAAAAGATCCTCAAATTAATTTAAATATTTACTTATTAGTCTATTTCTAGTTCTATAATGGCTTCGATTTCCTTACAAATATGTACACGTAAGTGATATCTGAGAAATGACACAAAGAACAAGCAGTGAAAAACACAAAACAAAAAACTAGAGAGATTTGTCATATGGCTCACACAGATTGTGCTATAAATCTATGAATATAAATTTTACAAGATGATGTTCCTTATCCTCCTTGTCAAAATAGATTAACAACTGTTTTTTTTCTTGTTGTAAGTTTTCATTTCCTTTTTTTTTCTTTTTTTTGTAAAGGAATGAGTGAAATGCTTTTGGTAAACAGGTAAACCAAAAAAATCATTCTGAGCCATGACCTCAGCCATCAGCTGTCCCCATATTTTCTAACATCCTGAAATTTTCCATTCGACTTGGGTGGCTGATTTCACATTTTTTTTCCTGGACCTCTATGCCCTGTGGAGTTTGAGACACCACCAGAGGCAGGGAGTGAGCCCAACACCTGTCTGTGGTCTCCTGGCTCCTGCTTTGGATGCACAGAGTTGGGGGGAGAAGCCTGAAGGCCACACTGCCCTCCCACACAGACTGGAGGAGGATGCTGGAGGATGAGAAAATTATCTCTGGGAAATGTTTAAAGGAAAAAAGAGTTATGCACCAAAGCTTTGCCTCAGATGCAAACAGAGAAGGTTTAATTAACCTTTACTTTTTCCCATTAGATTGGTGAATATTTGGATTCACTTGAGAAATATTTTCTTACCCTCTCAAAACAGATCTGAGCCAGAGATAAACATATTAAAATCCTAATTGTGAAAGCAAATAAAAAGATGTCCTTCATGGGAGGTTTTAACCATCATAGTTTCAAACTTCAGTGTAATGGAAAGTTTTCAGCACCTGTTGGATATTCACTCCATCTGAGAGATACGACTCCAAATCTAAATTTTGTTTTGAGAAAAGTGCTCAGAAATGAATGATACACATGTAACCACTCCAAGTTATTACTTCAAAAGATGTAAAATTTGTTTTCTGGGGGCACCTGGGTGGCGTAGGAGGTTAAAGCCTCTGCCTTCAGCTCAGGTCATGATCTCAGGGTCCTGGTATCAAGCCCTCTATGGGCTCTCTGCTCAGCGGGGAGCCTGCTTCCCCCTCTCTCTCTGCCTGCCTCTCTGCCTGCTTGCAATCTCTCTCTGTCAAATAAATAAATAAAATCTTTTAAAAAAATTTGTTTTCTGAAGATTCCCATTGCTATCAGTATTTTTTACAGAACTGTTGTTCTTGCATATGAATATAGTTCTTTTCTTTTAGGAAATTGTTAGCTATGAAACAAAACTGACTATCCTGCCAGTACCTATATTAAAAAAACAGGGGACAGAGAAGGTAATCCCTCTTTGCACCCTTCACCTTGAAAGGGGCTTCTGTTGTTAACTAACAAATGTAGAAGCCATGATGACCTGCCTGAGATAGCCAGTGCCAATGACCATTTTTGTATTAGGAGAAGCAAAACTCAACTTCAGGATAAATCTAGCATCAGCATCACCATATTCCTTCCTCTTACCTACGTTCTAATTCTGTGAAAAATTTTCAGTAATTTCCTTCTGGTTTTTTTTTTTCCTTCTGTTTTTGATCAACATAATCTCCAACAGGCGTTAGAAGTTTGGAGGTTGCTCTCCATTTCATTTGTCACCTTCAACATGAGCTCTCTATGAAGTGCTGGTAATAAGCAACTGCACAGAGCCATACTGTGTTTCATACAGTGTGAAACATACTGCTGTGTTTCAGCAGCCCGTTTCCACATGTCATGCTTCTACACAGAGTCACATGTGACATGGATTAAATCATAACCCCCCAAAGCAATAATACTGTCAAAGCTCAATATAACAACTGAATCTCTATCTCTGCAAATCATTAAAAAAAGTTGTTATACTTCCATTTTCTATAAAAACAGACCACCATGTCCACACTGACATTTTTACCCTAAATTTAACATATTATTAATCTAATTGGAAAAATCCACCTTGTACCTACTTCTATTCCTTATGATGTGTATTCTTTCCATGTAAATACTCCAAACATTAATATTTAGTAATGATCTTACTTTGTACACAGATACCAAAAGATAGTTGACTTGCCCTTATGGCTTGTATTTTTCACTTAAGTTTGAATTATATATCATAATGAACAAATTGCTTAAAACCTCCCCCTGGACAAAAAAATAAGAAAAAGCCTTTGAGATTATAAAAGATCAATGTATTTGCAAACATTAAGTGACTCTTCATACAATACCTCTTTGCAAAAGAATTTCTCTGGTAATAATACCCAAGTCTCCAGAGATTTCCCTGGCCTTAATTCTGCAATCTAGTTTGGATCTGTACTATGCATTATACTGACCTTGTTTTCTTCTCTACAATGATGACTCAATGCTGTCAGAAAAGCGAGCTTCCTTTTCCATATTGCTTGAGTGCCATGGAAATCGAGGAAGAGTGGCACCTTTGGCATCTCCAAGATTACTAGGACCTTTGCCACCATATGTTACCCGCAGAGATACAGGAGCTCTTGGCCTGTGAGGGCACCACTGGAGAACATAGTACCCTGGTTACCACCCTCTTTGGAGCCACCACATTGGTGATTATCCCTGGACTAAGCGAGGAGGAAGAGGCTTTGCAGAAGAAATTCAACAAGCTCAAGGAAAAGAAAAAGGCATTGCTGGCCCTGAAGAAACAAAGTAGTAGCAGCAGAGCCAGCCAAGGCAAACAGATGGTGAAGTCAGGAGCTGTCAGTGCCCTCAAGGCTGAGAACTCAAGAACCAAGAACTCAGGCTTCATTTGTCACCTCCTGTTCTTGAACTTTAGTGGGGAAGTTCTTGGACTCTGTGAAGGGGCCAGTCCCCATGTTCCAGCTATTCCAAAAAAGCATACTTCCCCCAGAGGAAATATCTGAGATTTTTGGGTCTTCTGGTGATGGGCTTCAGGAACTCGGGCCAGTTGCCGAAGAGACAGAGGGCCCAGGGGCTGGTGAGATTCCCCCTCAGAGCTTTGACTAGCCCTCTAAAAAACTTGGTGGTACCTGCTCCTCAGCCTCCCATCCTAAACCAAAGTTGTGAGAAGAATGGGGACAAAGAAAGGAACCGCTATCAAAAAACAGAACACCCTTTCCACAGGTTGGACTAATTCCCTGAATGCAGGGTCCCTTGGAAGGGGAATATTCTCTAGGTGTGTGGAGAGAACATGATGCCCACCATCTTCCATGGGGCCTTCTCTCCCTTTGGAAACATCATTGACCTCTCCGTGGACCCACCCAGAAACTGTAACTTAGTCACCTATGAAAAGATGGCATCATCAGATCAGGCCTTTGCTCAATGAGATCCACATAGAATTGGTACAGCTCAAAGTCAGTATTGCCTGTAAAGAGCCTATGCTGGATCCTGCTACTGGCAAATCTGTCTGGGTGTCCCTTGCTGTCCAGAACAGCCCTAAGCATTGCCATCAGGACAAGAGGATTCAGATTGTCTACAGTGATGATGTCTACAAGGAAAACCTTGTGGATGGTTTCTAGGAAATGGAGCTCAACTCTGTGGGCCCCCTCTGTACCAACACTGGTCTCAGCAAAGCATTGAGGTAGAAGCTCAACAACAACAGCAACAACAAAATCAAACCAAACAAACAAAAAAAGATACAGGAGCTCTTTCTTTCCCCCAGTTTTATTGAGAAATATTTGACATGCATCACTTCATATGTATAATACATATGGCTTGAGGTGAGGGTTTAATTTACACATGTGGTGAAATGATTATTGTAATAGGTTCAGCTAACATCCATCTTCTCATATAGCTACAATAAAAAAAAAAAAGAAAAAAAATCTCCTTGTGATGAAAGAAAAAAAAATTCTCCTTAGGATTTACTCTCTTAACTTTCCTGTATACCATAGAGCATGTTAGCTCTAGTCATCATACTATACGTTACATCACTAGTACTTATTTACCTTCTAACTGGAAGTTTGTTCCTTTGACCACCTTTCTTCCAATCCCCTCTCTCCCCATCTCCTAACCTCTGGTAAACACAAGGTCTGATCTCTTTTGAGGAGTTTGTTTTTATTGGTTTCTTTTGCTTGTTTTTGTTTTAAGATTCCACCCATATGTGTGATCATATAGTATTTCTCTTTATCTGACTTATTTCATTTAGCATAGTGCCATGGAGGTCCATCCATGTTGTCACAAATTATGGGATTTCTACACTTTTTTTATGGCTGAATAATATTTCTGGAACTTCTTTACCCATTCTTCCATCGATGGACACTTGTTTCTGTGTCTTGAGTATTGTAAATGCTGCAGTGAACATGGAGGTGCAGATATCTTTGTAGTTATTTTTTTTTCTTTCAGATATATTCCCCCAAGTGAAATTTCTGGATCATATAGGATTTTATTTTAATTTTTTGAGGTTCTCCAAACTGTTTTCCATAGTTGTACCAATTTACATTCCTACTGTTAGAATGACCATCATCAAGAAGACAAGAGAAAACACATGCTGTCATGGACGTTCTTAACTTCCAAGGCCTGCCGACTGAGGCATGACTGACCAGCATGTGCCACTATGACCACCGAGTGGAACCAATGAAATTACCCATCCTGTGACCAGTGGCAATCATCTCCCACTGTGAGGCCCCAGAGGGCCCTGAAGGAGGCCCCACTCACAATGACTGTGTTGTTTGCCAGGCACTTCTTTCACTCCCACTAGGAGGGCTACCCATAGAATGAGCCCTGCTTCTGATTCTACTGACACCATTTTACATTCAATTATCCCAGTGTTCGAAAAGAGAACCTTTTTAAAGTCTCCAGAAGCAAACAACCTTGAAAATGATTAGGAATGTAGTGTTCAAACTGGTTTTTTTGGCTCTATGAAAGATGATAGAAACTGGCTACAGCACTATGTCAGAGAGTGATGGGTGAGTTCTCATGCTGGGCCCAAAGCCCGGAAACAGCAAAGGACTAACTGTATACATGATATGCTAATCTGTTTGCCTAAAGTAAGTTGGTTATTCCTCAGCCCTACATCTTGCATTACCAAATATAGCCATATGCTTAATTTAGAAGTGATATAGTAACCTGCCTCAAAGGGAAAAGATCTCTGACCAACTTCCTGCTCCCTCCCTCCAGTCCCATACAGTGATGGTCACTCTCCTTAGAATCAGTGGAAGCTTTCCTGTTTCTGAGCTTACAAGCTAACCGCCTGTGTTCTTAAGTGCTTACCACATAGTGACTCACAGCATCTTAACTTCAGGGGCTGTAGCTGGGAAGTGGGCCACATCAAGAACCCATCACCACCAGGACATTCAACACAAGTGGGTGCCAATTTATTCAACCACAAATTGTAAGGCTAATAATCAAATCTTACCCCATCCCACCCCAGATGCACACGCTCTGGTTTTATATGACTGAAAGAAATCTCTATAAATCCTCATAACTGTTCAAACTGACTTTGCATAAACACTGTACATGGTCTCATTCCCAGGCACTTTTCAAGGTGAACAAATAGTGTTCGGTACACCACCATAATGGACTCACTTAAGAATATAGGCACAAGAGAGAAAATAATTGTTAGAATGAGGCAGAGTGCTCATTTTCCAACTAGAGTAAGTGATTGTATTGTTTCCAGCAGGACATGTGTGTGTGTGCTGTATGTTGATAAGGTATGTCAGCCTATGCAGTTATAGACTATAGAGAAAGTCATAAGCAAAATAGCACCATGTTTTCCATTAATTTTTACTTACTCATTTATTCAACAAATACTTATTCAACAAATATGGGTGACTGGCTACATCACAATAAAGAAATGATAATGTGGGGCACCTGGGTGGCTTAGTGGGTTAAAGCCTCTGCCTTCAGCTCAGGTCATATCTCAGGGTCCTGGGATCAAGCCTTGCATCGGCTCTCTGCTCAACGAGGAGCCTACTTCTCCTTCTCTTTCTGCCTGCCTCTCTGCCTACTTGTGATCTCTCTCTCTCTGTGTCAAATAAATAAATAAAATCTTAAAAAAAAAGAAGTGATAATGTACTAATTTTCAAGCATGGTTTAAAGAACCTTAATAAAATAGCTTGCTTTATTCTCATGAAAATCCTTGGATATGGAGCTGTTACTATTTCCATTATACAGAGGAGAAAACTGAACACTAAGTCACTTGTCAGGCTATGGAGCTGGGACAGCCAGAAGTAGCAGAGCCAGAGCCCCACTCCCTGCATGACATCAGGCTGTCTCCTCATGCAGCTGGCTTGAAAGAAACAGCACAGAAATCAGGCCAGACTTTCCTCCCCACCTGCTGTTGTGAGCCCCAAGGAGAGAACCCAGAGTCTCCCACTGACCTCCTTTCCTCAGGGTTAGACTGTAAAACATATGGAATGTTATAATTTTGTAGGTACATACTAAAATATTTGCTTCTCTTAAATGAAATACCAAGAGTAAAGCTTTTGGTGTTCCATGACTAGCAAAAGAGAGTGGGGCAGGATCTGGCTGGGTGTGAAGACGTACTCTACCAAAAGGGAAAGCATGCCCAGAGGAAGACCTGGAACATGCCACTCTAAGGCTTCTGGGGAAAACCAGCCATCTGAGAAAAGGCCAGGCGAGTAGTGTGTTCTACGCTCCCACATTCAGACCTCCTGTGAGTTGTGCACCTGTAGTGCTGCCTGAACAAAGAACAGTGGAACTCACACCCTAAGACTTGTCTGAGTTTCTAGACCAGGACCACATAGGAAGAGGGGTAACCATCAGAGCCTGTAGGAAAGATCCTTCTGTTTTGGTGAAAGCTTCCTAATGACCACTACAAGAAGCCAATCCTGACTTTAGTCCTGCCACGAAACACTTCTGAAACTCCTCAACAACTCCAGATTGCTTGGGGGAAATGCAAGATACTTTCCCTTGCAACACAGATGCTAAGTGCTCATCTAGTACCTCTCTTCTGTCTTACTGAGTTAACCACCAATGTGCACATATGACTCGCCCCCATGCTTAGGTTGTACCATCACTTACCTGATCTTTCCCTACCACATAAGCCTTAACTCACCTCCACACTCAGCTGAGGCAGCACCACCTGGAAATCACTCTTGACTCTCCCCCTTGGCCTCCACGCCCAGTCAGATCCATTTCATTCCTTCTTGTTGCTATGCGTTATCCTTCTGGGTAAGGGTATACTTGACAAGAAGGCCTCATTCAAGGCTGAAATAAAGTTTAATTACCTGTAATTGTGAATTATCAATCTAGTGGTCCAGTGTTTTCCAAAATGGGCTTTGTTGATCCCTAGAAAATGTGAGTTCTGGAACACTGTCAATGTATTTCATTCTTAATTATAATCAAAAATATATTTTATCAGTTATAAAAACTTCTGTCAAAGTGATATTTTGATTTGAAAGATATCCTAATAGGATAAAAATTTAGTTTCTTAAGTAAATTACTTTCAAATTAGTTTTTAAATTAATTAGGTTCTTGTCCCCTGGGAGATCTTCAAACCATGGGTTATTCACATTTTTCCTTTAAAAGGAAAAATCTGGATATTATCCAAGTTTGAAAAATATTGGAACACTAAGTATGACCTTAACTATGTAAAATGTATTCACAGGAAAAATCTGAAAACGAACATAATAACTAGCTAACACTGGATATTCCAAAGGGAGACAGGAATAATTTGTTATTTTCATGCTCATGATTTATTTTTATCCTAGAGAAAAAAGTAAGCTTTAAAAATATATCAATAATATGTGGACACCATTAGAAATGATATTCTGAATTTAGCAATCAAGTTACCAAGTAAAAAATCTAAAAATATTTTTATTAATGTGAAAAAAGTTAAGATATGGATATTTTTGGAGGTTTCCTAAAGTTCTGTGATTTATATATTCCTATAAATGGATATAGGTCTGAAATTATTCATATTGGAGAATTTTTAAAGATTATATATTAGATTACTTAAAAAATAACAATAACAGCCTTCAGTATATTCACAGTATATAGTACATCATAGTTAGAGGATGATACTCCTGCTGTCTGGGATACACTTCACAGTAACCCTGGTGGGGGAGGAGGTACAGGCAAGTAGGTAGGGACATAAGGAAAATAAAACTAGCAATGTACAGACAATTGTTGATGCTATATGTTAGGTAAATCAGGTTTATTTTACTATTCTCTTTACTTTTCATGTGTGTTTAAAAATTTCCAAAATAAACATTAAAAACCCCCCACAAAACCAACCAACATTAACCACTCAGTGAGATACTATTATTCACCCATCAGAATGGCTATAAAATAGATTGATAATACCAATTGTGTCTTAAAGCTCTCAAAAATCAAATCTGTTTAGGAGACAAAAACTTCTTATAGTAAAGCCTATATTTTTCAAACATAGATTGCATAAGGACTTTATGGATTTATTATCTCTTCCAAGCCTGAATCTTTGTGTGCCTTCATAAATGTTCATGTTTGAATCATGTATGCATTTACTTGGAGATAATATTCATGTGTGTGTGTATGTGTGTGTATAAACCTAGCTACACAAAACACATATCCTCCTACCCTTTCTAGACATGATGAATTTGGCACAAGCCAAAAACTACAGGAGGCTAGGCAAAAACTTGCTGATAAGCATGCATCAGTGACATAGCACAGAACCTTGACCTTTTTATCATACTGTATATATCACAGATCTCTGTATTAACATGCCCTTTAAGATTTTCAAACATTGGAAGAGTTCAGTATGACTCAGTGCTAAGCAGTAAAAGTTTTTATATTTTTTTATTCCATTTACTTCAAAAGTAATAGAGTCACCAGCAGTTTACTGTATTTCCTTTCTATTTAAGAATGTTGCCTAAAAAATAAATGAGATGGGAGTGCAATGTTGTGTTACTACAGTCCTTTTTTTTTAAACAGGTTAATATCTTGAATATAGAACAAGCTCATACAAATTTATCAGACTCCAGTAGATAAGAGCAAAGGACACTGACGATCCACAAAAGAGGAAATACAACTGCTTAACATGGAAAGATGGAAAGTTTTCATTCGATTACAGTGCATCATGACCATCATTCTAGACCTGATAATTTATATTGCACTATAATGTTGAAATATTCTCTTAGCTCAATAGTTATGACTATTTTTTCTAATCTTTTATGTCTAACATTGTATAGACAGGTTTTATTTTCACAAGAAAAAAATGCATAAAACACTAGAATATTGTTTATAAAAAAGCATGTTGAAATAAGGCACAGAGGTGTGAAAAAACACAAATAGATAGAGATATAGATAAAGATAGGGGTAGGGAGAGCAGGGAGAAGGAGGAAGGAAAGGAGAGAGAAAATAGAGGAGAGGGAAGGAGGAAAGGGGAGGGAAGGAGAGTGGAGGAGAAGAGGAAGAGAGGGATAGTGGGGAATGAAAACCTCTGTGACCACTATCACATAAAGAAAGGGGCTAGGAGCCCAGAAATTCCAGCTGTGATTTTCCCAATAATTATGACCCCCAAAAGTAACCACAATGCAGATTTCTAAAACTAGTTTGTCTGTTTTTTTTTTAACCTTATATAAATAGAATTGTAGTGTATATATTCTCTTGTATCTGGCTTCTTATTTCAACTTTAAGATTGTGACTCACCCTGCTGCTGAATGTATCTATTAAACTCTATTTCAGTGTTCCTTAGAGCTCATTGCAAACATGTACCACAAAACACATATTTATTTTGCTGTAATGGACATCTGAGTGGTTTCCAAATATGAGTTAGTATAAATAATGTTGCTGTGAATTTTCTTGAACAAATCTCTGGGTGCCATGTGTATACACTTCTGTGGGGTATATACACCAGGGAAAGAAATTTCTGAGTTTTTGTAGGTACTGCTTTTTCCCCAAGTGGTCCCTATTGAAAGAAGAAAAATGTGGAACAACTCATTGCTTGCTTACCCACAAGTGCCAGGAAACTAATTTAAGAACAATGTACTTAACAAACAAATTTGAGAGTAATTTACTTAACCAAAATTTTATTCTATGAATATGTTTTCCCATTGAAATTTATCGCTATAAAAGAAGTTTTTATAACTGAATTTTTTAGTTTTTCAGCAATTGAATTATCTGCTGAACCCTGAATTCCCCAAGAGGTTTCTAATATGGGAAATGATGTCTTACAGCAAGCTTCCTTTTCTAAATATTCAGAAAAAATACATAAAAACACTTTAGTATGAGATGTGATCTGGTAATGAGATGATATTTATGTTTATGCATCCAAATGACTGCTGTTCCTTTAAATTGGCCATTTTGAGAAAGCTGGGCATTTATAAAAAGAGGAAAGCTTCAGTTAAATAGTGATGCATGCAGTGTCCCCAGGTGGATAGTGGGCAGGGCTGACCTGACCCACCTTCCTGCAGCCCCATCTCCCTCTGTATTGCTACCACAGCAACCCTCTGGAGAGCAAGGCCAATCCCATTCCTCCATTAGATGAAACTTTCAGTGGCTTCCCTTTTATCCAGGCCCAAGTCTGAGGACATTTGCCTGGCCCATAAAGACTCAATAACTTGTCTTCAGTATGCATAGCCAGGGTGGTTTTTATTTGAGCTCACTGCATAAAATGCCATGTGCCTGGCACTCTTTGAAGTGAGTGACCAGTATTAACTCACTTAATCTTCATGTCAACCTATGAAATGGGTACCATTATTTATACCCCCGTCTTTACAGATGAGGAAATTGAAGTAAGAGGAGGAAAATGCCATAGCTCAAGTCACACCACGAGGACGACACACTCAGCCCATGTGACTCTGGGACCAGGCTTGCAGCCACTGTCCCTGCTTGTCCCCATTGCTCGTCACTCATATTCTGCAGTCATGCTGCACCCTAATCTTCATAACACTTCAACCCCAGCTTCATCTTGTGCCCATGCTGGAGATTCTCCTGACAGGCCTTTCCCACTGGCATCCACCTCAGGGTCAGCTTTTGTTCATCTTTGATCCTCTTTGGGGCCCCACTGGACTTTATCTCTTTGTTAACTTGCCTATTTCAACAAAATTAATATTTTTCATGTCTGTGTCCTCTACTAGAGTGGGAATTTGTTGAGAAATAAAGTGATATTGTATTCAAAATCTCAAGAGTCTGACTGGGTGCTTGGATCACATTAGCAATTTGATAAAAAATTGTTGATTGATTTGATAGGAAAGAAGGCAAGAAAAAAGAAGGGAAGGGGGAGCTAATTTGGATGTTGAATAGTGGAAGTTGAGTCAGAAATGCCTGGGTTTGAATTCCAGTTTCAAATATTCATTAGCTATGAAACAAATAACTAAATCTCCCTGAAGCCTCATTTCCAAATGCATATAATAAGCATTAAAATGACCATTTTTGCAGAATTATTCTAAGAATCAGAGATTATATGAAGTGACTTGCATGCAATAAAAACTATTATCATTACTATTTGTAATGCTATTTATGCTGCACAGTAATATTTTCTTTATCTCTCTGGTGATCTACATCCTGGATGATGTAAAATCAATTGGGCTCACCTTCAGGAAGAGCAGGACAATCTCTTCTCCGCCAATAATACACACCATCTATATGCCTAACACTTTTGTAACTTCACAAAAGATTTCAATTGCTTAAGTACATGCTGCCAAGAGTTGGAAATCAAGAACTTGTGGAAGTCCCTCTATATTACTCAAGGCACTAGAAGACCACACCATTCACTGTGTAATGTTGCAGTTCTCAACTCGAATGCTTATAATTAAAAGGTCAGACACAAACAGATCCTGCAGTCAGAGAACCTGGCACATGATACTGCATGTGATGAGGGAATGGTCACTTGTCTCTCCTCCTTGAGGCCCCAGGCAAGCCCAGGGCCCTGGAAGGAGCTGCACACACTGCAGATTTGAGCATGTTATATCTTAGAACACTGGTGTGTTGTTCCCACCTTCCTATAAAATGAAGACAAAGCTTATTTTTCTAGGAAACCTCTAGCCCATAAAACACGTGACTACTCATGATTCATTTTGTCATGTTATGAGAATCCACGAGTTCCTTAGCATCACTCCTTAAGCAACTGAAATTTCTATTTGGCAGCAAACAAGTAGGAGTAAAATACTCTTAAGTAAGGAATGCACTTGAAGTGCTTCTACTAGTAATTATACATTTGGTGTAAACACAGGTCCAACTCTTTCCAAAAACTTGATTTATTGTTCGTACTTACACCTGTGAGAGACAAGTGCTTACAGGAAAAGCCTCGATATATTTTATTCATCCACATAGGTGTATGCGACATCTCTGGTGGAAAAGGATATGTGAAGAACAGATGCAATGTTGAGTCCTCACTGTAGCTCCTTTCCCAGTTCTGAAATGAAATGATTAATGCAAACGTGCATCACAAATGCTACAAGGTTAATCATTAAAATGACTGCAGGAATTCTGAGAGTGATTCTTAAGCATTGGCCATGGATTCAATATAACAATTTTTTAGAAGGCATAGGCCAATTATTTTATAACATAAATGTTTCTGGCATAAACTAAATAAAAAAACAACAAAACATTTTCTAAGGACTTTCAAGTTGACAACTTTGTAACAGTAACGACCACTGGGCATACAAGTTATAAATCATGAGTGCGTGTCCAATGAGTTATACATGAAATGGAGAAGTATCTATGACTTTTTAATGGGCAGTTCATAAAATCTCTGTATTTCTCTTTTTAATTTAACACCCAAATGAACATGACTTTCTGAATTGTTTGTGAATTGGTGAACAAGTCCACATCAGGGTGAATTAGAGAAGGTGGAGGGAAATGAAAAAGCAGAGAAGAAAAAAAAAGTAAGACTGACAGGTCAGGAAGGAACTAAAGGTATTATCTGGGTGCCCATGGATCCCCGACCTAGAGTTCTGGATGCAGCAGCATCAAGGGGCATCTACAGTGAAGAGTGGTCACAAGGAATATTAATTTAAAGTCCCTAAAGGGAGAGCAAACTCAAGGAAAACTTTTGAGAAGACAATGACAGTGGAGGTCAAACTGTCTGATCAAAGTCAGGAGGCAAAAGGGGAGCACAGGTTACCCAAGAGAGTTACAAGAGCATCCAGGAAAATATTCGACCAATAAGTGGTTATGTAAGACCACCTCTTATGAATTCTCTTGGAGTGAAGTTCAGCTCTATCTAAAAGACTAAAAATTAGACATCCAGATTCTGCCTATAATCTGTGCTGTGTTTATGGAAATTACAAGCTGGCCTAACTAAAGCACTAATTAGTTCCGAAGTATTGGTCAATAAAGAAGCCTAAAAAGGATGAGGAAAGTGCTCATTCTTTGTAGTTAGGCAGAACTTAGTTTGAAGTTCAGCACTACCATTTCCATGGCCAAGTAAAGACATTAAGCTTCAAACTAAGTTCTCAGGGACACCTGGGTGGCTCAGGTGGTTAAGCATCTGCTTTCAGCTCAGGTCATCATCCCAGGGTTCTGGGATTGAGCCCCGCATTGGGCTCTCTGCTTGGCAGGGAGCCTGATTCTCCCTCTGCCTGCCGATCCACCTGCTTGTACTCTCTCTCTGTCTCTCAAATAAATAAATAAAATATTAAAAAAAACTTAAGCTCTGGAAATGACTTACCTCATGGTGTCCATGATTAGTCCATGAGTGCCCAGCACATACCGCATGTCAAAAAATTTCTTACAAACTTGACTTGGAGCTCTATCTATACATCTATATCTATCTCTGCCTATATCCATATATGTATATCTATACCTATCTATATCTATATACTATGAGAGAAAGAGAGACAGAGACAGAGAATGAAAGAGAGAGATTGAGATTCGTGTCTTGTTATTCACAGTAGTTGTGTTCTATAAAGACACCATGAACACTAAAATAGTGACTATTGAACCATTGCTTCTAAGGAAGATACAAAGTTAGGGTTCAGTGAGTCTCTGGTCACAATATTTCATTAACCTATCAATACATATCTGATTTATGTATGTTTTTGTTCAGACACTTATTTAATATATATTATTGATTCATTAATTTTGTACTCACAGCCAACAGCACTATAACTCATGTCTGAACAAAGTTTTTCTAACACACGTACATTCTCTGTAAGGCATATCACAGCTGTTCTGCACTTAAGAAACTCCTCAGCACCTTGGCACTACGTTTGGGGGCCATTTTACACATGAAAATCTCCAACAAAATACACAAAAATGCAAAAAGATCGACACTAAGATGACCGCCAAGAGGAGATTAGCTGGCATTCCAAGAGTGGGATCATGAAGTCAAGCTTTGCCTCCTTCAACCTCAGCTGGGAACACATACATCAGTCAAGTCAAAGTTTTGCCACTCACCAAACATCCCAAATGACCTTTATTTGTAACCACTTAGCTTCAGTATATTCTTGGAAAATAGTTCTGCTTTGTTCCTCATCTAGAGTAAATTTCCATGGCCTCAATAAAAAAGTAGTATAGCCACACAGCATTTGATTCTTGGTACATGTTAAAAGTGCAGTCTAGGGGTGCCTGGGTGGCTCAGTTGATTAAGCATATGATTCTTGATTTTGGCTCAGGCCATGATCTCATGAGTGGAGAGATGTAACCCCACCTTGGGCTCTGCACTCAGTGGCAAGTCTGCTTGAAGATTCTCTCCCTCTGTACCTCCCCACACTCTCTTTCTCATGCACATGTGCTTTCTCTAAAATAAATAAAAAAATCTTTTTAAAAAATAAAATAAATAAAAGTGCAGTCTATCATGTGAAGTGAAAATGGAGTGGTAATTTCTAGTTAGTAATAACAATAGTCTTATGTCAGGGAGGTGAGTGTGCAGAAGCAGTCTATAAGGAGGTGCTCTGTGCACAATGCCCATATGTTCACATTGTTTCCTCTATTCTTCCAATGGCTAAGATACAGCTGCATGGCCCCTTATGATCAATCTTAAAAAATCATGTAGTGCCACTTCCATCACATGCCATGTCAGAACAATCTCAAGCTTACTGGGATTCACAAAAAGGAAATATAGATCCCACCTTTCAATAGGAAGGGTGTTAAGGTCACATTATAAAAATATGCGTCAGATGGGAAATATTGTTGTGGGAATCTCTGGAAAATATAGTCGTCCACAAATATTTTCCAGACAGTTAAAAAATTATCTGTCTCAAATAGGAGTTAATGACCACCTGTGTCAAGTGTTACTGCTAACCTGCAAGACAAGAACTGAGACTTAACTATTAACATTTTGCCGAGTGAGATTTATTGGTGACCCAGACAAGAGCTGCTTAGATTAGAGTAGTCGAAAGAGGGCATGGGAGGAATGAAATCAGAGAAAGTGAACACAAACAACTCTGTTAGGACTTTTCTTTAAAGGACAGAAAAAGGAAGGGATAAATAGTAGCTAAAGGTAATAAGTCAAATGAAAGGCTGATTTTGATTTTTTTTTTTTTTTGAGATGGCAGATGCTTACAATATGCTTCTGAAGGGCTTGATGTAGTATTAAGGGAAGATTTATTGATATAGGATAAAGATAATCTTTGAAATTTTTTACTGAGTATGTGAGAAAGTACAAGATCTAGTGCACAAGTGGAAGGGCTATTGTTTCAGGTGAACATTTATCCATAGCTACAAGAGGGCAGATTGATAGATATAAGGGTGGAAGCAGGTGGATGTTTTCTTTTCTCAGTAAAAAGCTGTCAGCTGACAATGAGGTATTACCAATTTGAAGAAAGAAGAAAAAGCGTAACACATTCATCTGGAGAAATGTAATATAATTTCCAGTTAGCAGAGACTCACCTAAAATTGTTGATTGAGTATTTTCCTCCTTCCTTACTGAGGTGTCCCAGTAAAGACATGGGGTAGGTAGAACTGGACACAACCAGGGAGAAGTGTTAGCCAGAGCAATATGAAGATGAGAAAGAACAAGGAGATTAACAGAGGATAAAAATAAGAATAATTACAAAGGTAGATTACAGAATTTAAGCTGGTTATGAAAAGAGAGGACATTCAGATGGTAAGTCAGAGAGAAAGACAATAGAGTGAGTGTATTTTAGACCCTAGTGGGGCCAAAGAATTACCAGAATGGAAATTCTTTGGCAGCATGTGCTAGAAAGATGTAGATGTAGCATGTGCTAGAAGAGTAGAATTCTTGAAGTTTAGATAATGGGAGATGTTGAGCAGACCTAGATATGGGCATCAGAGGCAGATGAGGAGTGGAAACAGGACCACTGGAGGACCTGAGAAGCCAGAATGTTTGAAACATCATCTATGTGGATTCTGAAACCCAAAGTAATGATGTCAGGATTGACAACAGGCTAGGGGTTAACATCTTCAAGAACTAGCATAGGCTAGTTCTTGCATGACTACAGAGACTATAGCTTGCTGAAATGAGGATTAGGAAGGAAATAGAATAATTTGATGGCAATGTTCAAAGAACTATGAGAACTATTAGAACTATGAGAGTGGTAAGAGGGACAGTAATCTGAAAGTGGCAATGAGGAACAAGGGGAAACATTTAACATTTGATACAAATATGCAAATGTGTATGTAAGCAATGTAAGTCATGGAAAACACATTTGTCTTTAGTGTTGTCTACCCTCCCTTTTCTTAGGTCAGATAACCCCTTTGAGGTAACAATGATCAAAGCCATCAGAACATCCACTTTACACTTTTGAAAGTCTTAATAGGTTAATCTGTTGAATAGGGTCATAATGCTTACCCTTGTAGAATACACTGGCGAATTGATTGATTGACTGATTAATTCAGTTACCACTGAGATTCTTGTGGATGTTAGGCACTATTTGAGGCATAGAGACAGTGCGGTAAAAGTTAAGTGATAGTGCTATACTCATGGAACTTACATCCTGGTTGTGGAAACCACACTCTACACATGTAAAGACAAAAATAAATAAATAATACAAATTTAGATTGTGATGATTAGTGCTAGGAAGAAATTAAATAAGAAACTGTGATGGAGAACAGCACATGAAGCTGACTTACACAAGGTTCAGGGAAAGACTTTTCAAGCAGGTGACACTTTTATAATGAATTACAATAGCTGAATAGATGAATAGATGCTAAATAGATTAAAGCCATATTGATAATATTATAATGCATATAATGTATACATTATAACATATAATGTATATAATGTTACAATGTATATAATGTTGGTTTCCTGCTTATACTGTGTTTTATTTTATTTTTTAAGTATTTGATTTATTTATTTGACAGAGAATGAGAGAGACAGCGAGAGAGGGAACGCAAGCAGGGGAAGTGGGAGAAGGAGAAGCAGGTTCTGCACTGAGCAGGGAGCCCCAGGTGGGGTTCAATCCCAGGACCCTGGGATCATGACCTGAGCCAAAAGCAGACATTTAACACCTGAAGCACCCAGGCGCCCCTATACTGCGTTTTAAAGTATAACAGACTTTTAAATGACACTAAAGTGAACAAACTTAGTTTTACATATCATTTTACATATATAAAAGTTAATATAAAAAATCAAATTTTAAGCAGAGGTGATATTGTACCTAAAGTTCCATGTTGAAAGCTTGACTTTTCTTTAAATTACCATGTCCAGTTTATTCATGCCTAACACCATTCTCTCTTTCAGAGCAGAAGATTGTATTAGAACTTTCTTGATGTTCTGAGACTCTGCTAAACCTTACTTAAGGCAATTAAGAACATCACTGAAGACTTTAATAGAAAAATTTGCTGAAAAGCGGAAGCAGGGTAAGAATACTCTCAACAAACCTGGCATGCATCATTCTGTTACCACATCAGTGTCCTCTTTTTCCTTTAGTTTTCTTCTTGAGGGTAGAAATATGTGGGCTGCCACTGGCTGAATCTCACACTAAGAGGAATTCCTACGAGATTAACAACACTCAACCTAAAGAAGACTATTGACTATTGATTACCAGAAAGAGGTAATGGCTAGATTAATGATACTAGTTCTATGTGCTCAGTTATTTTATTTTCCCTGTGTATCCAAGCACCGCAATGTGTAATTACAAGATGGATTATATGTAAATGTCTCTCTTGTTATTGCTAACTCCTAAATGTGTTGGAGCTGCTCTGTTTAGTGAGCAGATATAATACCAAAGGGCAGAATGTGAATTTTCCCTTCTTAACTCAACAAAACATGGTCATCTCCAATCATTAGGGAATGCCCAAGCCTCAGATCCTCATTTCCTATTTATATTCATCCTAACTAACATTTGCCAGGTTTAACTTGTCTGTAAAACTATTATAATATTGGTTTGCATGAGCTTTTCATCCTGTGGTTGGAGCTTTGTTTACCTTGGCTTATGAAGTCTCACCTTCAACTGGCACTTTGCAAAGAGTAAGCGTGTTCTTTACCCACATAAATACGGGTAGACAAATGGATTCCTGATTCCACTACTCAACTATAGAACTGAAATTATTACAAAACCTTCCAGAATTTAGCACATTGTATGTTCTACTTGATTGAATGGCATCACACTAGCATATCAGAATAGTCAGTTATCAAAATTAAAATGGAATTCACAAAATAGGTCCAAAAAAGACTTCCAGTTATTTCAAGATAGAGTAGCACTGTTCTACTCCTTTACAACTTAAAAACAAAAACAAAACAAAACAAACAAACAAGATTCCTTAGTCTTAACACAAAAAACAAGCATGTGTAGACTCTGAAAGATGAAAAGAAGGAAGACATTCTAAGCAGCTCAGCACCTGAGGAAAAACACAGTAAAGAGCCCACTTGGTCTCCTGAATTTCCTTCCATATGTTTTAGGGGGCTGTAGAAGCTTCCAATCCAAAACCACTGGTGGCAGAAAAAGACTTCCGGGAAAACTTGTTTTCCTGGTCAAAGAGTCAGAAAGAGGGTGGCCTAACAACAGAAAACTTTTTTGATAATATGTCTTCTACTGCAGGCATACATCTGTAAAAGAACCATACCCTTTTTTTCCCCTCCCTCTATCTCTACATTTTCAGTAGACCAAAAGGGGGCTTTAAAATGCCACATCCCCTCCTGCTCTGTGGTGCTCAAATTCTCCTGCTGGGGGAGTGTCAGTAGGAGGAACCAGGGAGGGAAATTTCCATTCCCCACCAGGGAATTAGTCTCAGGAACAGGGCAGAATATAGCAAAGGTAACAACATCTGTATTGTCAGTCTGAGAAGGAGAGGAGAAGAAAGTGGGGCTAGAAGAGTTTCAAAGAAATAATAAATGCAGACTTCCCAAGTGTGGGAGGTGAAAGATATAACCTACATTTTTAAAGAGCTGAATCGTAAGAAAAAAACTGAATCAACCTCCAGTAGGATGAACCCATGGAAATCCATGCCAATTCACCTCATAATTAAATGTTTGAAAACTAAAGGGAAAGAAGAAATTGTTGAGAGCAACCAAGAAAGGACTTACCTCTACAGAAGAACACCAACTTGAATGACCAAATTTCTTACTCGAAACTATGGAGATTAAAAGGAATGGATACAATATTTATTTAAGTATTGGGAAAAAAGAAAAGATATGTGAACCATTAATTTAATATCCAGTGAAAATATCCTTCAACAATGAAGGGGAAAGAAGCGCTCTCTCACAAAGGAAGACAGAGCCTGCTGGTAGCAAACTGGCCATTGAAGAATAGAGAAAGGAAGTTCACTGAATAGTAAAAAAATATCAGACTGCTCATGGCTTCAGAAAGGAAAGAAAACCAGTGGAATGAGTAAAAATAGGAGTAAATATAATAGAATTTCTTAAATCATATTCAATGGTTAAATCAAAATATATAACACCATTTGATGTGGTCTTGAACGTGTGTACGGAAAATACTTAAGTTTGTTGTTTTTTTAAGAGTATAAAGTGTAGGAACCCCTGGGTGGCTCAGTCGGTTAAGCATCTGCCTTAGCATCTGCCTTCAGCTCAGGTCATGATCCCAGGGGCCTGGGCATGGAGCCCCAGATCAGGCGCCCTGCTGGGTGGGGAAACTGCTTCTCCCTTTCTCTCTTCCTCTCCCTCTGTGGTTTCCCCTTCTTGTGCTTGCTCTCTCTCTCTCTCTCTCTCTCTCAAATAAATAAATAAAATCTTTAAAAAAAATGTGAAGGGTAATGAATGGGACCTAAATGGAAGTGTGTTTGCTACACTTCACTTGGGGTAAAAGATCGATACCAGTATACATGATATATTATGTATATTTTAACGCCTAATGCAACCACTAATGAATATGTAAGATGTGATATACTCAAAAACACTATAAATAAATAAAAATAGTATCCTAAAAGTATTTGCAACACCCACAAAAAGTCAAGAAAATAGAAACCAAGGAATGAGAAAGGGAAACAAACAGAAAACAAATAATGAAATGACCCACTTGAGCCCTAACATTCCAGTAGTAACCTTCAAGTGTCTTAAATATACCTAGTCCAAAGAGAGAAATCAGCAGGAAAGGACACAAAAAATATGTAATATGCTGTCTTCAAGAAATTTTTCTCCTGCTCCCAGAATTTATCAGGGCAAGAACTGTTGAGTGTTTCCCTTGAGTGTGCGAAAGATCTGAAAGTGAGGTAGCTGCTCTGGGCCTTCCTCATTTCTGTGGGGTTGAAAAGACCTGGAGATGGACCACCAGACTGCTGTGGTGCTGCAGAGAGATTAAGCCACTTACTAAGACAGGCATGTCTGTTCACATCAAGGGAACAAAAGGGGAGGGACACTATAGAACAATGTTCCAGAGAACCCACCAAGCTGCCCATTAAAGAAAAGTTCTGCTTAAAACACTGGCAGGACCTAGAAAGTTCAAAAGAGCTTATAACACTGTTATTCAGGTGGTACATGTAAACACTACATGGGGATACTGTCTTCATTTTCTTGAGAAGTCTGGAATTATCCCAAGAATCTGAATCCAAATGTCAAAGAGTGTGAGGTGTGAAGCTCTCATTTCCATAAGATTTTAGCTTGAGAGAAGCAACCAAAGACCTACATAAGTGATGTGCTGCAGGTCTCAGATAGGAGTTGCTCCTTCAGCATGTGGCTTCCGGAATAAAGATATAGGGAACAGAGGCACAGTTGATCTGCAGCCCATGTGAACATGATGAGAAATAAACACTTGTTGCTGCTTGGACACATGACTTGCATTGGTCAATGGAACATGAGTAGAAGTGGTGTGTGCTCTTCCTGGCAGAAGCTTTAAGAGCCATTGCTGCTTCCAGTTCTGTGCCTTTATTCCTGATAACAACATGTCCTTATTAGCAAAATGGAACCCAAACTGAAGAAGACACATGGGGCAATGCCATAGCCAACCCATAGCCAAAATGTCCTATGAATGATCAATAAACCTTTATTTTTATAAACCTTTATTTTTATAAGGATTTTAAGGAAGGAAGGAAGGAAGGAAGGAAGGAAGGAAGGAAGGAAGGAAGGAAGGAAGGAAGAAAAGGAGTAGAATAGAATAAAACTACAGTTCAAGTACAATGACAAGGGCAGTTGAAAGTTAAAGGTGGTTAAAGCACTAAGAATGAAAGAAAAAAAGCAGGAGTGGCCATATTAACATATAATACAGTATATGTCAGGGAAAAAGAAAATTAGTAGAGGCAAAGAAGGATATGACATATGGCCTCTTATGGGTTGAATTATGGCCCCCCTTGAAAAGATATGATCAAATTCTCATGCTTGGTATCTGTGAATGAGACCTTATTTGGAAATAAGATCTTTGCAGGTATAATTGACTTTAGGAGATGGTGTTTCTGGGGTCCCTGGTTGCCTTTGGCTCAGGTCATGATCCCAGGGTCCTGGGATTAAGCCCTGTGTCAGGCTTCCTGCTCAGCAGGGAGTCTACTTCTCCTGCTCCCTCTGCCCCACCCCATCCTCAATCTCATTTTCACTCTCTTAAATAAATAAATAAATAAATAAATAAATAAATAAATAAATAAATCTAAAAAAAAGAAAGAAAGAGAGATGGTGTTTCTGAATAAAGAAGGATCTAATCCAATGTGACTGGTATCCCTATAAGAACAGAGGAATGTAGAAACAGACAGACACACATGGAGAATACCAAGTGACAGCAGAGGCAGACATCATAATGATGAATGTACAACTCCAGAAACTCCAGCCACTGGCAACTGCTTGAGAGACAGAAGGAAAGAAGGGAAAGATTCTTTCTGACAGCCTTCAGGGAGAGCATGGCCATGCCAATAGTTTGGTTTTGGACTCCGAACCCTCAGGACTTTGAAAAAATGAATCTCTCTTCTTTTAAGCCACTAGTTTGTGGGAGTTTGTTATGCAGACCAAGAAACTAATATACTGATAAAATGTTCAATACATGGATCCAGAATATATATGCACCAAACACTGGAGCCTCAAATTCATGAAGCAAAAACCCACAGAGTCCTCCATCTATATAGTTTTGTTCATTTCAAGAATGTTATAAGCATTGATTCATACAGTATGTAACGTTCTCTTGCACCCACCATTCATCAACTGGGTCAATCTTGTCATTCAGATCTGAACTAGTCACCTCTTAATACTGCAGCAGTGAATGTGGGCTGCTCCCAACATCCATATTCTTCTTCAGTCACACAACCGATTTTATTTTGGAATAGCATAATTCCCCTTTGAAAATCCAGAATCAAGATTCTATTGTTTGATAGAAGCACACCAAATAATAATTCCATTCCATATGTTTATCTGGAAACATAGGCTATTGCAAATAAACAACTATAAAATTTTCTGTGGATTAAAATATTCTTTGACTAGGGGTGCCTGGGTGGCTCAGTGGGTTAAGCCCCTGCCTTCGGCTCAGGTCATGATCTCAGGGTCCTGGGATCGAGTCCCGCATCAGGCTCCCTGCTCGGCAGGGAGCTTGCTTTCCCCCTCTCCCTCTGCCTGCCTCTCTGCCTACTTGTGATCTCTCTCTCTCTCTCTGTCAAATAAATAAATAAAATATTTTTAAAAAAATTCTTTGACTAACTTAGCTGCTAAATAGGCTATTCTAAAACCCGGATTTAGGCATGTTTTCTGAAACTAATAGCCCCAAAAAGAATATGTATGTATTTAAATTTTAAATCTTTAATTTTTTGAGGTACTTACCTAAATTATAAGTTCAAGAAGTATTGCCAAATCTACAGAGTATAGAATAGTAGCTGACACATGAATGCTCAAATTAATATTTGATGAATATATGAATGAAAAAAAGAATGGATTGCATTAATAATTTTTAAGTGTAATACTGTTCTTCAGTGACATACTTGATATGATTCAGATTTATTTTCTTTTACCTACCAAGTGTAATAAGTTCAGAAAGTTCTTAAATTAGACTGCCTTTGATCAGAATGTACTGTTAAATATAATCAGTAATATTATTAATAAAGTTTTGGGGTGCCTGGGTGGCTCAGTGGGTTAAAGCCTCTGCCTTTGGTTCAGGTCATGATCTCAGGATCCTAGGATCAAGCCCCACATCGGGCTCTCTGCTCAGCAGGGAGCCTGCTTCCCCCTCTTTCTTTGCCTGCCTCTCTGCCTACTTGTGATCTCTCTATCTGTCAAATAAATAAAGTCTTTAATAATATCATTAATAAAGTTTATAAAAGAACTATTGAGAGCTTACCATATGTCAGTTCTGTTTTTAGTATTTATGTGCATTATCTCATCTAATCCTTACAACAGTCCAAGGAAGTAGTAATATCATTATGCCCAGTTTATATGAGAATATCAAGATTTTAAGTGTTTGACTAAATTGTTCAAAGTCACACAGCAAGTAAATGGAAGAGCTTTTTACATATGGTAGTTGTATGTTCAATTTTAAAAGAAACTGCCAACCCATTTTGCAGAGTGGTCATATCATTTTACATTCCCACCAGCAATGTATGAGCAATCCAATTTCTCTCGATCATCACAAGCACTTGATGTTGTTACCATTTTTTGTTCTAAAGGCAAATAAGGGTATGACATGCTGTTTATTGTGGGTTGAATTATGGTGCCCCCCCAAAAAAATAGATATAATCTAGTCCTAATGCCTGGTACCTGTGAATGTGTTCTGTTACCATAATAGTGAGTAATGTTGAATATCCTGTTGTGTGCTTATCTGCCACCTGCATATCCTCTACATCAAAATGGTCTGTTCATGTCTTTTACCAATTATCGAATTGGATTGTGTGTTTTATTGTTGAGCTTTGAGAGTTCTTTATATATTTTAGATACTAATCCTTTGCTGGATATATACTGGATACTCATGCTTTTTTGGAATCTAATTTTTTTGTTGAAAACATTTTCTCTAAGTTGGTAGCCTGTTTTTTTTGTTTTGTTTTGTTTTGTTTCCCACCGTGCTTTCACAGGGTCTTTTACAGAAGAAAAGTTCTTAATTTTGATGAAGCCTACTTTATCAATTCCATCTAGATTTCTTTTTTTTCTCCCCAAGTATGTTTATTTTAATTTTTCAGTGTTACAAGATTGATTGTTCATGGACCACACCCAGTGCTCCATGCAATACGTGCCCTACTCAATACCCATCACCAGGCTCGCCCACTCTCCCACCCCCTCCCCTCCAAAACATCTAGATTTCTTTATAGTGAGTTTTAGGACGTTGGTTCATAAATTTTTCTTAGTCATTGCTGCAAGTATTATAATATGTATACATGCATAGGTTATTGCAGTCTATTGGTATTGATATTTTACCAACTCTAGTGAAGTATAGAAACCATATGTCCACCTAGGTCTCTCAACTCACTCATTTTTTTCAATACAATTCTCTTAGGTATTTCTTTTTTTTTTTTTTTCTCTTAGGTATTTCTTCTCTTAGGTATTTTTTTTTTCTCTTAGGTATTTCTCTGAAGATCATTCAGATGATTTTATAAATTTTGCCTCACTTACTGAATATGATTTAGGTAAATCATAAGAAGAGTCTACTATACTGTATGGTTTTTCTTTCTAAAGTTCTGAGAGCTGCTTAATGTTACTTTCTTTCTGCTTAGAGAACTTGTGGTACTCATTCTTTAAGGGATGGGTTGCTAGCAACAAATACTCTTAATTTTCTTCTTTCCCTCTTTCTTTCTTGAAAGATGTTTTTGCCAGGTATAGAATTTATAGTTTAAAATTCTTTTCCTTCAGTAGTTATAAAGGTTGTACCACTTCTTTCTGGCCTCCATGTTTTCAGATAAGAAGTTTGCTGTCAATCAAAGTGCTGTTTCCTCTGGCTGCTTTTAAGGTTTTTTTTTTTTTTCTTTGCCTTTAGTTTTCAGACATTTGATTATTAGGTGTATTGGCATGGATTTCCATGGGTTCATCCTATTGAAGGTTGGCTCAGCTTTTTGAAAACGTAGTTTATGTCTTTCACTTTTCACATTTAGGAAGTCTGCATCTATTATTTCTTTGAAACTCTTTCAGCCCCACTCTCTTATTTCTCTCCTCCTGGGACTCTGATAACACAGATGTTGGACCTTTGCTATTTTCTGCCTCATTCCTGGGATCTCTCCCTTTTTCCCCCTATTTTTCTCTCCTTTGTTCAGATTGGGCAAATACTACCGATTTGTCATTAAGTGCAGTAATTCTGCCTTCTGCCATCTGACACTGATATTGAGCCCAGCCTACGTGTTTTTATTTTTGCTGTTGTATTTTCCAGCTTTATAATTTCCATTTGGTTCTTTCTAAAACTGTTCTTTCTCTGCTTCTATAATTTCTACTTCTATTTCTCATTTATTTTAAAAGAATTTTAAATTGCATATTAAAGCATTTTTATGATGGCTACTTTAGAGAATTTGGTCAGCTAATCCCAAGATTTAATTCAGCTCCATGTTCTTTCTGTTGATCACTTTTTCTCATTATATTTGTTATTTTTCTTGATTCTTTGTCTGACAGGTGATTTTTTATTGTATTCTGACTTTTTGTCTAGTTATTGGGAGTCTCTGGGTCCTAGTCAAATCCTCCATTTCGATAGGAAGTCACCCTTTCTAGGCTAACTAGCAAGTCCTAGATAATTCTGTGGGCTGTGGGTCCAGTTACAATTTAGGTTCAGAGTCCTTGTGGTGTTATTTGGGTCTGGTTGGTTTGTCTGGGCCCACTGGTCTCCATCATGGATCTCTTTTGGTGCTTGCTAAAGGTGAAGAATAGGCCCTTAGACTAAGAAGCATGGGATCTCTGGAAAGGGATTTTGGCTCAGGCCTCTGGGACAAAGAACACTTCCCAGGCTAGTGCTTATTGTGACAAGATAGCTCTACTGCTGCTCCCTAGCTGTTCCTTATTCTTAAGGAGGGAAGAGAAGTCTCAAGTTTAGCCTAGCAGAGAGCATTACCCCAAGTGAGCGCCTGCTTGCCATAGTTGAATCAACTGTTTGCTGGCTGTCCAGCTGCCTTGTGTTTGCGGTGTTGGAAGGAATTCCTGCCCTTGGGTTTGAAGAGTGCTTCTGGGTCTGGGCATCTGTTGTAGTGGATCTGCTTGTTCCCACGGTGCCTCTAGCAGAGGAGAAGTGGGGGGGTCTCCATCCTGTGAGGATAAACAGCATTTATTGGCATCTTTTTTCAAAACAATTTTATTTATTTATTTGATACAGAGAGAGATCACAAGTAGGCAGAGAGGGAGGCAGAGGGAGAAGAGGAAGCAGGCTCCCCACTGAGCAGAGAGAGAACCCTGAGATCATGACCTGAGCCGAAGGTAGAGGCTTTAATCCACTGAGCCACCCAGGTGCCCCCATTTGTTGGCATCTTATCTGTTGGTGCCTTCCACTGGGGCAAGGGGGAGGTCTAAGGCCCATTGGGAAGGAGAGTCTGTCCCCTGGCCTCTCAGTGTCAGTAAGGTTCTGCAAAGACACACTTGTAGGTACCATGGGCTGATGTATCATCTGGCAAAGAAGTAGCACATGTGGGCCTCCTTCGTTGTGTGGTGTCCTAAGCCCCCTGCACTGGGCTACTCTGGAGCCCTGAGAATCAGACCAAGTTGCTTCTCTCTTTCTACCCTAGAGTCCTCCTGTGACTGCATTTGTGTTGCTTCTAGAGTTTATAGTTGAACTTGTGGACATGAGCAGGGATGAGTCAACACTCTCTTGTATGGACCTGGAATTCAGTTTCAAACAGTTAGAAATTAAAATTGAATATGGCCATGCTATGGGAGATGTCAAAATTGCTGCTAGGAAGATAAGGCATTATAGCTGTGATATCTGTGAAACCAAAAATGAAAATTTGGAAACTATCTTCATAGAGGTGGTACCGAAGTCATGTTTCCCTCAAAGATATTAGTCACTAAAAAAAAGATATGACACAGTACCAGAAAGATGACATGACAGTGAGCAACTAATAGTATATATTACCATCATTTTAAGCATATTTATTATATACAATAAATGTGTAATAGTTCATATAATAAAAAATCTTACATGGATCATGGGGAGCATAGGGGAAGTGGACATATTTTTCTTATATGCCCCCCTATATTGTCTTTATCAAATGCATATCAAAGAAGAGAGAGGCTGCTTTCCACCTCCGTGAGGATCTCTAATTAGACCAGGACTATATACTATAAGAAAACAGAAGAAAATCTTGGTCTACCCAATGAAGCAAATTTAAACTGGAGTCAATCCTATATCTCTTTCTGAGTTTAGTAATTCCTTCTCAGTCTCCTTGAGTGGGAAAGGTTTTTATCCAGAAAGCAATAGTTACAAAGGAAGGAATAAGAAGTAAGCACATTTCTAAATGCATATGGCACTCATCGGTCCAGCAGCTCACACTCACCATATGCCCTAAACAGACTAAAAGATATGGCACAATGCCAGCTGACATTTGCATACACTGCCTTCTCATGTGCCCCAATGAGAAACTAAAAGCATTTATAGGGTACAACCATGGTCTGGTTCCTTCTTGATTATTACAGTCTGAACCTTGGGATTTCCTTCTATAACAACCTTGTAGTTCATGATTCCATCGAGTCCTTATCTGTCATGGGAAGTTTGACAAAAGTATTAGGCTCACAATAGCTGCAAATACATCTTCTGGAGCTCCCTTTCAGTGTCCCAGAACCTCAAGAGCTGTGTGGAAATTTTCAGACATGGAATCTTTTCCAATATTACTTAAAAGAAACCAAAGCATTCACTGTACAGAAGGCTATATACAATGAAAAAAGTCATTTCTACACATGTCCAATCACTGCTCTCTGGGTATCATACACACATCTAATAAATTAGATTGTGATAAGAAATGATTGTTATTGTAGAATACTTCTAGCTGCACGTTAAAATATGCTTGATCATTTACATTTGGCAAGGATTTTTGCTTTAATTTTCTAACAAGTAAATTCATTTCCCTCTTTTCTCTCTAACCATTTCCAAATCTAGGGTGGGGGTAGGGGGTGGGAGAGGAGAAAGGTATATGGATACCAGCATCCACCACACTGTAGTACCCCTGTTTCCGAGGATATTCTTCATAGGGAATGGAGGCAGGTAAGGAGGAGGAGGGAATAGAGAGAAAGGGGTTTAGGAGATGCTCTCTCTTCTCTCCAGAGCCTATACCTGCAGTTATGTGGCAGTCAATACCACAGCTGACCTTTCTAAACACTCTCCCTCAAGTGTTCACTTCACACAAGGAAATCATTAAAGCAAGACCCACGAGAGCATTTGTTTTGAAAACAGAATGACAGAGCTCACCACTCTGGCCAAAAGCACCTTAGACACTGAGCTCTTTATTTACCTGTTGCTCTGACTAACTGAGAGGCGGGGCGCTGCCCACTTTATGATAACATGACTAACGGGGCGTCCTGCCTGGACTTGAAGCCTCATACCTGTTTTCCTCGCTCCACATACTTGTGTGCCCCCCGCCCCGCCCGCACTCCAGGCCTCTGGGAGAAGGTCTGCGGAGGCAGGATGCCCACTGGGCGAGCAGAGGAAACAAAGCCTGCTCAGAGAGGACCGCCGCCCCGGGGCCGCCTAATTACAAGTCCCTGCACTGCCTGACGTTCCTCAGCTGACAAGCCCGGGCTGTGCTGAGACCTTCAAGTGAACCGCGCGCAAAGGCGCGTGTCACATGGCTCACACCCCGAGAAAGACGGGCGCAGTCCTCTGTGCCCCCGCCCTGAGGCTGGCAACCTGGGGGCCAGAGGAGGGTGGGCACAAGGAGGACAGAGCACATTGTTCCTCCATGATCACGCTTTTGCTTAGGATTTATTTAGCTCTGGTAGGATCCTTGGAAAGGGTTCAGAGCGTGCATTTTAATTCTCCCTCATTAACAGGCAAGTGAGGATCGGAACCCTCCTAGGAGTTCTTTGCGTACTGAAATTTACTCCAGCAATTTGCTCTTGCCTTTTTGCTTCTGTATCAGTCATGTAGACATTTATACACATCAGATACTCACAAAATTTGGAATAGACAGTTAAAGCAAAATTCTCTGTTAAGATATGTAGACCACCCGAATCATATTTGTCCCTTTTTTGGTACTTTGGAACATCATGAAAACTAGCAGATATAAACATCAGAGTGGTTAGTTAACTAGGTCCCTTCCCACATTCTATATGTAATATCTCCATAAACAAGTTGGCTTTAGTATGAGATATTGGTATTATTTTAAATATCTTAAAAAAAAATTTTGGATCCTCATAGCATTCCTTTTGAGGTATGCAACAAAGAACAAGTATTATCTCCAGAAACTGAAGCTTAAAGAGATTACACTTATATGTCCAAAAATACTTCACATATGACTAGTGAGGGTAGGGATAAAACATCCTCATGATTAGGGCATCTCAGAATCCTAATACAACATAGAAATTATTGACCCTGGCCACCATGGTTCAGTGGAGAAAATCAACATTGATATGAAAAGGCTCTGTTGCAGAATATTTGACTTAGAAATGAATTGGAACATTCAAAATTCACTAGAGTACTACCTACATCCCTTCCTCCAACCCCCCTATGTTTCCCTCAATCCTATAACCAGACCCTCACATTGCTTTCTGTACATACAGGGCCACTCCTGCATTACTCTTCCTTCCTATTCACAACAGTCCCTCTGCACCTGGCCCTTTCACCCCCAAAGTCACTGCCACCAACAGAGCCCCAATGTAGGACTCCACCCGCCCCACCTACCTACTTGACTGCTTCCAAGATCTAGTTCTGTTAATGGTTGGAGAGTTGCCTGGCATCCAGAACTTCTATCTGGTTCCCTACCTTCTTTCTCATTCTCCTAATCACTGCTGGCTTTGGAGCTCAGAGAGCTATGGGCTTACAAGAATCTGAGTCACCGGACTATAGCTGGGAATATAGCCTTGTTATACTGTGTGTTAAACAGGATTGTATGGGCGACTTGGACAATACAACCACAATCAACAGTATCATTTCTATGAGAAAATAAATTCTGACTTCGAAACAACCAACTCATCAAATAACTTTGAGATTACAATGTATTTGTAAACTGCAAAATCCCTGTGATTAAAACTGAATAAATATCTTGTCTCAGCAAAGTTGACTGCTTTTTGAATTACTTATTGAAAAAAAAAGATCCTGCCCTAAAGGAGCTAAATGTTATGGGCATATTTTCCTTGCTAATTCTTATGTTAGCTGTTTTTGTGTGAAACGGGAACTCCATAACTCTGTTTCCCTCCTTGCTTTTGGGCTGAAAAATCAAATCAGTTAGTTGGTGCTGATTTGAAAACCCTATGAGGATCCAATTTAACTACTGAGCATGTTAAGCATTATTTTCTGTATATTTACTGGGCAAGAATAGTGAAGATAAGCTTAAATATGTCTGGAAATATAAAGTCCCCTTGCTGGTAATTTAATAACAACAACATCAAAAAGAGCTAGACTTGAATATTCATCTGAAGATCTTGCCCTGCAAATCCTACAAATTAACATCCATTAAGTAACCGCATATGACATCATCCCAAAATCTGTTGGACCTCACAAAGTTTCTGCCTAACTACAGAAAAGAAAAATGGCTTCAGGAGCCACTGATGGGAAAAATAATGGGTAAAATGACATTGTGCCATGTGCACATTTTTCTACTAGACTAAAACCCATTTATTCACATAGGACTGTGGGGGGGGGAAGCATTTTGGAAATTTGAATTGAACTGATTATGCATCCATTCCATTTGAACAAATTTTATTAATATTTCCTAAAGCCAGCTGATTCTTAGAAGCATAAATCTACTACAAAGCCTAAAGAAAATAATTTTATTCAGGAAAAAAATATATGACCCCAATCTCCTCACTCTTAAGATGTCAAATGTGAAGAGAATGCAAGCTAGTGTTTAGAAATTTACTGGTGGTTATTTCTTTTTCCCCCTCTGTATTAAGGGAAAACGTGTCAAGCTGACACTAATTTCTATAGTGTACCCATAGTGCTGATGCATTGCTCTGTACCAACAACTGCAATCTACCACTCATTTAAAAATCCAGTGGCATTTTGACCAAAATGCTTCCATTCCCCACCTCCTATGGGATCCTATGGAATAAGAGGAAAGTGTTACCGGAGGAAGGAGGCCCACAGTGTTCTCAATCATCTGTGAGTTTCTTTCTAACATAAAGTTTAATTTTAGTGTTACTATTTAGAAAATAATTTTTAAGCAACATATGGACGCAGCTGTTTCTGTCTGGTATAGTTTTGAACTTGAAGTGAATTACATCTTCCTTTAAAAGGGGGCAACTTTCTACTCCTTTGTTAAAGCAGAAGTCAAATAATTACAAATTGATAATAAACATGTCTAGAACTCCTTCTCCAACCTAAAAACCAAAAGATACTGTCCATGACCTCTGCTCTTATTTGGTCTTCCATTTTTTGGAGAGAACTTTCATCTGCTCCAAAGTATGGACTTAATGCATAAACATCGTTACGGTTTTAACACTCTTCATTTGGTTTGATAAACAAGAAGGGAAAAAAATGAAAATGCTCCCAAAATTGAGTGGCTCAGTCTTTAGCCAGAAAAATTTCCTGTAAAGCAATCTACTGATTGTGTAACATTAAAAATGAAAATGAATATATTGAAATATGTTGTTTAGGGTGCTGGATGTGGAAATTTTGATCTGTTTTACATCTTTAAAAGATTGTGACATATACTGACCTTTAAATATATGGCAAAGATGTCCAACTGAACTTCTTGCAATGAGGGGGATGTTCTCTAGTCACACTGAACCAGTATGGTAACCATTAGCCACACATGGCCATTGAACACATAAATTGCATCTAATCTCATGGAGGAAATAAATTTCAATTTAATTCCTTTTTAATTTATTTAAAACTAAACAACTAACTATGGTTAGCCAGCCACAGTATTGAAGAGTCCATCTATGTAGTATAATGGGGAAACAAAAGGGATTAATAATCTGTATGGCTCAAGTGTGATGAAACTCTATATAGAAGAAATAAGAAACAGGAGGTATGAGTAGAAATGAGGGTATGGATAGAGTAAAATCAAATTAACAAATACTTCTTGATACTTAAGCCAGATGATAGTTGAAGGTGCCTTGTAGTAGACAAAGCCTACCCTGAAATACAACACATGTGATGGTGTTTTAACCATGCAGAGCTTAATTAGTAGACCAAAGGCAATGGAAAGTACATCACAAACAAGGTAATGCCTTATAATTTGCCAGACAGAATAAGTGTGTGGGAAGAAAATAAGGAAAACTTGGGGTTAAAAAAAAATCCCATGTGGTGGATACATGCCATCATACATTTGTCCAAAACCTACAGAATGTACAACACTAAGAGTGAACCCTAACATAAACTATGGACTTGCAGAAACTATGATGTGTCTGTGTAGGTTCATGGATTATAACAAATGTACACTCTATGGGTCATGGTGGAAACAGTATTCAGAGTGTGTGCAGGAGGTATATGGGAAACCCCTGCATCTTCCTCTCAATTTTGATGTGAACTGAAGAATAGTCTAAAAAATAAAGTCTGTGAAAAAAATTTCAGAAGGGTTAAGGGGGTGATCAATTCTTCAGGTGTGATGGGAGGGGTTCCACACAGTAGAACAAAGCAGAGTGAGCCCAGGTGCTGAAAAGAGGGGTCAAAGGAGTCAGGCTGACAACAGGTGGGCTAGAAAATGGGAAGGACAGGTGGGCCAGGCAGTGCAGGGCCTGGGCGGAACACCCTTAGCATGGAACACCATGCTAAGGAGTTGGGCATTTCTCCTGTAGCCATATGAAAGGCATCAAGGTCAGTATTTATATATATATATATATATATATATATATATATATATATATATATATATATATATAATGGCTACTGATGAATTTATCAAAAGTGACATTATGTTTTTCATGATAATGGAAACAGACAGCTTGGCTGTCTGAAGAACAGCTTTGTTATTTCTCATTTAGCAAATTAACTTATATCATGATATGCTTTCATAAAAGAAACCATTCCTTAATTTTTAAAGTCTGTGTAATCCTCTTAAGGCCTCTCATTTTTTAGCCCCTGTAGTCTTCCTTGCCTTACACATTCCTTTTGTTACTACTTTCTCCACCTATATAAACTGATGTCCTTTTTAAAAACTGTCTTGGATGCAATGATAACTAAAGTTGCATTGCTAAAGCTGGGCAGTGTGCACAGCATCTTCTTATAGACAGAAGCATCTGGGTGAAAGAAAGAAGGGTCCACATTCATGAAGCTGGGTGGTAGATGCTAGCCTGACATTGACAGTGACAGGAGGACTCAACAATACAATTGTCAGGAAGATATCCTCCTCTGTTGGGAAAAAAACAAAACAAAACAAAACAAAACAAAAAAACCAACCAGCAGCTTGCCCAAGGACACAGAGCTCATTAGTACCAAAGATGGAACTAGAATTCAGATTAATTGGATAGATACCACTGTCAGCTTCAGCAAAGGGTATAGGCTCTACTATTGCTCCCTCCTAGGATGAATACAATATAACCTAAAAATGCTAGTATCAGCACACTTGCACTCCCATACCCCAGAAGAGTGTCACAAAGGTCCATCAAAGCCAGTGCCACCTGACGGACCTCTCAGGGCCTCTGACTTCTAATGAGACAGGCGTGTGTATGCACAGTCTGCTGAACCTCAAGTAGATATCCATGAAAAGTGACTGATTTTTTATTCTGATATAATCTGAAATGAAAAAAAAATCATCAAAATCCATGGGGGAACACATTTTGGCCCTTTTCAATAGAAACCCCTTGAATCTCCATGTTTTTATACCCTTACATTCTCCCACAGAAGTATAATGTGAAGCTCAGCCCACAAGCTCAGCTCCCAGTCCTTCCCCTCAGGGTGAGGCAGCCAACAGGGCTATTTCGAGCTGTACTCAGACCTAGAAGACATTTATCTGGAAGGGCAGGCCATCCACCCCCTCCCAGAGCACAGGCAAAGGTACAGCCTGCAGCAAGCACAGCCGCGGTGACCATGTGCTCAGGAATGCAGACACCTGCAAGAGCAGGAACAGAGAATAACAGTCACCTGTCCAGCCTGATCCACCCAGGTGGAAAGGGTATGTGTGGGCATGACTGTGAGCTTGGCTTTGGCCTGTGGAACAGAAAGAAGGAAGCCGGCACCTGCAGGATGGAATGCAGCCTGCTCCTCCCCAGCAAGGCTAGGTCCTCTGACAAAGGGCTCTCTCCTCCTCTGTGACCCTCCTTTCTCACTGCGATTGAATGTGCCCCCAGGATGATCCTGCTGTTTGCTTGCACGTGGATGCCACTTTGCCTGTTTAGGGCCCTGCTCTGTTACTCCCAAGGAATCTGAGCCTTATGGCTCCATCTTTTCTCCTCAGGAAGAACAGTCAATGATGGAAAAGCTAAAGCAAAAAAGGGGATGTG
>CM052798.1:96089220-96111338 GCA_028533885.1 Nasua narica | reverse complement strand
GAGGGGGTGTTGAACCAGGAGAGACTGTGGACTCTGAGCAACAAACTGAGGGTTTTGGAGGGGAGGGGGTGGGGGGGGTGAGCCTGGTGGTGGGTATCGAGAGGGGCACGTACTGCATGGAGCACTGGGTGTGGTGCATGAACAATCAATCTTGTAACACTGAAAAATTAAAATAAACAAATTTGGGGAGAAAAAAAAGGGGGATGTGCCATTAGTTATTCCATGGCATCTCTCTGTGAGCTCTTTGGCTGCAGAGCTTTTCTATATAAACAGTACATGGACAAAAATAATACATCTATCCACACATATATATACACCTACACATGCACACACATACTGTACATACATACCCGTCACCTTGCACAACCCCACTTTAAACTCCTGAAGCTGCCAGAAGGAGAGAAGGAAAGCTGGTGGACAGCTGGACGGAGACACCCTGCTAAAAGCAGGTGGAGCAGAAGTGAGAAGGAGGGCACTCCTCCCCACCCCACATTGCAGGGTCAGGGCATGTGGAATGGAGGCTACTTGGGGACAGGTGGTGCTGGGTGGTGTTGGGGACTTGGCATTGCCACCAGTCATTCATACCCCCTGGCAAGTAGAGCTCCCTGGAACATGCTGCCCCCAGGCTACATGCAGACCCAGGGTCCCCCCACCCCTGCTATCAATGTAACCTTTGCGTGAACTTTGGCATTGCCCTTACTTGTCATTTTTTCCTCAGCTATTTCTTGAACAAATCATTATGCTGGTAAAATGTCAAATGCTATTTTCCTTGGCAGATACAGAGCCTGGGGGGAAAGAAAGCACATTCCTACCACTCTTTTTAAACATTGCAGGGGATAATTGGGACGTTAACCCAGACGTCACAGGCGGGGATTCTAAATGCAGTCACAGCTGTCCAAGGTGCCCTGTCAGCCACACAGGGACATTTCTGTCACTTGGGACAGCAGTGTCCAGTATCTGCTTCCCTCCCTCATTGTAACATGACTCCCCAAGGAACCACTAGCCCTCCAGGCACCATAAAGATTTTGCCCCACCCTTTGGACTTTAAAAGTCCTTAAATCTCTAGAAGATCAAATTGAAAGCATGTCTGAAAGTGCTTGAATGGTGGTGATCCCTGACCCTGATCTGAGTGGCCCTATAAACCTTGGGCATTAATCTGGTGGCCAGAGCCATGTGGGATGGTCCTGGGGAGGTTGTGTGTTTAGGGAACGAATGAGGGCATTGTCCAGGCCCATGTAGCCCCATGTGCCTTTCTCACCACATGTTTTGTTGTCCATGCCTCAAGGCATTGTAAAACTCCTTGGCCCTGTGTCCTCCTGCACGAGTGCTTCTCCAGGGAATTTGCACTTCCTGTGCACCCCTCCGAAGTCTCAGGGAAAGCCTCTCTTACCCTCTGTAACAAGTTCAAGTACAAAGTCAGCCTTAGAAATATTCTTAACAAACTTTTCTGAATAGCTGTTTCACTATTGGCAATACACACCCTCTGCCCTGTAAAAAGGACAGTCCTGCTATTCTTCTGAATGTGTTCTTTGAGGGTGAGGTCACAGCAGCCTGGAGATGAGGCTTCCTCGTGGTGGACACTTCACCTCCTTCAGCTCTGGCAGCCCAGAGAACCCTCACGGAGGCCCTCCTGATCCCACTCCTCCATCACCACTCACAGCAGATTAGACAGATGGTGAGTGTTTACACCCATTTTACAAGACGTTAATGAGAGACAAGGTATCAGACCTGACCTAACCATGGTCACCTGCGTGGGAGGCACAAGGAAGAACAATCACATGAAGACACGGACTTCACAGGGGCCCATTAACTCCTGCAAAGTGCTGAAATACCCTTCTCAAAGATTCACAAACACAAATTTGAGACTTGTGAAAATACCATGGGACATGTGCTCATGAAGGAAACATTCTACTGGAGACTGGTTTATCTTTCATGGCATCTGCTCTGCAGTAGGACTCCTTTTCTTTGTCTCTTGCATGGAGCTACAAACATTCAGTTGGAAGCAGGATAGGCCTGTGAGACCCTTCCTCTCAGAACAGGGCTTTGTTAGTTTGCCAAGAACCTGTGTAACATGCTACAAGCTAATCTCAGCAGCTCTTCAGAATACACAAAGCGAGACTACAAACATCTCTTTCTTGGGACTTCAGAGTTCCCCTTCACCTCTCCTCCCCTTTTGCTGTTTCTCCAGCCAAGACACTGGTGTGGCAGAGTGATAATTCCAAAGCAGTTCAAACATTCTATGTTTTCACAAAAGGGTAAATTACAGTGGTCAAAAATCATGAAAATTTTTCTCAGCCACATGCTCATCTCACACAAGGAAGGGATGGCAGCTACTTAGGCTTGGTTGTACTGAGACACAATCACAATAAGGGTAAGACAAACCATTTCATACAGGACTGTGAGAGCAACAATGCAGAAATGCCTTCCAGGACATGCAAGATACGATGAGTGTTAAGCACAGTGTGGTGCCCAGAGCAGCAATGCAAGCAGCATCTAGATACTCAACACTGAGATGTGGCCTGCTGTCATTCCTGATGTGCTTCCTGGAACAGGGAAACACAAGCTCCATCTGGGACACCCAATCCTGTACTTTATGCCCTAATAATCACAGGAAGGTTCATGGAAGAGCAAGGAGGTATCACCTGGGCTATGTAACACCCTGCTGAAAACCAAATATTCCCATAACGGTCTGTGGGTGCCACCCATGGTACACAGATCTAGACAGCTACCATGTAAAGTGAGCAGCTTGGAAAGCAGCATTTATGCCACCTGGGACATCCATCATAGGCTCCACACGTCCTTACCATGTGGTCCCTGAGTTCAACACAGTCTCACATGGGACTTCCCCCCACTGTCTTCTATACCCCCCAAACTCACAGTGTACTTCATGGATAAGTAGCATCAGCACCATCTGGATGCCAAACACTGTTCTCTGACCCTCCCCTCCCCCCCCAATAACATAGAGTGATCCACAGAACAGACTAACAGCATCTCAGGCTAACACAACATTGTGCTGTAGCCAGGACTCATAGTATGACCACATGCATTGATGGGGTTCCTGACCCTGTGAGTTCTACCCCAGTTCTTCACAGGGCAGGTTGTAGATGACCCCATCTATGCTGACGTGCAGCAGGACCCACATCCTAGGGACCCCCACACTGCATTCACCCTCATTTGAATCACATGGTTCCACAACAGATCAGCAAGGGCATGTTCTGGATTCTATCCTCTATTCCCTCCACACCCACCACTGACAGCAGGGTCTGGAGAACAGCATGATGGCCAGTCCTGGCATCAAATTCTGCCACTCTGTGATCCAGGGAGAAGAACACACCTTCATGTTCCATGGCCCACCTTTCACAAGGTGCCTGTGAGAGAGCTGCATGGGACTCTCCAAGGAGAGTCCCATAGTTACCTTTCAAGGTTCTCCAGAGAAACAGAACCAAGAAACATTAGACACATGGAAGACATTAGAGAGGGACAGATTTATTTTAAGAGATTAGTTTACAGTGTCAGAGCTAGCCAATCCCAATTCTGCAGAGCATATCAGCAGGACAGAGACCTTGAGAAGAACTGATATTGCAGCACAAGTGTGAAAGCTGTCTGGAGGAGAATTCCCTTTTCATTGGAGGACCACAGGCTTTTTTTCTCTGAGGGCCTTCAACTGATTGGATGAGGCCCACCCTCATTATGGAAGGTAATCTGCTGTCTATTGATGTTAAATGCTAATCACATTTTTCAAATACCTTCACAGGAAAATCTAGACTGGGGTTTACCAAATATATACATACCATGAATTTGCCAAATAGATATATAAAATTGACAATTACCGTGTCCTAAGACCCAGTCCGTACTATAGGCTCTGTGGAATAGCCAAATCCTCTGAAAGGCTTCCAGCACTGTATTCTCTATCCATAATCACAGCAGCTCAGATGGTATGAGTCTCACTTGGGACACACAGCACTTTGCACCACCAGATCCTCAGCATAGTCAATTTTCAAGGGCACAGGCAACACTGAAGACACCAAGCTCTATGCTATGAAAATCCCAGCATGACCACAGAGATGCCACATAGGCTACACAAATCCCCATGATAGAAGAACTTCCAAATCTCAGTGTGGCTAGTGGGCAACAGAATGGACTTCCAAATGGAAACCTATGTTTCATACACACTGGTCATGTGCTCCATAGTACAGCAGCACTGTCACCGCTGGGGACCCAATGCTGTGCTCCCATCCTCCCTGCTCACTGCTGGCTTGAGGACCAGCATGCTGGCACCTGCTGGGCCACCCCACAATGCTCTCTATAAGCCCACTAGCAGGAATGTTACATGGGTCCCCAAACAATAAGCTCAGCACCTCACCTATCAAAAGGATGTCAGGAACAGCATCCAGGAATCACCTGGAATGCTCCTCAGTGTACAATCCTCCAACCCCATCACAGGGTGCAGGACCCATGGACCTGCAGGCAGGCATTGCTGGTATACCCCACATTTCAACATTCCATCAGCAATTTTCCCTTTCCTCGGACAGGGCCCATGGGCCAGCAGTATTGCCATCACCCAGCAGTGTGTTATTGGGATGAATCTCAGGCCCTGCTGAAAGCTATTGGGATTCTATCTTCATTTTACCAAAACCCAGGTCACCTCCTAAAGCAGAGGCCCACTCTTCTCTCAAGTTCTTAGATTGTTTAAACTCCTGAGAACATATTGCACAGGATTTTCCATAAGGAATGTTATCAAACTGTAAAGAGAGTCTACCTTTAGCCAATTGTTATTCACAGCCTAAAAGGGTGGAATTTTTAAAAACAGCAAATTCTTGGGGCGCCTGGGTGGCTCAGTGGGTCAAAGCCTCTGCCTTCGGCTCAGGTCATGATCTCAGGGTCCTGGGATCGAGCCCCACATTGGGCTCTCTGCTCAGCGAGGAGCCTGCTTCCCCCTCTCTCTCTGCCTGCCTCTCTACCTACTTGTGATCTCTCTCTCTCTCTGTCAAATAAATAAATAAAATCTTTAAAAAAAAACAAAACAAAACAGCAAATTCTTATCAAATAGTTATTTTATCCTCTATCTTCTGATAGATCAGATGTCCAATTAGGCTAAAAATAATCCAGGGACTTTGTGTGTGGGGTCTGAAGATGCATTGTCAGTACCACTTGGTAATGAAATCTTGCACACCTTTGGTGGAAGTTTCTCCTCCAATATCTTTCACCTACATGGTCACATGCACACGCATTCCCCATCAGCAGTCTCTTACAAAGCTCATGTGCACCACACCAAGCTGGCTAGGTCATCATCCTTCTCTCCTCCCCACAACAGCCCTACATTTTATAGAATAAGAAACTGAGGCACAGAATTATCATGCTTTTCTCTTTTGCATTTTGGTGTTCATGACCTTTTTTTTTTTTTGTCAACTTGTTCAAGTCACCTATCCTTCAAGAGGATAGGGTTCTACTGGGCAATGGGAGGAGGCTTAAGATGGTGCAATGAAAGAAAGTTGAATATAACTCAACTTCTGGCAAGTACAGCAGCACTTTGCAGTAGGACAATGGTCTTGAAAGTCAGTGAACATGTCCCACATCCCTAGAGTCTCTCAAGAACTCCACCCCAGAGCCCCACTGGCATCACAGATCAGGAAACTCACTAGGCCTGAAGCTTCAAGTGGAAGAGCTAATAATCCACACATTGGTTTAAAAAGAAAATGAGAACAGAGGCACCTGAATGGCTCAGTTGGTTGAGCATCCTACTCTTGATTTCAGCTCAGGTCTTGGTCTCAGGATCATGGGTTCAAGCTCTTATTACCTAAAAAACAAAAGAAAAGAAAAGGAAAAAGAAAAAAAAAAGAAGAGAAAGAAAAGAAAAGAAAAAAGAAAAGAAAAGAACAAATTGAGAGAGACTCAAATAATAGTGTTCATTTCATTGAGCAAAGGTGATAAACATCCCAATTACGATTCTCAGCCACTGGGCCAAAGCAGGAGGAAGAATCTGGGCCTCTCATGGAGGCTGGGAGTTTCCATGTCCCTTATCTAGGCTTTGCCCTGGCAAAAGGGTCAGCTTGGAGCAACTTTCAGATAACCAAGGGGAATTCGGAGGGCAAAGATGCTTTTCTGCCTAATGTTCAGGGCTCCGGAAGGAGACTGCCTATCAGGCCACCCTCCACCCCATCCACAAAAACAAAATCACATTCAAAATGCAGTAAGGCATAATGAAGTAAAAGGAAGGATGGCTGTGAGTGGTTAGTATTCCCCTTTTAAGTCTCCATGTAGCAGAGATAAGAGCCAGAAATTCCCAGAGGGCCCTACAGTGAATTAGGGGAAGTAGCAGATTGGAAAGCAAGGAGGGGCTTTAAGGTGGATACCAAGTGACCTTGCCAGATCTGTAAATGCAGGTATAATAGATATATTGTGTCTTTATAATAATGACTGTGTTGGCAAGTGGACCTGTTTCTACAGACTCTGTTTGATCCCCTGGTGCCTCTAGTTCACAGAATAGTATAATTAGATGCTTAATAAATATTTCTAGTTAATTCACTTTTTACTTATTAGTAAAAAATTTCATTTCTCTCTATCCCACTGGAAATATATATATATATATATGATTCATATAAATATATATATTATTATATATTATATATAATATATATTATATATATGATTATAAATCATATATGTGTATATATATATGATTTAAAGAAAGCATATCAATTTCAAAGGTTACCAAATAATTTGCTGCCTTAAACCACATCACATTCTGGCTCTGGCACGAATTAAAGGTTGTTACTATCAATAGGGTGACATGTAATTAAAGGCCTCTTCAACACAGTACATTGTAATATCCACCCCGTGTGTTCTGTCAATCCAAATGTTCAGGTGTTCACTGTGATTGCCACACAGTAATATTGCGGACCCCCCAGCTATCACACATGTTGTGTTCTGCCAATTCCATTTGCTCCTCCTCTACTTCCCCACTTCTCCACAATAGCTCCTCTCAGCCTGTCCTCACACACTTGTGTGCTGGCCAAATCGCACAGCCTTCTATTCAGTACACACCTTGGCTGTGCCCATTTGCAGACTGTACCCCTAATTCTGAAAAGAGCCCATGTGGTTGGTCAAAGATGGTGCATTCAGCCTGAATTTTCCTGGCATGCCCATGAGCTCCATCTGGTCCCAATGCCCACCCTGCCCTCCAAACTGTGAAGCTCCAATATGTATCTGAACCTACACTCTTTCAATTATTGTATTCACGTTCTGTGGCTGCCAGAACAAAGTACCACAAACTAGGGGTTGAAACAATACACAATTTTAATCTCACAGTTCTGGAGAAAGCTTTGGGCTAAAATCCGGGTGTTGACAGAGCTACTGCTTCCGGAGGTTTTGGAGGAGAATCCATCTCCTGTCATTTCTGGTTTCTAAAGAGCATGACTTTCATTCCTTGGGTTCTGGCATCTCCCCCCACCTTCAAAGTCAGCAGTAGAAAGTTGAGTCCCTTTATGCTTGAAACTCCTTCTGCCCCCCTTTTCTGGTTTCCCAACATTCTCTTTCACTGGGAAAGGCTCTCTGCTTTTAAGGATGTGATTAGATTGGGCTCATCAGGATAATCCAGAAAAATCTCTTTCTCGAGAGATTGAGTTGTAACCACATCTTAAAAGTCCCCTTTGCCATGTAAGACAACATATTCACAGGTTCTGAGGATCAGGTTGTGGATGTCTATGATGGCCAGTATTCTGCCCACCAGGATGACCAAAACCTCTTCTATTTGCTTGTTCTTTGACAAGTCTTCCCAGCTTGCTTCAGTCTCTGATTTGTGGCAAGGATGGTACAAAGGCTGTAAGGTGCTAATGGTAGGATACAGTTCTCCTCTCCGTTCCTTAATGTTTCTTAAATATTGTAGAAGCCGATTAATGGCAGCACAGATAAATTCATGGAAGACACATGGAAGGATAGATGGATGGAAGCAATTTTTAATAAAAATCTAACTTCCTTTAACTATAATTTTGACTGCTCTCGTGTACATTACTTCATTTATTTGTAAAGATAAGTCTTATCCTTTTTTTTTTTCAGATCAGGAAATTAAAGTCAGAGTTTTAAGTTGATGGGGTCATACAGCTTACTTGTGATAGGGGTGGGTCATTTGTGTGCCTGAATCCAGATGGGCCTGCCCTTTTCACAACTGCACAATTCACCTTTTTTTCTTGTTTACCCTAGACTATCAGAAATCAATGGAAAATGCCCCAGGTTTTCTGTGCCGGAGTTTGACATGGAGAAACATTAAAGGGAAAGATGAATAGTGTGATGTTAACTTGCTCTATAGACAAAGAAATTGATGATTCATTATTAAGCATTGCCATGGATTATTGATTATAGTTATTATTGATGTGGTAGGAAAACAAAATGTCTTATTATAATTACTTTTACTGAGGCTTATGATGCCTCAGTATATTTGCTTAACAATTTTTAGGTATTATATCATTTAATTTCCTAAAACCCAGCAAGATAGAAGCTCTTAACATCCCATTTTGGAATGAAGAAGTTGAGGCATAGGAAGGTTAAGCAACTTGCCCATGTTCACACAAAATGTCAACAGCTGATCCAGGAGCCCAACTCAGATGTGTTCTGCTTCTGTGGCTAGTGCTTTTTACAGCTATGTCGTACCTCGTACTTCCTGAGTTATTCAAAAATCTGAACACACATCGTATGAATGAATCCATGATATAAAAAACATAATGAGTTCTCCTAAGAAAGTAATGTTTTCTTGTAGACTATCGAAATGATTTTTACAAAGAAAGAAAATTCTTGGGTGCCTGGATGACTCAGTCAGTTAAGCATCTGCCTTAGGGTCAAGTCATGATCTCAGGATCCTGGAATCAAGTCCCTCATCAGGCTCCCTGCTCAGCAGAGAATCTGCTTCTTCCTCAACCCCTCACCCTGCTCTTGTGGTCTCTCTCACTCTCTCACTCTGTCAAATAAATAAATAAAATCTTAAAAAACTATTTATGAAATTGTTTCCAAATACCTTATATTGTTACATCATGAAGAATTACAATCATTTTATTTTATGTTATGTTTTCCTTTCAGTGGCTTTGCCATATATCATATTCTTTGCTGGTGACACCAACCTCCTCCTTTTGGAGCAGCTATTATATTAATAACAGCTAAAATATTAATTAGTATTTATATAACACCAAACCATTAAAAAAGAATCCTGGCCCTGGGGGTGAGCCATGAAAGGGTGCCGAGCTGGAAAAGCCCAGTGAAAAAGCCCAGGGCTTGTGTGGCTCTGGAGCTATTATCTTGGTATCGGACAGCTATTCAGGGATTGAAAGAGTAAAAGGGCTTGAGGGAAATTTCATGAAAATTGTCCCATACTCAAAGTTTTCCAAGCAAAACGTGGAGAGGTTGACAGAGGAGAGAGTTCTGTACAGATAGCGTGTGTGGACAGTTCTGTACCACGCAGAGTGCCCTTAGGCTCTAATCACCCCAGAGTCTGTGCAGGGGGGGCAGTGATATCACACCATCTGGGCTGGAAAGCCCCATCAGCAGACACATGTTATGCTGCAAATGCATGAATATCCTTAGTTGCTCCCCCTCAGAGTACTGCTTTGAGAAGTATCCATATTGCCATTTTTTGTTATATTTCAGGCAAAGAGTAATAACATTTGCTTGTGTTATTTCCCATTTACATTCATTCTTGCCCCCAGCCTTGATCCCATTAGAAATAAGCCTATAATTCTTAATTATTTTAAATTTACATCCTTATATGCGTCCTATTGTGTCATTTCATAGTGACCATTCAAAAAACCCTACTAGATGTATCCATGAGAGTTAAGATCTATAGGCCAACAGAAAACACTTGCCATTGCCATTGTCAGTGGCAATGACAATAGTTTTGAAAGCAATGTTTTCTATGACAAAAACCATACATTAGTGCAGGAATCTTATATTTAGACCTTTGGATTACTCTCTGACCACCTGTGTCCTCATCCTTCATGTCCCTGCTGACCTGAAGCCCCAGGTCTCTGCATCTCCTTCAGGGGATATTGTGAGGATGTTCTGCTTCCCCAAATCCATCCATTCTTATCCTGGGAACATTACTGAGACCTTTTGTTTGTAGGTGAGCTTCTCTGCTCTAAGCTCTGGCCCTGCCCTTCACCAGGACCTTATCTATTACTACCTCATTCCTTTTCCCTCTGCTGCCAGTATGGTGGAGCCCCAGGAGGAATTAGAAGTAAAAGCATGTGCTTAGCCTGCCACTTTAAACTATATTCTCTTGAGTTTAGATTCTAACTTTGGTTTTATAATTTCCACTACCTAGAGCAGTTAAGTTTATTTTTATATGTAAAGAAATCAATCTAGATCTAGCTCTCTCATAATTCCAGAGGAGAAAGGGAAAAAAAAAATGTCCATTGTCAAAACATTCATGTTAACTTTTACCTTATCTTTTAGCTCTCCAATTAAATTTCATATGAACACAGTGAACATTAGTGGAGTGCTAACCACACATGTGCAGTTAATTTTAATTCCAATTAGTGTATCTTATCTTTTTATTAATTAAATCTGAGATTATTTTTTGTGCAAACATCTCTGAATTCTCTCTGGTTAGGCATTAATATTTCAGAGTGGTAGAATGTGTGTGTACACACATGCACACACTAATTTATACATTAATATAAATACTATGTATGTATAGTTTTGAAATCTGATTATTAAATTAAGCAACATAATATAATAATATGAAAGTCATTTTCTGCTATCCCATCAATATAAGGTATTTTTAAAAATATAAATGCAAGTTTGAACTTCAGTACTGTCCATTACAGGATTTAAAGATTGACAGAGTGGGGTTCTGGAAAAGACTATAATTAATTGCATTACCATGACTATATTGAATGTGCTTGTAATCCAGTATCAGTTACCACATAACAACATTTCTTGCTAGAATCATAATCTAAGTGCTATTACTACCTATCCCATATTGAGTATTAAACTGTACTTTGCATCCTATCAGGCAGAGATCTTATTTCACTCATTTTACAGATAAGGACACAGAGGCCTGGATGGGGCTAAGAATTTGTCTAAAGTTCTAGAGTGAATGAAGAGAGAAATCTGCTTGTTATGTTTTGCAACCAAAATGCTGAACACTGCAAGAGGGACTTGAAATGTAATCAACCTAGAGAAAAATCTACGTTAATCGTTTAGGCACAGATTGAGACCAGGAGTTGTTCTTACTCCAGGTTTGGGATTCCAGCTGTCCTCCTGACTTGCTGAGAGACTTTTGGAAGGGGGCCACCGGCTTCGGCTTTTAAGCTTGGAGCTACATGCATGGTGCTTGGTCTTCCGGCTTTTTATGCGAGGGCGGAGGGCGGTGCTGAAATGTGCACCAGTTCAAATTGGGCTCAACCCGGGTCAGTTACAACTTTCTTATTAGGTCTCTGAGTCATTACTAACTGCATGCCAAACACTAAAAGATATTTTGGAAAGGGATTGTTGGTAGCAAGGCACTATTTCCTGAAACAAATACTTTACAATTGGCAATGGCAAAAAAAAAAAAAAATGTGGGGATCTGCTTAAGACATTCTGTCAAGATAACGTTGACTCATCCAGAGCCAAGTGCAGGCTACAGTGCCAAAATCAAGATGGCCACTTCCTAATGACTGCCCTCCCTCCAAATGCCTTCAGGAACGTTAATCTTGTGAAACACTTGAATACCAAATCTGCACATTTGAAAAAATTCCTGGAAAGGAAACCTAGACTTAACCAAACAAAATTTGTTTACTGACACTATTTCAGGACCTATAAGTTTGCAAAAATTTGGCTTAGTTAGGGCAAAATTTGGGTTAATGCAATTGATATAAAGTCATTACTTTGAGAAAGTATATAATAGTATAGAACAAGCAGTCCATGGAATATGCTGAAAATGAAAACTGAAAAAATGTAAGCGATCTAAATAGCCTCAAGTTGTCATTCAAGCATGAATCCTGAGACCAAGGTAGATAAAGCAATACATTTTAAGGCTAGTTTTACAATTGTGCTTTGTAACTTAATTGTCCAGCACATAGATTAGAAGTGAGTTACAAATGCTCAAAAGACTCTCCTACACATATTTGTCCAGCTGTATTATCCTATCCTGTATTTTCATGATCAATCCAGTTTCTTCCAGATCTTACCCTTTATTTGTGAAGAGCGTCTATTTTAATATTATAGAATTCTGTAATATTACAGAATGTCTAACTATTTTAATATTAAGTTAAATATTCTCTAAGTTTTCTTAAATAGTGACATGTAAAATTCATCCTTGTCTCAAGATCCTAAGCTGTTTATGGACAAGAACTATAATTTTTACTGTCCTTAACGGTGAATATAGGGCCTATAGCTGTTATCTCAAAAAATTGCTTATTTCACTGAATTCAATAGAAATAATAATCCTTCCATGAATTTGAACTAGTGAGGGAAAAATATACTGATACTGGACATGCCAGTTCTGTTCTTTGTGGAAGCAGTTCTCTGAGGAAAATTGACAAAATTAAACCACTCGCATATTCACAAGTAAAGAAACTAGGAGGAAATTTATCACCTCCTTTTCAGAATGATAGTAACATGAGTTTCATCTTCTTAGACCATTTCCAAGGAAAGACACTCCTTCCCAGTGAAATTGGAACATTGTAGAGAATAACACACAGAATGAACACACACACAGACCTACAGACAGACAGACACACACACACTCCAAATAATTTAAATTTAAAACACCAAAAAAACATATGGCAATATATTTAGACCTTAGTAACTCATACTTATGTGATTAAGGTTTATTTTTCACTCCAATCTTAACAATACTGCTGTTACACACACAGCCAAAGAGTTGAATCTTTAAAATACATGTAGCTTTTCAGAATACAGACGCTACGACGTTTTCCAGTTAGCCTATATACCAAACTCAACAAGATACATCATGCCTGCCTGGTGGACACCATACAGTTTAGATTTGCGTAACACCTGATTAAAACAAATGTCTATTCTTTCCCTTTGTATCTCATGGTTCAGTTAATTACCACTTCTTGGCATATTGTCTAGCTTAGCACTAAAAAAGGCATCAAATAATTTTATTAAATCAGTGAGAGCCAAAAGAACTTTAAGCCTTTTTAATTGATCTTTGAAGAATTGTAGAGGAGCAAAAATTTTAACATTTTTGCAAATATTGCTCATTGCTCATTATAGGTCATATCTTATTTCTCAAATAAATGATCTGGAAGCTCTCTGCACTCTACATTATCAACAGATATTTACTATCTTTCTTGAGGTCAGTGAAGAAAACATATTTTGCAATGTCTGTACTCATGCTAACAGGTACCCAGCTGTTTTGATCATTTTTGCATTCAATGAAAGGGAACATGAGATAGAGACAGAAACAGAGAGACAGAGGCAGTAATCATTAGTGCTGCCCTTAATTATTTTTACTTCTTTCCCCTTGCAGGATTGTACTTCTGACACTCTATTGGGTAGATGAGACCATGTATTGTTCTACCCAAGAGTCATGAGTGGAATTGATATATGTCATTTCCCAACGAAAAAAGCTATTTCTAATGCAAGACTTTCCAGAATTCTCTTTCCCTGTGACCCACAGCCGTCAACTTTCAAGAAGGTTGTAGTTTCATCAACCTGGTTTCTGGGCCACAGAAATAAGCACGAGCCCCTGCGGAACTGCAGCAGGCATACACTACATCTGAGGATAAACTCCCATTTCCCAGCAATGGGATTTGGGCTGACAATTGGTTCCTACAGCATAGCATAGCTTATCCCAACACGCACCTTGTCGTTCTGTGAGACACGTGGGCTGCTCCCCTGGTCTACTCTGGTGCCAGTTCTACATGTATGTGTGTTTCCCAGACATTTAAGCCCATCCAGTGTGAGCTCCAGACCACCTGGCTAAGAGAGACTGCAGTCACTGGAAGACAGGTGACCTTATTATAAGCACCTTGCTGCTTTTACAAGTGCAGCTGTCAGTTATGCAGAGGAGTTTCCATCTTTATGATAATTTATCTGCAAGCACTGGGCAAGAGTGGTTTTTTTGTTGTTTTTTTCCCCCAAATATGTTTATTTTTTCAGTGTTACAAGATTGATTGTTCATGCACCACAACCAATGCTCCATGCAATACGTGCCCTTCTCAATATCCACCACCAGGCTCGCCCAACCTGCCACCCCCACCCCTCCAAACCACTCAGTTCGTTGCTCAGAGTCCACAGTCTCTCCTGGTTCATCGCCCCCTCCAATTTCCCCCCATTCACCCTTTCCTTCCTTCTCACAATGCCCTCCATGATTTTCTTTATACTCCACACGTGAGACCATAAGATAATTGACTCTCTCCGCTTGACTTATTTCACTCCATACAATCTCTTCCAGTCCCGTCCATGTTGATACAAAAGTTGGATATTCATCCCTTCTGATGGAGGCATAATATTCCATTGTATAGATGTACCACATCTTCTTTATCCACTCATCCGTGAAAGGGCATTTTGGTTCTTTCCACAGTTTGGTGATTGCGGCCATTGCTGCTATGAACATGTTTTTGTTTTTGTTTTTAATTATTCCCCTTTACCTCAGAGTGTTGGCAGCTGCTGACCTTTTCAGACACAAAAGAAAAAACCTCAGTGATTTGAGATTCTAATTCCTTCATCTGGGAAAAATAGAGCATAACCTTCCCTCTACCAACAGGACTCCACGTAAACTACAACAAAGAGTAAGCTATCAAAAAAAATCAAGAAAAAGAGATTTCATAACACTTTTTGGCAAGGTATTTAACAGTCTTGATAGCTTATAAATGCTTCTCACTGTCTAACTGACTCTTCTCTGCTATAATGTAAAGTAATTTACCAGTATTCTGGGTTTTATGGAATTTAAAGCCACCCTAAAAGCCATCTGAATATATTAATTCTATTCAATTCTTTAAAAAATACAAAATGATTTACAATATTATATAATACAATATTTTAAAAATAAGCAGTGGAGAAGAAATAGTAGAATGAAGGAAAAAATAGGAGAAATGAATAGAATAAGCTCACAAGGCTAGTAGCATAAGGTATGTATTCTTGTTAGAAGTAGATCAGAAGGTAGTCTCTGCAATTTTCAGCATCCAGTATTGCAGGGAGAACCTCTCCATTTCCCTCCATCTGGAGGGACTCCAGAACTGTATGAAAACTCTCTTCACACCACGGAGTCACACCTGCATGCCCAGGCAGTGGGGGAATGTCTAATCTTAAGTCCATCTGGCTTCAGATCCCATCCCACATGCACGGGAAAATTTCCCTGCTTGGGCCCTCAGCATATCTATCCCTCTCCACACACACATACAGTAAGGAAACTTGAAGGAAGAAGAAAAATCTGGAATGGCACTTAGATGACCTCCCCGTCTATACTTTAAAACTTCATAATGAAAGACAACAGCTCTCCTGGATACAGAGAGACGACAGTGGGAAGTCCAACCCTGAAGAGAGGCTCTGCACCTTCCAGAACAAAACCCCACTCTTAGCTTTCACTCTTTAATTTTCCTATTTTGGACTCTGAACTTCACCCCCTCACCTCTAGTCTGAAACTCAACAACAACAAAAAATTTTTTATCATTTTTTTCTTCATCCTAACACACACACACACACCCCTCAACAGAAGAGTTCTACTTAGACCCCCACAGTTCACTTTTCACACCCTCACACTAACTTGTGGGCTAACCAGTCCTTCTTCTCCTCTCTAGTCCTGACATTAATAAGGACTGACATAAGGAGTTACTGCTCCTCCAGTATGACTTTACTAGTGGATCATAAAATAATACAAAATATAAATACAATAATACAAAACACAACAGAACACAGAACATAAATCAAGCCCTAAAACAAAACAACTGAGTCCTTAAAATTATTCACATAATCTTCCCCACAATTTGAGTAAAACAAATGCCTTTAATATGCTGGACATTCAATAAATATCCTGTGAATAAATGGAAAACTGGATGAATGAATCAAGGCTTTGACATCCTCCCTTCAGTCTCTTTCTTCCAGCACATGCTTCTTGGAAGAATCACTCTCAGACTGAATCTCAGCCAGTGGGTAAAAATTGCAGCTATTTGCATGGAAACTTGTGTGGGCTTCAATTTTATGGATCTTATATTATATTGTGGCTTAGTGAACTACAGGCTTCATCCAAGGCAACCAAAAAGACCTCTGTCTATGTAGTGAATTCTTTTGCAAACTACATTTGCAAAATGTAGTTTACAAATTATTGAAAACAATCCATTTGGAAAATTTTCAGCTGCTATTTTGTTTAAAGATGGAGCACTCAAACTAAAATTAAATCTAAACTCAATATAAACATCCTTTAATAGAGTACCAGTGCTTCACCCAAGTCAATCAACTTTTTTTTTAAGTTGCTATGGAGCAAAGAGAAAATATGAAATACTGAGCAGACAAGTTAAAACAGAACTCTCCATTGTCCCTGGTATAAAAGATGGTACTGCCCTGCCAGCAGCTAAAAGTTGACAATGTATCAAATACACTCTTTTGATTTGGGGTCTCCTAGAAGCAGACCCCGAGACAAGGATTTAAATGCTTGTAGTTTACTTAGGATGTGATTCCAAAACACACTTAGAGGCAGTAGGAAATCAAGACTGTAAAGAGAGGAAAGTCAACAAAAGAATAAATGAATGGTGGCTTATATCAGGCTCCACTCTGTGAAGACCCAGAGGAGACAACTCAGAAGTGTGTGTTTGAAGGGCAAGGAAGCTGGAGGATTTATTCAACAGCTCTCTTCTCTAGTTTGTTGAGCATCCTCCTGGATGTTACCATCCTCAGGCTACCCTGGCCCAATGAGGAATCTGCCAGCCCTCTGTGTGAGCCTGAGGTAGGCTGAGCTGATCCTGTCAGGGCACCCACAGCCTCTGCTCCACATACTGAAAGGACAAGGACCTGCTGAGACCATGGTAGTTATGAGACTTTCCTTCATGAATAAAAGTCTCATGAGATTTTCTGGGCTTGGCCGAGTAAACTTCTTCATCCAGTCCTTTATTTTTGTAACTCAAAAGCCTTATCTAAAAAAAAAATCAGTCTTGCTCTAAATATCCTCATATACAACTTGAAACTTGAACTGGCAATGTCCTATCTCAGATATCTTCCCATATGTCATAGATATTTTCTTTTTTTAAAAATTTTTAAAAGATTTTATTTATTTATTTGAGAGAGAGAAGAGCACGTGTTCCCCCCCACACACACACACATGCATAGGCACACAAGTAGGAGGAGGGGCAGAGGGAGAGGGAGAGAGAGAATCCCAAGGAGACTCTATACTAAACACAGAGCCCGATGCTAGGCTTGATCCAAGAGATCATGACCCGAGCCAAAATACAGAGTTAGATGCTTAACTGACTGAGCCACCCAGACACACTCATAGGTGTTTTCTGGTAGACATGGAAGATAGAGAAAGGATGGTGCCCCTGGCTTTGCACTTGGCAGATTGGTAGGGGAAAGCTGGTTCACTTCTCTGTACAAGAGGTTGTTAGAATCCTTCACGGTTATGGTACAAAGGACTTCTACAACTCCTCTTTATCTCCTTCTGAGGATGTGTTTACCTCCTTATATTTCAATTTGACCTTCTGGCCCCTACTGTCTACTTTTCTTTGCTAATTTGTCTTCTTACATAAAATGTTAGGACTTATAAAGATGATATATTTCCATGGCACTTTACATACTTTTACATGCAAGACAAAGCAAGAGTACCTTGCTATCCCCAAAGTGAGTCTGAAAGATTAATTAAGCAGCTTTAAAATCTACTTTACAGATAAAGAGACAGAGGCTCAGAGAAATTAAACAAATTACTTCAATTAAAAATGAAGTAATGTTGATGCTGTCTTACTATTCTATTCACCAGTAATTTCTTCCAAATATTTGAGGGAAAATAACATCAACTCTTATACAAAATTTCCCAAAGAAAACAAAACAATAGAATTCCAATCAACTCATTTTATAAGACCAGCACAAATTTCAAACAAAAACTCAACAGTAATATCATAGCAAGGGAAATGTATAGACCGATCTCTCCCATAGACAGATGCAAAGATTTTAAACAATATATTAGCAAAAATCCAATGTTACATAAAATGTTTATTTTTTTTAAAAATCATCTTTTCTCCCCTGGGATTTTGAATTTAGATTTCTTGTTACATTAATGAGCTACTAGGAGATAAACCAATTGCTTTGTTGATCAAAGAAAGCCAACTATTACAACTCATCCGTGAATTTGCTAAATGTAGTTGAGGCATTTAAAATATCACAATCTCCATTCCCTCTCTTTCAACCTCTTCCAAATATCCCATCATATACCACTGATCAAGGGCAATGTTTGAAATATATCTCCAATCTTGACCATACCCTCCATTAGCTCAAACACTAAAGCTGAACACAGAGAGATGAAGACTCTCACCTATGAATAATGCACTTGAATCCAGGAACACCAACCTTCACTTTTACTTGAGTAAACTCTTGAAATTATTTGGTTTCCTTTCATTACAGATAGGACCATCTGTGACAAGTGAAAATTTTGTTTTTCATGCCCACATCACATTTCTCAAATGTTTACAAAAATTATTTTTTTTGTTTTCTTTATTTAAATTCAATTAGTCAACATATAGTACATCATTAGTTTCAGATGTAGTGTTCAATAATTCATCAGTTGCTTATACCACCTAGTACTCATCACATCACGTGCCCTCCCTAATTACTCGAATTCTGTGTTCACAAATTTGAGTCTCTGTTACATCTGCTTTGTCTTTGACAAAGCTCTCAGGTATCACTTCTTTTTTTTGGCAGCTACACTACAACTACACCCCAACCTGTCCCACCAACCAGGTGAACCATGTTTCCCTGTTTCCTACCTCCTCATCCTTTACAAATGGAATGAAGACCAACTCAGTTAAGAGGCTTGTCAAGAACTAGGTGTTGGTAATGGTAAAACAAAAGTCCAGGGACACCTGGGTGTTCAGATGGCTAAGTGGCCAACTCTTTATTTCATCTCACATCATGATCTCAGGGTGGTGAGATCAAACCCCACATCAGGCTTGGCACTCAGGGGAGAGTCAGAGCCTGCTTGAGATTGTCTCTCTTTCCCTCTGCCACTCCCCCTGCTTTTGTGCTCTCTCTCTCTCTTTCTCTAAAATAAGTAAATAAACCTTTAAAAAATATCCCAGGGGCACCTGGATGGTTCAGTCTATTGAGGATCTGGCTTCAGTTCAGGTGACAATCCCAGAGTCTTGGGATCAAGCCCTGCATCAGGCTCCTTGCTTAGCTGGGAGTCTGCTTGTCCCTCTCCCTCTGCCCTGCTCATGCCCTTTCTCTCTCTCTCTCTAATTAATAAATAAAACCTTAAAAAAAAAAGCCCAGTTGCCGTTCCTCTTTTACTCACTGCCTTAAAGGAACCACATTTCTCAATAGTCAGCTTTGTGTATTGTTAAATATTTTGTCTATGTTTTAAAATATAGGATGCAGCTATCTTTTAACAGTAGAAAAGCATTAACATGCTGACTTAATGACAGTTTTCCAATAACTCCTTCAGATACACATTCAACTGAATGAAATGACATCAAATATCTTCTTAGATTAATTAGAAGAAATTTTATAACATATTTTCCAGAGGAACTACATGGGTTGATGTGCTCCAAATGCAGACTCCTGTATTTTATTATCAATGATCAAAAGCTCTAAAACAGGATTTTTGCCAAGGAAAAATTATTTTAGATTCTTCATGGAAGTTTTTCTCTTGAGCCATTGTCCCATTATAGTAATATTTTATTTATAAACACATATATTATTTTGAGATGGTTGTGGGAAATTCAGTAAACCCTAGGATATGTAATTCTTATTCACTGACATCTTAATGAGTTTTCCTGAAGGATGAACCTTATGTATATGAGGTAACATTTGATTGGGTGTTACTCATCTCTACTGTATACTGGATATAAATCTCAGTCACATCATGGAGTTTCTTATACCAATAATGACTGTAAAAACACTTCATAATATATCTGGTGTCCCTATGTGTAGAAATGCATCAGAAGGCATGAAACACACAAAAAAGAAATTTTATATTTATATTTTAGGAAACTGTTTAAAAACAGAGCATTTTTAATCAAACATCATAATTTCTTTTTTTTTTTTGTTAACATATAATGTATTATTTGCCCCAAAGTACATGTCTGTGAATCAATCAGGCTTACACGTTTCATAGAACTTACCATAGCACAGACCCTCGCCAATGTCCATAACCGTACCCCCTTACCTCCCAGCCACCCTTAGTTATGTGAGTTTAGGAGTCTCTTATGGTTTGTCTCCTTCCCCATCCCATCTTGTGTCATTTCTCTCCCCCACCCCACCACGACCCCCTGCCCTGCCTCTCAAATTCTTCATATCAGAGAGATCATGTGATAATTGTCTTTCTCTGACTGACTTATTTTGCTTAGCATAATACCCTCTAGTTCCATCCATGTCTTTGCAAATGGCAAGATTTCGTTTCTCTTGATGGCTGCATAATATTCCATTGTATGTATGTATGTATGTATGTATGTATATATATATATATATATATATATATATATATATATATATATATATATATATATCTTCTTTAGCCATTTATCTGTTGATGGACAGCTAGGTTCTTTCCATAGTTTGGCTATTGTGGACATTGCTGCTATAAACATTCAGGTGCACGTGACCTTTTGGATCACTCCATTTGTATCTTTAGGGTAAATACTAAGTAGTGCAATTGCTGGGTCGTAGGGTAGCTCTATTTTCAACATTTTGAGGAACCTCTATACTGTTTTCCGGAGTGGCTGCACCAGCTTGCATTCCCACCAACAGTGTGGAGGGTTCCCCTTTCTCCGCATCCTCGCCAACATCTGTCATTTACTGACTTGCTAATTTTAACCATTCTGACTGGTGTGAGGTGGTATCTCACTGTGGTTTTGATTTGTATTTCTCTGATGCCCAGTAATGTTGAGCACTTTTTCATGTCTCTGTTGGCCATTTGGATGTCCTCTTTGCTGAAATGTCTGTTCATATCTTCTACCCATTTCTTGATTGGATTCTTTGTTCTTGGGTGTTGACTTTGAGAAGTTCTTTATAGATTTTGGATACTAACCCTTTATCTGATATGTCATTTGTGAATATCTTCTCCCATTCTGTCAGTTGTCTTTTGGTTTTGTTGACTGTTTCTTTTGCTGTGCAAAAGTTTTTGATCTTGATGAATTGACAATGGTTCATTTTTGCCCTTACCTCCCTTACCTTTGGAGATGTTTCTAGGAAGAAGATGCTGTGGCTGAGGTGAAAGAGGTTGCTGGCACTGTTCTCCTCCAGGATTTTGATGGAGTCTTGTTTCAAATTGAGGTCTTTGATCCATTTTGAATCTATGTTTGTGTGTGGTGTAAGGAAATGGTCCAGTTTCATTCTTCTGCATGTGGCTGTCCAGTTTTCCCACATCATAATTTTTTCTCAAGACTAAAACAAATTTACAGGAAATGTTTGCAATATGAATTTAAATAAATTGATTAAGCTTCTATGAAGCTATCCATTCTAAGTAAATCTAAAATATCGCCATTAAAAACAAGATGAGGGTTCCCCTTTCTCCACATCCTCTCCAGCATTTGTTGTTTACTGTCTTGTTGATTTTGGCCATTCTAACTGGCGTAAGGTGGTATCTCAGTGTGCTTTTGATTTGAATCTCTTTGATGGCTAAAGATGATGAACATTTTTTCATGTGTCTGTTAGCCATTCGTATGTCTTCTTTGGAGAAGTGTCTGTTCATGTCTTCTGCCCATTTTTTGATGTGATTATCTGTTTTGTGAGTGTTGAGTTTGAGGAGTTCTTTATAGATCTTAGATATCAGACCTTTGTCTGTAGTGTCATTTGTGGATATCTTCTCCCATTCTTTGGGTTTCCTGTTTGTTTTGTGGATTGGTTCCTTTGCTGTGTGGAAGCTTTTTATCTTGATGAAGTCCCAAAAGTTCATTTTCGCTTGTGTTTCCTTTGCCTTTAAAGACATGTCCTGAAAGAAGTTGCTGTGGCTAATGTCATAGAGGTTACTGCCTATGTTG